>CM077148.1:169527346-169616977 GCA_039583875.1 Platanthera guangdongensis
GGCATCCAAAAATCAAAGAAAACCGACGGCTGAATCAACCAGCGCGTCGATCCGAGGCAGGGGGTAGCAATCCTTAGGCATGATTTATTTAACAATGAAAAGTCAATACACATTCCATTTACCACCCCCTTTTTTAACCATTACCACATTCGAGATCCAGCCTGGATACTGGATCTCTGAGATGAAGCCGGCCTCCAAGAGCTTCCTGACCTCCTCCCGGATGGGCTCCTCCAGCTTGGTGGCGATGGATCTCATTTTCTGGCATATGGGGCGAGTGCGGGGGTCCAAGTTCAGGCGGTGGCAGGCCACGTCTGCGTTGATGCCCGACATGTCTGTCGCGCTCCAAGCGAAGATGTCGATGTTGCTTTGAATGCAGGCCCGCACCCGCTCCCGGTCCTCCGGATTCAAGCCTCCGCTGACCTGTACCCTTTGCACATGCCCTGCGCTGGTGAAGACCTCCATCTCCACCACTTCTTCGGCCAGCTCCAGCCTCGACTGCTCCCAGTCGGCCCTCGACTCTTCCTTCAGGTCCAGCTCCTCCCTTTCTACCTCTTCCTCGATCTCCATTGCCTCCTCCGGCCCCTCCTGCTGCTGCTCGCCCTCTGCGCCCCTCTGGGTCTCTCCTTCAGCTCCTCCTGCTTCTTGCTCCCCTACCTCCATCGCCCCTTCCGGGCTTTCCTACTCCTCGTCTCCCTGGACTTCTTGCACATCTCCTCCCTGCTGCTCCTCTGCCTCCTCTCCTCCGACAACCTCTTCGTGTGCCGCCATCTCCATCTCCAACTCCTCTGCCTCTGCCATCCATGATATGGTGTTGACTGTCGTAACGTAGCATTGTCTCGCCACCTTCGGGTCCCCTCTTACCCTGACCTGCACCCCTCCATTGTTGAACTTGAGGCACTGATGTAACGAGGAGGGGACGCAGCGAAAGGCGCTGATGAGGGGGCGCCCAAAGATGGCGTTATAGCTGCTCGGGGCATACACAATCACAAACCTACAGTTTCGTAACACGCCCCCCAACCTCACGTGCATCCCTACTCCTCCTTCTACCTCTTTCCTCTCTCCGGAGAACCCGAACAGCGGTCCATCCGAAGCCAAGACCCTCTTCCCTTCAACCCTCATCTCATCAAAGGCCTTCTTGAAGATGACATTTACCGAACTCCCGTTATCTACCAGTATTCTTGAGACCGTATAATTCTCCATCGCCGTCTGGATCACCAGGGCGTCACAGAACGGATCTTCGTAGTCCGGCATGTCCGCTGAAGAGAAAGTGATTTTTTACTCCGGTGGGGGAGCCTGGGAGGTAGAGGCGACCCCCCTTCGATACATAGTTTGCAGGCTTCCCTTGCGGGTTGCCTCAATCCCCACTCCTCCGTGAATCACCCTGATTCCTCCCTGGGTCCCCACATCTACCCGATCTTTGCACATATCTTCCATCTTACCCTGCTGCACCTCAACGATCCTAACCGTCGGATCTTGTCTCCCTGCTCCTCTGGCTTCCCTCATTTCCAAAAACTCTGGGCAGGTGGCCGTTGCGTGACCTTCCTCCTTGTGGAAGTCACAAAAGAGCAACGACACCCCACCCCTTCTTCCTTCTCCTCTCCCTCTTCTTCCTCCTCCTCGAGCTCCTCTCCCCGCTCCTCTTCCTCTGCCCACTTTCATGGCCTCTTGTGGCGGCGGGACCCGACCCCTTGTCTCCTGCCTCCACGCTGGTTGGTCGAACCTCCTTGGCTCCCGCAGGTTATCGCTTCCCTGATAGCCTCCTCCTAGGCCCTGTGGGCGACCCTCCTGGGGCCTCCAACCCAACTGGTTGTTCGGCCCTCCTGGGGCCCCCCATCCCTGCTGCTGCCCATGCCTTCGGGACTCTTCCCTTCTCATTTCTTCTCTCTACTCCCTCTGCTCCCTTGGCTCCTTCTGTCTTCCTGCTACTGGTACCTTCACGTCGTCCTCCGCCAGCCTGGCCAACTTCCTGGCAAATGCCGGGTTTGCACTCTCGAAGTCTATCTCCTTTGCCGCCCTCTCCATGAGCTCCTCAAAGGAGATGGGGGCACTCTCTTCAACTCCATGCTAAAGAATCCCGGTCTCAGCCCTAGGGTGAAGGCTAGCATCAGTGCGTACCCTGGGACCTCCTGGACCAGGAGGATCTCTTCCTGAAATCGGTCGACATAGTGACCCAGCGTCTCATCCGGCTTTTGCCTTACCGCAAACAGGCACTCCGCCTCCTTCTTCCGCTTCTTCGAGGTTGAGAACCTCAACAGGAAACATCTCCGCAGATCCTCAAAATAGTAGATTGATCTTGCTGGCAACTAGTGGAACCAATCCCGAGCCTTCTCCTTGAGCGCGATGGAAAATAGCCGGCACTTGAAGGCATCCGTCATCTGCCTTATCGATACGACGTCTTCAAACCATTGCACGTGCTGTACAGGGTCATCCTTCCCCGAGTAGTAGGACATGTCAGGCTCCCGAAACCCCTCCGGTACCACAGCTGACATGATGAGCTCGCTAAATGGGCTCTCGCCTCCTGCCTGGCGAGAGGGTACGTCCCGCGGCCTCGGCTGACTGGCCCGATTCGCTAGACCGTGCCCAGGAAATATCTCTCACACTGCCACCTCCTTCTCGCCCATATTCGTCAAAACCTCCTTGCCCGGGCGCTGGCTCTGGCCTGGGAAGAGCTCCTGCGCCGCCACATCTCTTTCGCCAACCTCCGTCGGGACCTCCTTCCCCGGGCGCTGCCCAGGGGCGTTCTCTCCTAGGAGCGGGACCTCCTCTATCAGAACCTGAGGTGCGGCCCACTCGCTTCTGGCCGAGAAGGCCAAGTTGATCGTCTGCAGGACCTCTCTCCTAAATTCATCCAGCATCCTCTTTGTCGCTTCCTCTCCCCGGGTGGGGGAGCCTCCAGAACCTGACCCTTCACCTTCACCTCCAGCCATGGGATAAGACTCAAGACTTTCTTGTATCGGCTGCTTTCCACGCTCACCGTACCAGAACTGTTGAAGCCAAATATGACCTCAACGGGAGTTCGAAGAAAAGGGGTGCAGCCAAAACCTACTTCTCTCAAGCCTCAACCCTCGACTGGATTCAAAGGAACTAAGACTGACCCAAAGTCTCAGCAGGGAGGTCCCACCACACACCCGGAAGGTCTCTGCGAGCTTCCCCTCCAAAGCCAAAAGCTGGGCTAGGAGCTTCTCAGAAAGCACTGGAAGTTGGGAGGTAAAATGACAGTCTGCTTTCCAAAGAGCCCTTATGGGTCTATTTATAGCATCTTGCTGACCTGAGATTACTGAAATGCCCATAGTTGATCTGTCAATAGCCGAATCTCGCCGTTCTCTTGAGGGTATAAGGGTAATTTCACCCGAGGGTAATTTGGTCATTTCACCCAAGGCCCTGGCCCCCACTCGGCAATAGCCCCAAGCCGAGAGCATTCTCTCAGAGCCCGGCGGAAACGGTCTCGCCTACCTATAGGCGAGAGCTTCTTTAAGACGATCTGGGTGCTGGCGCAAGCGTTCGCGCGTTGATCTTCGTTCGACGAATATGGGGCGTCTTGAGGGCGAGAGCTCATACGAGGCAGGAGCTTATCGCTTAGTGCAAGCGCTCCCGCCTACTTGGGCGAGAACTCTTCTGGCTAGCCTGTCTGACCGTTTGCGCCTCCCGATCTGGCTCAGCGAATATGGGGTTGTACATGCATGCATACAACTGCTTTACTTAACATCTAATATATTCTAACAAATGTGACGGTCACGGTTGTGAGTGCTTCATGTTCGGTTTAACACTACACACATCACCCATTTTCCAACGTCGGGTTTACGACAGACATATGAGGAGATTGTTAGGGTATTCAATATATGTCAGCACGTGTCAAGACAGACTCGGAAAGACCCATTGGGTTTTGTGTAAATCTAGATCATGACTCTATGCTAGAGATACTATATAAGATCATTCCACACTTGATGAGTCTTAGTGGACTATCTTGAGCGGAGCCTCAACAATATATATATATGGGATGTATCGTGTGCAAGCGTACGGGCAAGGGTCAAAACAGCTTCAAATTGAAAAGTGATAAACATTAAAGTTGTATATCTCGTCGGTACGAACAACTTTTATGTTGAACACCTTTTGATTTGGAGCTGTTTTGACCTTCGATTTGGGGATCGAAATATGGGGCGTCGAGAGTGCTACTATAGCACTCTCGCCGCCCCAGATTTCGATCCCCAAATCGAAGGTCAAAACAGCTCCAAATCAAAAGGTGTTAAACATAAAAGTTGTTCGCATCAATGAGATCTACTTTTCAATTTGAAGCCATCTTGAGCCCCTTTTTTCGTTGTCCGTACGCCCGCACATAAAGTTGCCCGCATATGATACATTTTCATATATATAATCAATATCGATATTTGGAAGCACACCGGTCTTTTGATTTGAGCTGTCCGATCAAAAGTCTTCAATGAATAACCACCATTGGATTTATGCAAAACATAAGACAACAAGCTCCGGTGTTGGGTTTATTGGTGAGGAATGGAACTGATGTAAACCAATCTAGCATTTTGAAATAAAAATAATTCTTAAGCAAAAAATATTGTATTTGTTATAAAATAAAATCAGGAATCTAAAACATTAAGTTATTTTGATTTTTTTAAAGGTCGGGCGAGCCAAATCAAAGCGTTCACGTGAAAGAGCTCTCCCGAAGTTTGAATTTAACTAAGTCGTTTGTCGTTATCTGAAGATATTTTTTCGAGCGGTTACCGAGTTGGACCAAGCAAGATTCGTACGGCCACAAGCATTACACATGAAATAATTTATGAAATAGTGATAATTGAAGCAATTAGTCAAATCTGGTCGCCCTCTCCAACAAAAGCTCTATCGATGGTCATGCTCTCCACGCCCCCAGCTTTATTTGTATACTTTATTGTTTTATTTGTAAAATCCCTCAAGCTATCCTACTCGCAAAACACTCCCTCCAAAAGTTGATGTGATCTGAAACCTAGGGTTGTAGTTTTAAAATGGAAAATAACAATCTTTTAAAGTATTTTGGGTGCGAGAGACTTTTGCGGACTATTTTAACGAACTAAACGGTCAAGGCGTCGCTCGCGAAAGCAAAGCTACCGCATGTGCATGATAACGTCACAAATATTAAATCCACAGGCATAGCAAATAATGTGGCGGACATTCACGTGTAACAAAAATAACGGTAAACAGGAGATCGATTAGTAGGGCAAGCTCTAATAACCAACTACTCATTTAAAGATTTAAGTATAAAAATATACTTGAGGATTGAGCTTGGAGAAGCAAGGTATACCCAAGGCGGAGAGATAGTGGCTGGAAAGAGATTCCTGGACATGATGGCTGGACTAGCGGAGAGGACGGTGTAGACTGGAGGTGGGGGAGACTGTCAGTAGGTGCGGAACAGGATCCGGCTGAAGAAATGGCTAGAGCTGCAGTCACCCGAGCCCTGTATGGGTGGATGGAGCAAGGGGATGGTGGCTGGAAGCTGATTGATGAGTTTGCTGGAGGAAATTGCTGGAGCAGGGGTGGCGCGTAGACCTAGAAGTGCTGCTGAGTTTTTTTTCTATTTATTCGTATGCATGCATACAACTGCTTTACTTATTGTCCAATATATTCTAGCAATTATGACGACCACGGTTGTGAGTGATTTATGTTCGGTTGAACACTACACACATCACTCATTTTCCAATGTCGGGTTTACGACGGACATATGAGGAGATTGTTAAGATATTCAATATATGTTCGCACGTGTCGAGACCGACTCGGAACGATCCATTGGGTTTTGTGTCAATCTAGGGCATGACTATATACTGGAGATACTATATAAGGTCATTTCATATTTGATGAGTCTTAGTGGACTATCTTGAGCGAAGCCTCAACAATATATATATATATATATATATATATATATATATATATATATATATATATATATATATATATATATATATAAGCTCACCGATCTTTTGATTTTAGCCGTCCGATCAAAATTCTTCAATTATTAACCACCGTTGAATTTATGCAAAACATAAGACAACAAGCTCCGGTGTTGGATTTATTATATCCTGCCGAACCGACCCCTGTTTGTTCTCTGGAAAACACAAGTCAAAAAGTCAATTTTTTTATGTTTTATTAGTCAAATCCGTCCGTCCTCTCCAACAAAAGCTTTATTGTTGGTCATGCTCTCCACGCCCCCAGTTTTATTAGAAAAATCCCTCAAACTCTCTTACCCGCAAAACACTCCCTCCAAAAGTAAATCCAGTGAAATCTCTCATGTAGAAGCTAATCCCGCAAAAGCTTCGATGGACCCTCATGTTTCCTCTCCATGCTGTCTTCCTGCACTCTGTCGTCGCTTGCACGCTACTGTTGCCTCATCTCTTCCTCGACTGCCACCCGCCGCAGCAACCTGTGTAATCCCTAAAGCCCCGTCGAAAGTGGCACCTCACCTCAACTCTGTGCCGCAACTGTATACCTCCTCACTCCGATTATGAAGCTTTTCGCTCCTCCTTCGAGCAAGCACTTCCTTGTTGCGACCTTGGGTGTTTACTCCTGCAAGCTCATACTTCATCATTGTTGTGACCTTCCTTCAGGTGCCTTCCAATGCTTCATTTCAGCGGTTTCTTCTCCTTAATTTCTGCGTTTCTTTGTTCTTCTTCCTTTCGTTCTCTGTATTTTTTGGGTATTTTTTTCCTCTGCTCTTTTCCTACACCTCTAGCAATTCATTTTACATACCTCTTTCCAGAAATATTGAGCAGTTTGGAGTTTAGTTTTGTTCTTTTTTCATTCAGAAAATAATTTATTTCCTATGTAATTTTCATTATGCTTCAACTATAGATCATTTGATTGGACAAAGGTGTAGAATTTTTTCTATAATTTCATGTATTAATTTGAAAAATATGTGATAGCTTTTTGAGTTCTCTTAAACACATGTTGCAGATACATCATTTTGACACAATCTCCTCTTTTTAATTTCTGCAATCAAGTTCTCTTTTCCGACGCCAATGGTTGGTATCAAACAAATAACAACCAAAACCTCAGGAAACATTGGAGGAGCTCAAGGCTATGCTCCTTAATCAATTGTGCTCCATGTTGCTTACCTTTACAATAACTCTGATTGTTGTCGTTGACAATTTTGTTTTTGTTCTATGTTCAATTGGTGCACAGGTGAATCAGATGTTCATTATCTATCTACAAAATGATAGAACTTTGTGAAGTGATCGCCTTTGTTGTTTGAAGCACATTAGTTTCTAGAGTTTATATCTTTTTAGTTTTATTCCGGTTGCTCACTTTGTGACGATCCCAAAACATATGCAAAATAATTTGAATATTTCCTTAATGATGAACAAGAGGCAGTGCGACTTTATGTAAATTTTTTTTTTGCATTTTTCCTTTTTTTTAAATGTCTTTCTTTTGTTCGGGGTGCTATTAGCCAAATATATATATGATGGTTTATTCTTGATAACAAATGGTAGTGGTACTATTTGGTTGCTATTAGCTATTATAACAAGAGACCTAGGTGTTGGCATGTGAGATTGACATGTGGTTCATTATAATATGGCTTATGGAATGGATTTGTGCTGGCTTGAGAGTTTGACTTGTGGATTTTGAGTGGTGCTTGATTTGGTTTTTGTTTTGACACTTGGCTTGAGTGGTGTTGGATGGTTGTGTGCTTAGGGCTCATTTTTGTGACATCTAGATTGGTTCATTGAAGTTAATTGGCTTCTTTTTACTGCTGGCTGCTTACTTCTCTTAATAAAAACGAGTCGAGCCCTTCTCATTCCTGCACTTCCCATTTTCTGCGCTATTTCTCTTCCGCTGCTCTCAGGTTCTTCCCGTGCTCAACTTCTCCTTCCAGGCTATTGTTCCTCTTCACTTCTTCTACCTCTCTTCTTCTTAGTAGCTGTTGCTCTGCTACCGCTGCTTTGTATCACTGCTGTAACGCCCCCGATTTTTCGATGATTTTATTTGTATGGACATCATCATATTTATGACGTCGTGACGTTACTTTTAACGTCGAGTTGGCGGCGCAATGCCGTTAAGACACTTTCGCATCCGTGCAGTCGAGTCGGCCGAATTCTTATTGTAGTGGGAAAATTTTGCATTTGGAATTTAAGTTAAATAATTTGGACTTACTTGTCAAGTTTCGTCGCGATCCGAGCGATATTTTGGCCTCAGCGATTTTCCGAAGTTTTGTGGAATTTAGGTTTGTTTCAAACTTTAAAAATTTATGTCTCGAGAATGGCTCGTCGGATTTTAGTTTTGATTTATCCGTTGTGTTCGTAGCGTCTGTGTTCACCTACGACATGAGTTTTGTTCAATTCGGCGCGCGTTTGGGCCTCCGTTTTGATCTCGTGTTTCCTTATTCAAAAATATATAAATATGAATATTTTAATATTAAAGTACTATTCATTCATATAGTTTGATCAAAAGGGTATATTTGCAAAGAAATTGTTTTTTTCTGTAAAACTTGACTCGAGTGAAGTTTCTGCTTCTCGAGTAGATTAAGTAAATCTACTGTTCCTCCAATTCTTCACTCGAGCGAAATTCCTGCATCTTGTGTAGATATACTGTTCATGCAAAACTTTACTCGAGTGGCCTTTCTTATACTCGAGTCTTTTTCCTTATATACTCGAGTGATTTTTCCTGATCTACTCGAGTGACTTTTCTCTCCTACTCGAGTGTTGTCTTTCAGCCTACTCGAGTGCTCTCTTCAGCCTACTCGAGTGATCTTTAACCTACTCGAGTGCTGTCTTCAGCCTACTCGAGTGTTGTCTTCAGCCTACTCGAGTGATCTTCAGCCTACTCGAGTGATCTTCAGCCTACTAGAGTGATCTTCAACCTACTCGAGTGTTGTCTTCAGCCTACTCGAGTGATCTTTAACCTACTCGAGTGCTGTCTTCAGCCTACTCGAGTGATCTTCAGCCTACTCGAGTGATCTTCTCACCTCTCGAGTACCTGTAATCTTGTTCCCGAGTAGCCCGTTACAGTTTGCGTTCGAGCGCTGTTTTGAGAGTCAAAACAATGTCATATGGAAAAATGGTTAACATGAAATTTGTTCGTCTCGACGAGATCTACAACTTTCATGTTGGGTAATTTTCTATTTGAAGTCATAATAGACCTCTAGTTTCGATTCCCGCAAAATTGCTCGTATTTGGTCCGTTTTCCTTCCGGTTTAGACAAGAATATTTTATGAATACACACACACACACACAGATATATATATATATATATAAACTCTGATACTTAGGTTATTAGAAAGAAAAGAAAAGTCTTATCTTCATCTTTTCCGATTTTTTTTCCTCCTGAACCAGAGCGGTGTGAGCGTATGAGAGAAAATATTTTGTCAACCTTCTGGTGGCCGTCGATGGTACTCCGGTGCTCGAAATCTTCATCCGAACATAAAACCGGAAAGCTCTCGCCGAGAGCTACGTCATCGTGGTAATATCTTCCCCGTTTTCTTGAGATTTCTCATTAGGGTTTTTTCGGCCCTAACCTCTTTTTCGGTCGTTCTTGTTCAGATTTCAACTCCTCCCACATCCTTTTGCCCCGATCTACGACGTGTAGTGATTCAGAGGACTTTTCTGGTAAAACCAAGGCAAGTGGTGGTTTACCCTCTTTTCTCTTTGTCCGATTTGATGGTAACGAATGAGTTTTGTTCCTTTATCTTCTTGCATTTTTTTATGTTCTTCCAAGTTATAGCTATGTCTAATCCTTCGATCACTTGAAAATTTCTAAATCTTGTCTTGTTAACTGAATCTGGTAACTTCATAGAGGTTTGATATAATGTTTTTAGTATTGGCTTTAATCGCCTTATTTACTGTGGTTGAAGAACACGTTAGAGTTTATCTAGGATTGTAAATCGCTCCTAGAGGTTGATCAACCGCATTTTTAATCTAGAGTGTTGAGTAGAATCCGATGTGCCAAGTCTCGAGATATATGTGTTGTGGTTTCTTTGGGTTTCTTGATTGCGGGAGTTAGTGGACAAAACCGCCTCCGCAATGTTTGATTCCTTTATTAGTACCTTGTGAAAGTCTACCAGTTTTTTGGGCGTTTGCGGTGTATGGTGGAGAGTATGAGACTCCCTCGCAGTTAGACGGATATTTTATTTGTGAGGGTGTGTCCAGTTGAGTGACCACCTCGCCCGTATTTTTGGGTAGAGTCGACCACAGGTGCCTAATAAAGGTTTTGTACTTTTTCCTTATGATTTATTCATGTCGTCACCTTATAGCCTCGTGTGTCTGGTGTACTCTTGTCCTACGTGATGAATCATGTATGAGTTTTTTTCCTGTTGATGTCTTGTTTCTTTTGTACTTTACTTTAGTGATTTTGGTCTTGGGTTGGTACCCCTTTTGACCTTTGTTTATTTTGGCTTATTCTTTTTCTGTCATCATTTGTATTTTCTTGCTGAGGTGTTCTGTCTTTGTAATGCCTCATGTTCAGAGCAGTAGCTGACAGCAGAGCTGGTTTTGGAGTTTTTGAGCGGCAGTGTTAGCCGTGGTAGTTGCCTCGTCTTACCGAGGTGGTTTGTTGCTTATTTTATTTCACTGGTTCAGACATACTTTTCTGTATGTGGGTTCGCGTCAGTTTGTTGACGTCCACAGGATTGTTATTTTTAGATACTTTCTAGCTGCATAGTTCTCTATATGTGGATGTGGATTAATTGTTCTCTGGGATGATTTATGCTAGGAATGTATGTTAGACATTATTTTAAATGTCCTCCGACATGTCCGACATGTCTCCTGACATGTCATTTTTTTTAGAGAAAAACGATATGTTTTCCTCAAAATAATAGATTATGTCCTTTTGTAAAATATAGGCCGTCATGTCCGATTTTTTCCGATATATCAGCCGACACGACTTTTAAATATATTACCTGCTATTTTATTTTATGTTATATTTGCAGACAAACATCGTATATTTAAATCACCTATGGATACTATATTATGTACGTTTAAATCCATTAAACTTATTATTTCAATTTTTAACGTTTTATTCTTACAATCAATTTTGTATAATTGTTTCACAAATTTTTAATTTCATATTATAAAAAATAGGAAAATATTTAATACATTTATTGGGTGATGTTTCATATTTTTAATATAAATTTATAAGTTTGAAAAAACTTATAATAAATCAAGTATTTTAAACTTTTAAATATTTTTAATTTGCAATAAACTTATTGTTATCAAAATAAAATTAGTGTATAGTATTAAATATATTTTATAATGCATCATTTTGTATTTGTTAATATTATTTTTTCTTAGATACCATTTAAATTTATTTCATAATATAAATGACTCATTTTTTATCTATTTGTTATATTACTTTTTTTTTTATTTTTATAACATATAATTATAGTTAGTATACAATAAATAAAATTTTTATTTATAATATATGAAAATCTGATATTTTAAAATATCCCCGACATGTCTCCAACTTCCGATATCTGACTTTTAAAAACAAAATCCGATATGTGTCTGACATCCGATTTTTCAAACATTGATGTTAGGTATTTTTAAGTATAAAAACTACTACTATTACTTCATGTATTGCATAATTTAAAACTCTAACTTATCATATTTAGTGATTGTAAAAGCCATATTTACTACTATTATAAATTTAGGGTCTTGTATAGTATGGGTTGTTCTTTGGGAACGTTTATACTCATGTAGGAGGTTGGAGTCAATCTAAACAAGTATCTTCCGCAGCGTATAATTATATTTTGATTCGTGGACTAGATGAGCCACTAAGCCGAGGGATACAGCTATCTACTACACTCAAACTGATGTTTTCTTAAAATAACTTAAAGGATCTTTCTTTATGATTAATTAGGTGTTTGCCTGAGTGTCCGCAATTATCCCCTGCCGACGTGGCATCATGACGCACATTTTTACTAACTCTGATAAGTTATTATATGCGGTGAAAATGCAAGTTGTGACAATTGCTCTATGTCCCTGCTTTGTGCCAGTGCTACTGTGTCGTGGATCTCGTGCCCGTGCTTTGCTGCTTTCTCCTACAAGCTTTCTCCCTCCCTCTCTTTCTTTTGTGTTGTGTTGGTGCTTTGAGCCGCCATCCCTGTACTGTCTCTTTGTACCACTGGTTTTGAGCTATTATTGTTGTTACTTTTCTCCCATGCCTCCTACCTTCTTCTTCAGTGCCTCCTTCGAGGATTTTGGAAGAACTTCGCTGAACCTCAACACATACAAGAAGGAATGGTTGTGCAGCACTTTCTTCCTCCCTCTCCCATTGTAAGGATACTTTCTTCTCCTTATATTTTTATGCTTTTGTAACCTTGCCTGTTTGGAAGTATAATTAGTGTTATTAGTCAGCTATTGTAATTTTCTGTGGATGATTTTGCTATTCGATAGCTGATTTTCGGTTTTTGGACTGTTTTGCAGGCTGGTTGTGCTATTTTTGCTGGCAAATTTTGCTGATATTGGGGGTAAGTAGTATTGTTTCCTTGCAATTTTGGGTCGTTTTTGTGTTGATGGACAACCTTTTTAGAGGCTGATTTTCTGATGGCGGCCTTGTTTAGGGGCTGATTTTTTGTTGGCGGCCTTGTTTAGGGGCTGATTTTTGTGCTGTCTAGAGGCTAAGTGTGTGTTGGACGGCAAGTATAATATTTTTGGCCATTTATTTGAGTTGGTTTTCGTATTTGAATGAATTTAAAACGTCTTTTCCTAAAGCTTTTAAATATTAACGCTACACATATAAGAGACGCAACCCAATTAAAGTGTGTGCTATTTCAGTGGCTTCTGAGGCTGAGAAACAAGAGGATATAGTCTCAGGATAAGCGTGGCGATAATGCAAATAAGAATGCTAGTAAAGGAAAGGGGTTTGTGAGATTCTTATTTTTGAAATAATGTTTATTTCAAGTACTTTTTCATATTTCATATCTTAATTATCGAAAGAATTACTGTCTGTACAAATGAGTTTAACTCAATGATATTTCGCTATAAAATATGTGTCGGTGAGGAAAAAAGAAAGCGATTCAAATTTCTGATGGGGAAATTTATTTCTAAAACACCTATTTTTTATGAAAATTATCACAGGATAAGAATAATAAAATTCTACATGAGGAAATGTTACGGATTTGAAACCTATGATATATATGTTATCTACCAATGGATTCACCAATATGGGTGTGCCTACACTTTTGCCCTTTATGGGTGGGGCCCAATTCAAGTTTACATGCCTTAATATTTCTTATTTTATGTAACAAAAATTAAGGGGCAGACTAAGTGTCAGTATTGAGAGCAGATATTATAAGAATTATTGCTTTTTATGATGTATGCATATTATTACCTCTCATTGTCTGTGTGTATAAAAGTTCATGAAGTACTTTTCTCACATAGTCATATTTTTATGACTAACCCTTTGTGGATACATTTGTTTAGGCAACATCAGCGTCTCCCAGTGCATCACAAAGAATTCTCCTTGAAAAATTAGCGAAAGTATGACTAAAGATTTTTATAGGAATCGAAGAAGCTTAGGAAAGACATAGATCCTCTTATTCTGATTATGACTGTGCATTTTGTAATGAGTATGGATAAATACTCATAGCCTCTGAGATCAACTATTGCATATAAATAAATAAATGAATAAAATTTCTGATGTTCATGATCTTTGTACTATGGCTTAATGTTGCGGCCTTTTTATTGAAATTACGTTTGATTCTCGAATCTTATGGGAAGCCTGGAATAAGGGTCTTCGGAATTTGATATCAGAGGGGACAATTTTCAATAATTTGGGTCGCAGGCAGTACAAATTCATAATATAATTTAAAATTTAAAAACAATTAATTCAAACTCCCTTATATGAACTTGTATATGTTTATTCAAGTCGAAGACGTCCCGAGATACAAGAAAATCCTGAAGATCATCAAAGTACAAGATTCGAAGAAAGTGATAATTTTCATCATCAATGCCCTTCTGAATTTGTGTTAGCAGTCACATAAGCACTCAATTTAGTATTCCATACACTAGTTGCTTTCGGACCAACACTTCTACAAGTTGATCTTGTTCCTAAATAAGCCTCTGAGGAACTAATTAAAGTGCGTGTTATTTCAGTAGTTTTTGAGGCCGAGAAACAAGAGGATGACATCTCAGGATAAGCATGACGATAATACAGATAAGAATGCGAGTAAAGGAATTGGGTTGGTGAGTTTCTTATTTCTTGAATAATGTTTTTTTCAAGTACTTTTCATATTTCATGTCTTACTTATTGAAAGAATTACTGTCTATGCATATGAGTTTAACTTAATGATATATCACTATAAAATAAGTATGGGCAAGGGAAAAAGAAAGCGATACAAATTTCTGAGGGGAAAGTTTATTTCTAAAACACCTATTTTTTATGAAAATTGTCACAAGATAGGAATAATAAAACTCTGAATAAGAAAATGTTAAAGATTTAAATCATATAATGTACATGTTATCTACTGATGGATTCATCAGTATGGGTGTGCCTATACTTTTTCCCTTTAGGGGTGACACCCAATTCAAGTTTGCATACCTTAATATTTCCTATTTTATGTAACAAAAATTAAGGGGCGGGTTAAGTGTCAGTATTGAGAGCAAATATTATAAGAATTATTGCTTTTTATGATGTATGCATATTGTTAACTCACATTGCTTGTATGTAAAATAGTTCAAAAAATACTTTTCTCACATAGTCATATTTTTATGACTAACCCTTCCTCGATATATTTTTAGGCAACAAAAGCGTCTTCCAGTACACCACGTGTAACATCCCATTTCCAACTAGACCCCTAAGAGTGTTTTTGGTCATGACTAGGTCATGACAAAACCCTAGGAAACTCAAGAAGAACAAGTGAGCTTAGGCATGAAGATTGGAAATCATCATAGTCTGTAAATAGTAGGGTTCTAAACAATAGTTTACGATGATCATGGGGCTACACCTTGACCCCAGGACCCTACCACAATACCCCCAAACATTTTGGGAGGCCCATTAGAGCCACAAAGACCCATTAGGGTCAATCAAAGAGACTAAGTTGACCCAAGTCAACCCTAACCCTAAATGGGTGAAACCAACCTACTTAGGGTCAATTGACCTTCCCCTAGCCAAGTGGACCCCACCCATGCCTTCCTAGACCTAAAGTGAGGTCAATGGGTCACTAAGGACACATTGGGTTCAGTCCTAGAGGCCAAGTTGACCCAAGTCAACTCAAGCCCCTAATCTGGCCAAAGTACCCTTACTAAGGGTAGGTGACCTCCAAAGTGCAAGCTAACCATACATAACTCTTCCTAGACCTCAGGGGAAGCCATGAGGTCACCAAGGACCCCTTGGGGTCAATAAAAGAGACTAGGTTGACCAAAGTCAACCCTTGCCCTAAAAAGGTCAAACTGCCTTAACTAAGGGTCAAGTGACCACCAAGGTGCCCAACCAACCCTACCCAAGCCTTCTTAGACCTTATGGGAGGCCAATGGGTCACTAGGGACCCATTGGGGTCAACCCAAATGGCCATGTTGACTAAGGTCAACTTCACCTTAAGGTTAAGTCAACTTAGCCAAATAGGCTAACTCAAGCTGAAGCCCACTTCCCCCACTTGGGATAGCTTATTTTAATTAATCATAATGATTTTATGGGCTGCAAATAGGCTAAGAATGATGAACAAATTCGGCCATGAGGGGGCAAGAGAGAGAAAACTCCAAATTCCTTTTAATGGAGGAGAGAGAAAATGGAGTTAAGGCCATTCATGCCATGGGGAAGCTAAGGGCCATCCTTCTTTGCTTGATTCATCTCCCCTATTATCCCTGAGAAGATCAAGAGACTTTCCAGGCCCTTCCACTGGCTGGATGCATTGAACCACCAAGGCTGAGAGGTGGCTTTCAAGGCCATTAATATCCACTGATGATCCAGCCGTCCCCCCCCCCCCCCCCCCCAAATTGAGTCTTTAAACACCTTCAGTGGGCCGAGAGGAGGATTTCCCACACTTTACCTGACGAAACCGAGCCACCCCACTGTGTTGTTGCAGAAACCGAGCGGTGTCTCCTTCAAAAATGGCTTCCCAGCGATCTTCGCGACTTCAGGCCACCGGCAAGGTCCTCCTCTACTTCTTCTTTCATGGGTAGATCTTAGGAATCATTAGGGCCAAGGTTCGGGCTCAATTGAGCCCGATCCAAAGAGTAAAATTCCTGGTTTTTCCGCAAAATTGCAACCCTCGGGATCGCCGGAAAGCTCTCCGGCGGCGGTGACACCTCCTGGCGACAGCCACCACCTCAACAGAGGTGATGGTGGCGGTGGCCGGTCGGGGAGGCGGCTGGATGACCGGCGGCAAGCGTTTGAAGTCGGCCCAGGAGAAACGAATCTTGGCCGTCAGCTCAAGGTAGAAGATGAATGGATCCCGTCCATCTTGCGCCAAGATTCGTGCCATATCAGATTTAAAACTATAGTATTAATATTCCTGATTATTTCATTATGTCACAGAATTTTGTATTTAATGGTTTTAAAATTTAAAATACCTATGCTCCTCTACTGAACAGGTCACCAACATGAAACGTGTAGCCCTAGGTGTCTATTTTGTTTTAAAATTGATTTGAACCCATTTGGGTGCATGGTTTGACCAGGGCACCCATTTTGGTGGGACCTACACCTAGGGCTAGGCAGACAATAAACTGAGTGCCCACACTTCATCCTTGGTCCAAATTAATTGAAATGTTGGCAGGGAGCCTACCCTAGCTATACCTAGGGTCTTTCTAAAATTCGGAATTTTTAGAGAATATTTTTCTATAGTTTTTTGGAAAATTTAATAATCCATAAATAAATTAATTAAGTGTCCTAAATTCCTCAACATCCCCCCAAATTTGGGTGGGATGTCCTAGAGGGCATGATAGGGCACTGGTAAAATTTTCATCTCATTTGGAGATGTTTTGGTTAGGTATTGATCCAACCCTAGGTTGACCCCTTTAGGGTTAAATAGGTCAAGCATCCCCTTTGAGTTTCGAGTGGTCAAATCACCTCAACAGAGGTTGATATTTTGGCCACTGACTTTTTATAGTATGATACACCCTCCAATGGAATTTGGGGAGGTTAAGTGTAGGGTAGCGCTAGAACCCTAGGGCAAGTCCCTTAATGGGGATTCTTAGGGTTTCAAGAACATAGGGTCAAATGACCTTGGATTGACTTTAAACTTTGTGGAGAGGACCATAGAGTAGAATAGTTCTCTGGGTAAAATTCTAAGGAATTTGGAAGCCTTAAACTCCCTCAAAACCCTAACCCTAACTTAGGGCACAAACATTTTATAGAAAGAAAATGTCACCAAAACTCTTTGAAAAGTGATGCGATTTAGGTTGAGTAGTTTTTAGGCTTAGAGCAAGCTCTGGAGATTTTATTAGGAATTTAGGAGCAATATTTTGGATGCTTCATTAACAATTTGATACTTTGTATTATTTACTTAGGGATTTATTGTGAAGTAACTACTTGCTGGAAATTGATGAAATTTAGCCAGATGACTATTTATTATGTTTTAGAGCTCTGTGAATTTTTATAGAATTTTTGGATTGCTATTTCAAGGGGTTGCGTCATTAAGTATGGTTTCCCATGAAAACTTAATGTTATTTATTTTTGAGTCTAGCAAGCCTCTAAAATTATGATTTTTGTACCATGATCTTTTCTGAACCATATTAAGACTCTGTAATTTTTACATAATTTTCTGATGAGTAAAATTGGCACTTCCTTCTTTACATATGATTAAAAGAATTATTTTGGATAAATTAATTAGAGGTCATCTATTCTCTAAAAAAATATGTAAATTAAAATTTAGTCATATATCTCTGTTATTTAGTGTTCAAAATTTTTGGGTGGCCATTACTTGAGTAGATCATATAGTTCATGTTCAAAATTGCTCATGGCCAAACATTTGGGAAAATTCAATAAATATCAAATTAATTAGGAAAATTATGAATCTCTGATTTTAGACTAAATTTGTTATGATATACCTCTGGTAAATTTCAAAGGAAGTTTGGAAGACAATCCTGAGTACCTCCTTTATACACCTCATGTAGTATAGGGTGATCTGCATATAGTAACTGCGGAAACTGAAGTAAAGAGGGTAGTGAATTTTGGAGAGTTGAATCCTCGGTAGGTTGCTGGTTTGGATAAATAAAGGAGTTCATCATTGGAAGACAGGATTTGTAGAGTGAGAGGATGACTAGTGTTAGGTGGTGCTCGGGGTCGGCGAAAGATCGTCCTTCCCGTAGGGAGGTAGTGTTTAATTCACTAGGGCTAGATTCAGAAAAATTAATTAAAGGTCGGGAAATCGGGTAGCGACCAATAATAATAAGTGTCTTGCGAAAGGGAGCTTTGGGCGTAATCCCATCGTAATTCCTAGTGCCTTCGAGAGCCCTTCACGGGGTATAGCTTGGGCAGTCCTGGGCTAACATAAACTGTAGGAGTGATAAATGTTAAAGAGCAACTAGAATAATTATGGGTTCACTTTCACACACCCCGGTGTCTCGGGAAGTTAGTTTGACTAGGATGTCCGAGCGGTAGGCTCTGTGGTTGTGGAAAGGTGCAGAATGACCCGGCGAGCTTTGGCTCGGTTGATATTTGTGACGGACGGGATGGTCCGGGGAGCTTTGGCTCGGTACTGATACATAAGGTTGCATGTGCATAAAATTAAAGGTGGTGGGCCTTCGGTATTGGAGTGTCGATGCACCGATGCCAATACGTCAACTCAGCAAGTGTGGCTAGCACTTCGCCAACAGAAGTCCGGTGCGCCAGCCGGTAAGAGTACGCAGGAGTCCGCTTTATGCAACAGCGTTAAGGCTTATGATAGGTCTGACCGGTAGTGCTTTACTGGTTTAGTGGTGGGCGAGGCCCAACCCACCGCTTCTGTCTGCCACTACGGAGGTATCCTGGGAGGTGAGGCTCCAGAAAGGGGGAACTAAAGGTCTGTGTACACAGAGTCGGGTGGGTGAGTTGCACTTGCATGATAGTATCATAACCCACTTGCATGTCATAGCATAATCGTAGCATAAAACCACTGTCACCTATTGTATAAGTGGTATGGGACGCTTATACAATAGGCCCTGCAAAACGACCCCTTGGTCTATAAGCTTGTGTGGGCAAGTTTATAAATTAAGGTTAAATTCTTTATATATATGTTGCCGTTAATAACCGACACCCCAACGTATAAATTGGTATGGGACTCTTTATACGATGAGAGCCTTGTAGAAGATCCCTTGCTTATACGTTTTCGTATAAGTTAAGGTTACCTTTTATACTTTACTTTACTGCCACATGTACTATAAAATTGCTAGTATATGTCCGCTACCATCTGCTTCTTGATTACTCTCCACCTTCAAGTCCTCCCCTTTCTTCCTCTCTGCCCGGTGCCTAAGGGCCATGGGGGAAGGGGTGGGGGATGATAGGACTTAGTTTTTTAGACTAACGGTTTTCGAACCACATCATTTAGGGGATCGTGGAGCCCAGTATAGAGGAGCAGCCCCGCAGGTCGGCATGCTTGGAGATGGGGCAGTCTAGCACCGGAGTTCAGATGACAGGGACTGTGAGCCCCTGACCTTAGTAGTGTTTTACTTTGCTTCTGCTTGAGTGATTATGTAGTGAGTATATGATGTATCGGGCTTAAGCCCTTATTTTCAGTACATTATATTCTGTGGACTCTCCCTTCGTGGAGATATATTTACTCTGATGTGATTGTATTTTGTGGACTTCTGGTTAGAGTTTTACCACTCTTATGCTTAGTCTACTTTTGTTGCTTTTCTGTGACCGAATCGGCCAACAGAATCGATAAATACTCGTAGCCTCTGATATCATCTATTATAAATAAATAAATAAATAAATAAAATTTCTGATGTTCATGATCTTTATATTGTGGTTTAATGTTGCGATCTTTTTTATTAAAACTACATTCGATTCTCGAATCATTTGGGAAGCCCGGAATAAGGTCTTTACAATTTGATATCAGAGGGAACAATTTTCAATAATTTGTGTCGTAGGCAGTACAAAGTCATAATACAATTTAAAAATGTAACATAATTAATTCAAACTCCCTTATAGGAACCCATACAAGTTTATTCAACCTGAAGACGTCCTGAGATACGAGAAAATCCTGAAGATCATCAAAGTACATGATCTAAAGAAAGTGATAATGGTCATCGTCAACGCCCTTCTGAATTTGTGTTAACAGTTACGGAAGCACACAAATTAGTATTCCCTACGCTAGATGCTTTCGGACCAACACTTTCACAAGTTGATCCTGTTCTTATACAACACCCGATGAATCCACCCCCAGATATTTCTCCTATTGCACCTGCACCACACTACCGTCAAATGGATTTTGATCTAAAACAATTCCTTGAACTGAAACCACCAACGTTCCTTGGAGGCTTGTCTCCTTTGGAGTCTGAAGATTGGATTTTATGCATAGAAACAATCTTTCAAGTTGTGGATTATCCAGAAGATTGAGAGGTTGGATTAGTCTCTTTTCTTCTCGAAGGCGCAACAAAATGTTGGTGGAATAATATCGTTGCCAAGAAGTATGTCGGACGTGGCAACATAACCTGGACGAACTTCCTGCAAGAATTCACAAATTGGTTCGTTCCACTGTCAGAGAAAAAGTGTTGCATGATAAATTCCTTTGACTTGTTCAAGGAACCAAGTCAGTCATGCAATACGAGGCATAATTCTCTAAGTTAGCATATTATGATGACTCTCTTGTGGCTATCAAAGAAGATCGTTGTCAACAGTTTCAACAAAGACTGCACGATAATATTCGTAATTTACTAGTCTCTCTGGATATTCTTGAATATGGGAAACTAGTTGAAAAAGCTCGGTTGGTGGAGATTGATCAAGAAAAGTCATAGAAGCGTCGAGATAGCAGAAAAAAATGATTTAACCGCCAAGCCAAAGCTACGAGCAAGGCCAGGGAAAATAAAATAGTCCAATCTGGTCCATCTGCCAGTAATGCATCCCAAGTAACTATAACAAAATGTGCAAAGTGTTGATGAATGCTCAGTGGGAGCTTGTTATTATTGTCATCAACCTGGACATATGAAGAGAACATGTCCAAATCTCCTAAATATATAAATCAACTGCGAAGGAGCTCTGTTGCCACATCCGCAACTCTATCAAACGCATGCTTTGCCATTAGCTTCAATGTCTGCTCCTGCTCCAGCTCCTATCCCTGCTCCAGTTGCTCCTTACGAAGTTCCAGAGGAACGTTTGATTCAACCGCAAGCATTTAATTTAGAACTGTATCGTCGAAAATAGCTTAAGTCATTTTTTGTACAAAAACCTGTTATGTATATTATGTATATATATGTAAATACTTAGTGTATAACTATGAGTATTTCGAGAATGAAAGCTCTTTTAAGGAGGGAAGAATTGTGACGATCCCAAAAACATATGCAAAATAATTTGAATTTTCCCCGATGATGAACAAAAGGTAGTGTAATGCCTCAAAAAACCTGAAAAAGGAAGGATTGGAAGTTAACGCGCGACGGTAGAGTTAACGCCAATGTTAGCTATGGAATTAAATCGACTGGTGTCTCGGGTAGCTACCGCGCGGCGGTAGATAGGTACCGTGTGGCACTAACACTCGATGTACTCAATGCTCTCAACGAAGCATTGAGTGACTACCGCACAGCGGTAGTGATCTATCGCGTGGTGATAACTGCTCTCAAAGAACTCGATGCTTTCAATGCTCTCGACGAAGCGTTGAGTGAATATCGCGTGGCGATAGTAAGCTAACGCGCAGCGATAGCTCGAGGCAAAGTACTGCTTGGTGGTACCTTGCCACGTGGCACTAAGGTGGAGGCTACTTTGGGCGACAGAGCGATGTCCATTGGGCCAAGCGACGACCGCTTCAGATATCGTGCGGCGGTAGCAGATACCGCGTGGCGGTAGCCTTCAGATATAAGTTGTACATGAGAATGAATTTTCATTATTCGCTCTCTTAGTTCTTTAAGTTCTTAAGAGCAAGAGTCTGGGGCTGAGCTTTGCAAGCTATGTGAAGGAGATCCCGTGGTCAGATTTAAGAGCTAAGGCAAGATCCGTGAGGGGGAAAGCGAGGCGATCCTTTCTATCCAGATAGATGACTTGGTCATGGCTCCAAAATGATTTACGAGGGCAATGACTTTCTCCTTGGACAAGTGAAGTCCTTAATTTGCATACGTGCATGGAACCCATCACCAAAAGGTGAATAAAGGGTGGATTCCAGTGGGTAGATCGTTGTGATCCCCGATAAAACTTGCTTATAGATCCGGAATCGAAGTACAGAATAGACATGCTGTGTGAAGCCCATCTGGATAGGTTCGTTTGGATTGGTGATGAATTGTTTTGTATGCCGGAGAAAACTCTGTGGATAAAACGCGTGGTTAAATGTGTAGAATCCGGGGTCTGGTGGTGTGCATGGTGCTACAATAATAATACTGGAGATCATCTCCAGGAAAACACCCAAAATGGGGAAGAAGCGACTTCCATCCCTATTGCACGACAGTAGTGCTACCGCTGACGATAGCTTCCAGTGAGCTATGAGGTCTTTCTTTGGGATACCTATGGCCATTGTTTGAAGCTAAGGGCTTTGTGAGCCCAGCTAAGGTGATCATGTAAGCCAGCCTGAATGTTGTTGTGAAGCTTATGTTTGTGAGACAAGGTAAGTAGCATGAGAAGTTGTGAGTCTGGAGAGCTCAGCTATTGGCCATGAGAGCCATGTTGATCATTACGGGCTCAAGTCCTGGGGACATGTGAGCGGCAATTGGAGCTGAAGGCCTGTTATGCCTAGCAAAAAGGCCAAAGAGCCAGACGGGCAAGGGGAAGCTGACCCGCATCTTGTCATGAGGCTTGATTGCCTCGGCTTTCGTCAATGACATGGTGGTTTAAGCAACAGGAAGAGTGTTGAACTGTAGCCTGCGTTATATCACTCTAGGCAAGATTGCCTAAAGTAATTGGCTTTCGTCGTTGGCATAATGAGAGTCTTAGTTCATGTGCCGAAAAAGACTAGAATGCTCAAGGATACCATCAATTCTGAGACTGTGGATGGTGGTAGGAACCGGGAAGTCCGGTATACCGAGAATGTGCCCTAGGTGCACGAGGCGTGTGACTGATCGAGCCTGCGTTTGTGGCGAATGGTGCTTAAGTGCACGTTGTTATTTGTCAATATATATATATATGTTGTTGTTTGCAGGGAAGGAGAACTGCCGCCCCGAGTGAGTGGTGGGGTCGTTATAAATTGGTCAGCTAAAGCTGATCGTTGCCTTGTTTGTCATCCTTGTGATGGATTGTCCCTTTGCAGGTGCTGTAGAGCCGAGTGGTAAATAGCGGGTTGCAGCCCTTTAATGTTGTAACGCCCCAAAACTCAAAAGAGCGACGGGAGGCGTTCCGGGCCAAATTTGGAATTTGGCAGGAGGTACACGGCCTGGGACACGGGCGTGTCCCAGGGAGTGTCGTGTTGGGTTCGATGATTTGGCCGAGAGGTCAACGAAATTAGGTTCGACGATTGTCGAGCAGCAAACACGGCCCTGGACACGGGCGTGTCCCAGAGCATGTCGGGGTAGTTCAAAGTTTTAGCAAATCGATCAGGCAGAAATCTGGGTTCGACGATCGTTGAGTAGCGGTCGATGATCTGGTCGCGATGCTGCGGTCGACGATCTGTCGATATTCTGGGTTCGACGATCGGGTCGTGGGTTCGACGATCGGGTCGTGGGTTCGACGATCGGGTCGTGGGTTCGACGATCGGGCTAGCGATCTTCGTTTGACGATCGGGCCGTGCATTCGATGATTTGGCCAGAGTTTTCCGGTCGACGATCTGGCAGCGGTCGACAATCTTGGTTCGATGATCGTCGAGCGCGGGGCGTTTGTGGCATGTTTGACTCGGTCGATGCGGAGTGTCGACGCAGGGGTTTTTGGCGGGAGTTGACTAAATGTTTCGACACTATTTTGACGCGGACGTGTCCTGCTCCTATTGGTGTACTGTGCGGTGCTTAGCCCAATTTGTCCAGGTCAGACCTGGATCGTATCCGTGCATCCCTTTTTATGGGATCCGACGGCTGTGGTTATCCCGAAAGGGTTATACCCGAGAGAAGAGTTTCAAAACCATTATTTTTTGTCGTAAGTTCTCTGTCTAAATCCTAGAGAGAGGGGAGAGCAAAGAAGGAAGAAGAAGTCTAGATACAGTCTTTGGAGGAGTTTTAGAGCTCTAAATCGCGAGCCGACTTCGGATCTACGAAGGCAAGGAGATTGCGGTGCTTTTCATCCGCTTACATTTCCATGGAGCCAAGAAAGAACGCTAGGGTAACGATTCTATACTTGAGCATGTGAAGCTCTCCTTCTTTTGCATAGGAAGCCCGCTCTCGCGAGTTTGCGGTGAGTTGGAGGCGTTCCTTCGGGTAGATATGTGAAGTCCCCGTTGTGTAGAGTCCGTAACCGAGAACGGACATAGGCATGATGTGTGAAGCCTATCCGGACATGTTGGTATGGATCGGTGATGTTGCATTGCATAAATGCCGGAGAAGACTCCGTGCGAATGTTTGTTTTTCGGGTTTTCTACGTGGTAGATTGCAAAAGGGAGCCTTGGGGATTAACCCTAAGGTGCACCTGGAAAACTGGGCGGATGCGTGATCTTGCCAACATGGTGGCCTGGGAGCCAACTTGAACATAACCGGGTTATGTGAAGTGTGTGACAGAAACGGGACTCGGGAGAAGTTTGACCCGCGCATATGGCTTAAATTGTCATTTTGAGCATGGGTTAGATGGAACCGTACCCGTTCTATGTTGTTCGGTTAGAGTCATTGGCATAAATGAGGGTCTTCGGCGGTCTATGACTTAAATTGACGTGATCTATGCCAAGAAGACAAAATACTCATAGTGTGACCGTCAAAGTGGCGGTGGTGAGTCTGGAATGTCTATGGCTTAAATTGACGTGACATTGGCCGTTTCACCGAGAATGTGCCCTGAGTGCACGGGGTGTGTGGCTGTGTGTGCCTATGCCTGTGATGTTGTGACATTACTACTGCTTGTTTGTACTAATAAAGTGCAGGGAAGGAGCATCGCCGCCCTGAGTTGGGGGCGGGATCGTTATAATTTGGTCAGCATTGCTGACCGTTGCTTTTGTTTGGCACTGTACGGTGGATTGTGCTTGCAGGTGCTGCTGGACCAAGCGGTCAATAGCGGGCTAAAGCCCAAATTGCGAAGCCAGCCCTCGAAGGCCAAATCAGATTGTTTACTTGCTTTTGTTCATGTATGACCGGCCTGCGCGCCGTGGTATGGAAAACATGTAATTTGAGCAAACCATTTGTAAGGCCTTAAGGCCAGTACTTGTGTATGTACTTCATTCCTTTTTGGCTTGTTAGTGGACATTCATTCTTGTTGTTGGGTTCTTTTATTTGCAACTATTTAAACTGCTTCCGCTAGAATGCTCTGTGTAGGACGTTGGATTAGTTGGATGGTTTCCATTGAGTAACCACCCGGTCTGTCTGTGGTATATGGTGTCGGGCCCCGGCCGGACCTACTGCTATATGCTATGCGACGGATAGGGGGTGTTACAATTTGGTCTCAGACTACTGGTTTCGGTCAGGCTTAAATGAATTCGTGGACGAATTCTTTTTAAGGGGTGGTGAGCACATGTGTGTGCATCATCGTTATAACAACAAAAGAACTCATGAATGTCTACTTAGGAATGAAAATACACGTGTTTGGGGAACCTGCGTGTTCCTATAATTGCTGTTTGTAATATTGTTTGGTCGCTTAACAGTGTTTTATACCACAATAGGTGACCAGAAGCGGTGTTGGGCCGTTTGAACGTCGAGTTTCTGAGGTTAGCAGTGCACCAAATGCTGCTCCTGCAACACCTCCATCGGCTGAGACCATACGATTGGTTGCCGAAGCAGTGTTTGTCATGATCAATGCGCAGCCTGTAAGGCAAATGCAGCAGCCCGCTCCTGTGATGGAGCAGGTACCTCTTCCAGAGGTTGAGCCGAGAAGAGTGGAGCAGGTAGTAGTGGAGCTGTTGGTGCGAAGGAGGGCAAACGAGAGACATCTCAAACATGTCACGAGCTTTAATCCTCCGGTATTCTCGGGGTTGGGAACCCCATCTCAAGCTGAAGACTGGCTCTCCAGGGTGAAGAGATTCTTGACAACAACGAAGACGGAAGAATGGAAAATGACCACTATTGCTACGTTCCTTCTGGACGGTGAAGCGAGATTATTGTGGGAAGGATTGAGCTACATCTATTGAGTGGTAGGCAACTTACAGATGTCTCGATGGAGGAGTTCTCGAGACTGTTCTTGGCTAGGTACCTCCCTTTGGCGCAGAGGATAGCATTGGAGAATGAGTTCCTGAAGTTGGTTCAAGGAGAGAGTAGCGTGGATGAATATCTCCACGAGTTTACTCGATTGAGTCGATATGCTAGCTACACCATCGCGGATGAGGAGCGCAAGACGAATTGATTCTACAAAGGGTTGAGAGATGATTTGAGACTACTACTCTCGGGGCCGATGACGCAGGGTTTCTTGACCTTGGTCAACACGGCCCGGTCCTTGGAGAAGGACATGAAGAATGTTCAGGCAAAGAAAAGTTTGGGTGACAAGAAGTCTGAATTCAAGGCGCCGACTACTTCAAAGTCCGGCAATCGAAGGTTCTACAAGAAGGCTAGGATTTCGGGTCCAGCCCCCTCTTCTGGTGCTTCTGGGGCGACTACGGGTCGGACCCCGGGTGCATGTTTTACTTGTGGGAAGCCGGGGCACTTTGCCCTCGATTGCTGGAGCGGACGTCCCAAGTACGAAAGGAAGCTGGGAGCAACTTATGAAGAGAAGGGCAAGACGGTGGAGTCAACCGCATCCCATTATGCTCCGGCCCAACCGAGGGTTTATAATCTTGGCCAACAGGAGGCCATCAAACAGGCGGATGTGGTGATAGGTAAAATTTAAATTTATAGAAAGTTAATCTTTTAAATACTTGTTATGTGCTTGTTACCTTATCACTACTTGTTTAGGATTTGTTTTGATTTGTGAAAATCCGGCAAGAGCACTCTTCGATACAGGAGCTTCACACTCCTTTTTGTCCGAAGAATTCATATCGCGTATCGGAGTACTTTCTTCTATGACGAAGGACAAGTTGGATGTGTTCTTGCCCAATGGGTGTTCGATGCGCGCGGATAAAATCTGTGGCGTGAAGATTCGAATTGGGAATCAAGAGTTCGATTTGCAAGCGTCGTTATTGCCGCTAGTGGAATTTGACGTTATATTTGGTATGGACTGGCTCTCGGAGCAGCGAGCCTGTATTGATTGCGGTAGCAAGGAAGTCAAGCTGGGAGCAGGTCGTGAGACAACTTTCACGGGCTTGAAGGGGTCGAGCAAGATGTTGATGTCGGCTCTTCAGGTGGTGAAGACGGTTCGTACCGGTGCAGAACTGTTCTTTACACTAGTGCAGGTTGCAAAGCCAAAGCCCGCGTTGGACAGTATTTCAGTGGTATCAGAGTACCCTGATGTGTTCTCTAGCGATCTTCCTGGAGCCCCGCCGCAGCGGGAGATAGATTTTACGATAGAGCTCGTACCAGGTGCAAATCATGTGTCACGCTCTCTATATTGGCTAGCGCCTAAGGAAATGGCGGAGCTGAAGGTTCAACTGCAACAGTTGTTGGAGCAAGGGTATGTGCGTCCAAGTTCTTCGCCTTGGAGCACGCCGATCCTCTTTGTTAAGAATAAGAACGGAAGCTTGAGGCTATGTATTGATTATCGAGAGCTCAACAAGTTGACAGAAAAGAACAAGTACCCGATCCCCCGGATTGATGATATATTCGATTAGTTAGTCGGGTCGACGGTGTACTCAAAGTTGGACCTCAAGTCCGGGTACTATCAGCTGCGAATAAGGGAGAGTGATATCCCGAAGACAGCGTTCAGTATGAGATACGGGCATTACGAGTTTACGGTCATGCCGTTTGGGCTGACTAATGCGCCGTCAGTGTTCATGGATCTGATAAACAGGACCTTCAGGGAGTACTTGGACCATTTTGTAATCGTCTTCATCGATGATATTTTGGTGTACTCGCAGAGTGAGAAAGATCACTTCAGGCATCTTCATTTGGTTTTGGAGATGCTAAGGAGGAATCAACTGTACGCCAAGTTCTCGAAGTGCGAGTTTTGGTTGTCCTCAGTGGCATTCCTCGGTCATATAGTGAGTGGGTAAGGTATTGCAGTGGATCCGACGAAGATTGTTGCGATACAGGAGTGGCCTGAGCTTTCTACGATAGCGGAAGTCCGGAGCTTTCTTGGGCTTGCCGGCTATTATAGGCGCTTCGTAGAGAACTTCTCGCGGATAGCGTTACCTCTCACTTCTTTGACGAGGAAGGAGCATAAGTTCATTTGGACGTCGGAGTGCGCGCGAGCTTTTGAGGAGTTGAAATGTCGGTTGACCACGACGCCTGTGTTGAGTTCGCCGAGTGGGACCGAAGGTTATGAGATTTATAGCGATGCTTCGGGTAGCGATTTGGGTTGCGTGCTACTGCAACATGTAAGTGTGATAGCTTATGGCTCGAGATAGCTGAAAGTGCACGCGAGGAATTATCCGGTCCATGACTTGGAGTTAGCGGTCGTGATTTTTGCCTTGAAGCTGTAGAAACATTATTTGTACGGTGTGAATATTGATATCTACACCGATCATAAGAGCCTGAAGTATTTGATCGATCAGAAAGATCTGAATATGCGGCAGCGTAGATGGATGGAGTTTATGGGGGACTATACATTCAAGATCCACTACGTGTCTGGTAAGGGCAATGCGGTCGCGGACACGTTGAGTCGTCGGGCCCTAGCTCAAGCCAATTGGCATGATCCATGACGAGCGGTTGGTTCAGGAGTTGGAGGCGTTGGAGATTATTTATGTAGATATGCAATCAAGTGCTGAAGCACTCTTGAATTGGACTGAAGTTCAATATGACCTGCCTGATCGGATTCGACAGGCTTTGGATTTGGATGGCCACATGAAGCAACTCATGATAGAGGCTCTGGATGGGTCAAATTCCCAATATGAAGTTGTGGATGGATTGCTTTGGAAAGACGGTCGTCTTTGCGTCCCAAGCGTGGGCAGTTTGCGGGCAGATTTGTTGTACGAGGCGCACCATACCAAGTACTCGATTCACCCGGGGAGCACAAAGATGTATCGCGACGTTAAGAAACTATTTTGGTGGCCGGGTTTGAAGAAGGATGTGGAGCTCTACGTGGCGTAGTGCCAAACTTGCGCCTTGGTGAAGGCGGAGTGCCAAAAGCCGGGAGGATTTCTAAAGTCCTTGCCTATTGCAGAGTGGAAATTCGACGACATCACTATGTACTTTGTGCACGGGTTGCCAAGCTCGCAAAAGGGGAACGACGCCATCTGGGTGGTCGTAGATTGGCTAACGAAGGTGTCGCATTTCATTCCGCATAGGAAGGATGATCCGGTGGAGAAGTTGGCAAAGTTATATGTGGATAACATAGTGCGGCTCCATGGTGTGCCCCGCAGCATCGTGAGTGACCGAGATGGGCGGTTCACATCCAATGATTGGAGGCTTGTGCAGCAAATGTTGGGAACAAAGCTGAGTTTTAGAACAACCTTCCATCCGCAGACGGATGGGCAGACTGAGAGGGTCAATAGAACTATGGAAGACATGCTCCGCATGTGTGTCTTGGACTTTGGAAATCAATGGGAAGACCATCTTTATTTGGTGGAATTTGCGTACAACAATAGCTACCAGGCGAGTATTCAAATGGCGCCCTTCGAGGCCCTTTATGGTAGAAGATGTCGCACGCCGTTGTCCTGGTTGGAAACGGGTGAGTCAAAGTTGTACAAACGTCAAGAGGTGGAAGATGCTACTTCGTTGGTGCGAACCATTCGGGAGAGATTGCTTATCGCTCAGGACTGGCAAGAGAAGTACTATAATGTCAAGCATAGGAACGTGGAGTTTGCTGTGGGCGGCTGGGTGTACTTAAAGATCAAGCCGTTCAAGGGCGTCTCGCGGGTGCGGCGCTTGAAAAAGCTAAGCCCAAGGTATCTTGGGCCGTTTGAGGTTCTGGAGAGGATTGGCAAAGCGGCTTATCGGTTGAAGCTATCGGTGGAGCTTAGTGGTTTACATGATGTATTCCATATATCGGTGCTACGGAAGGCGGTGCAAGAGCCTACGCAAGTGATCGCGGTCGATCAAGTGCCGATTGATAGTGGGTTGACGACAAAGGTCAAGCCCGTGCGGATTGAGGACTCGGAGGTCAAGCGGCTACGCAATAAAGAGATCAGGATGGTCAAGGTCCGATGGGACAATTGCGGTCGAGAGGAGCTCTCTTGGGAGCGAGAGCAGACTATGCTTAACGAGTATCCGGAGTTGTTCCGCTCAGGTACAAATTTTGATTTTGTACTTATCTTTCCTTTATGTAATTTCGTGGACGAAATTCTTTTAAGAGGGGGAGAGCTGTAATGCCCCGAAACTCAAAAGAGCGACGGGAGGCGTTCCGGGCCAAATTTGGAATTTGGCAGGAGGTACACGACCTGGGACACGGGCGTGTCCCAGGGCGTGTCGTGTTGGGTTCGACGATTTGGCCGAGAGGTCGACGAAATTGGGTTTGACGATCGTCGAGAAGCAAACTCGGCCCTGGACACGGGCATGTCGGGGTAGTTCAAAGTTCTAGCAAATCGATCAGGCAGAAATCTAGGTTCGACAATCGTCGAGCAGCGGTCGACGATCTGGTCACGATGTTGCGGTCGACGATCTGTCGATATTCTGGGTTCGACGATCGGGTCGTGGGTTCGATGATCGGGCCGTGGGTTCGACGATCGGGTCGTGGGTTCGATGATCGGGCCGAGGGTTCGACGATCGGGATAGCGATCTCCGTTCGATGATCGGGCCGTGCGTTCGACGATTTGGCCAAAGTTTTCCGGTCGACGATCTATCAGCGGCCGACGATCTTGTTTTGACGATCGTCGAGCACGGGACGTTTGTGGCGTGTTTGACTCGGTCGACGCGGAGTGTCGACGTAGGGGTTTTTTGCGGGAGTTGACTAAATATTCCGACACTGTTTTGACGTGGACGTGTCCCGCTCCTATTGGTGTACTGTGTGGTGCTTAGCCCCATTTTTCCAGGTCAGACCTGGATCGTATCCGTGCATCTCTTTTTGTGGGATTCGACGGCTGTGGTTATCCCGAAAGGGTTATACCCGAGAGAAGGGTTTCAAAACCATTATTTTTTGTCGTAAGTTCTCTATCTAAATCCTAGAGAGAGGGGAGAGCAAAGAAGGAAGAAGAAGTCTAGATCTAGTCTTTTGAGGAGTTTTAGAGCTCCAAATCACGAGCCGACTTCAGATCTACGAAGGCAAGGAGATTGCGATGCTTTTCATCCGCTTACATTTCCATGGCGCCAAGGAAGAACGCTAGGGTAATGATTCTCTACTTGAGCATGTGAAGCTCTCCTTCTTTTGCATAGGAAGCCCACTCTCGCGAGTTTGCGGTGAGTTGGAGGCGTTCCTTCGGGTAGATATGTGAAGTCCCCGTTGTGTAGAGTCCGTAACCGAGAACGGACATAGGCATGATGTGTGAAGCCTATCCGGACATGCTGGTCTGGATCGGTGATGTTGCATTGCATAAATGCCGGAGAAGACTTCGTGCGAATGTTTGTTTTTCGGGTTTTCTATGTGGTAGATTGCAACAGGGAGCCTTGGGGATTAACCCTAAGGTGTACCCGAAAAACTGGGCGGATGCGTAATCTTGCCAACATGGTGGCCTGGGAGCCAACTTGAACATAACCGGGTTATGTGAAGTGTGTGACAGAAACGGGACTCGAGAGAAGTTTGACCCGCGCATATGGCTTAAATTGTCGTTGCGATGTGAGCACGTGTTAGATGGAACCGTACCCGTTCTATGTCGTTCGGTTAGAGCCGTTGGCATAGATGAGGGTCTTCGGCGGTCTATACCTTAAATTGACGTGACTCATGCCAAGAAGACAAAATGCTCATAGTGTGGCCGTCAAAGTGGCGGTGGTGAGTCCAGAATGTTTAAGGCTTAAATTGACGTGACATTGTCCGGTTCACCGAGAATGTGCCCTGAGTGCACGGGTTGCGTGGCCATGTGTGCCTACGCCTGTGATGTTGTGACATTACTACTGCTTGTTTATACTAATAAAGTGCATGGAAGGAGCATCGCCGCCCCGAGTTGGGGGCGGGATCGTTATAATTTGGTCAACATTGCTGACCGTTGCTTTTGTTTGCCACCGTGCGGTGGATTGTGCTTGCAGGTACTGCTGGACCAAGCGGTCAATAGCGAGCTAAAGCCCAAATTGCGAAGACGGCCCTCGAAGGCCTAATTAGAGTGTTTACTTGCTTTTGTTCATGTATGACCGGCCTGCGTGCCGTGGTATGGAAAACATGTAATTTGAGTAGACCATTTGTAAGGCCTTAAGGTCAGTACTTGTGTATGTACTTCATTCCTTTTTGGCTTGTTAGTGGACATTCATGCTTGTTGCTGGGTTCTTTTATTTGCAACTATTTAAACTGCTTCTGCTAGAATGCTCTGTGTAGGACGTTGGATTGGTTGGATGGTTTCCATTGAGTAACCACCCGGTCTGTCTGTGGTATATGGCATCGGGCCCCGGCTAGACCTACTGCTATATGCTATGCGACGGATAGAGGGTGTTACAAATGCTATGTCGGCCCTCGAAGGCCAAGCGAAGGCTCCTTTAGTGTTTTTCATGTGTGTTTGGTCTGCGCGCCAATGTTTGTAAACCACTCTTTTGGGGAAAAACATTTGTAAGGCCTTAAGGCCGCACTGTTTTGTGTATTTTGTAATAACATTCCTATGATTTTTATTAGTGGACATTGTTGATACTTGAGTTCACTTTAACTCATGAAGCTTCCTCTAGAATGCTCTGAGTTGGGATTCGTTTGATCTCTTGATATTAACATGTAACCCCTCCGACTGTGTGTGGAATATAGCGTGGGGTCTCGGCCGAACCCTCGGTTATATTTTATGTGACGGATGGAGTTGCTATAATTTGGCATCAGAGGGAGGTTTTGATCCTCCGACCTGTGGGTTATGGGCCCACCATGCTTCCGCTGCGAATTCGTGGTCAAATATTTTTGAGGGGTGGCGAGCACGTGTATGTGCTTACAGTTATAACAAAAATGAATTCACGAATGTCCACTTAAGAATAAAAATAGACATATTTGAGGAAATTGTGTGTTCTTATGATTGCTTTTGCAATATTTTTAGTTGCTTAATTATGTGTTTCACGATTATAGATGACTAGAGGTGGTGCGGGGAAGGGTGAACCCCAGCACCTGGCAGAGAGCAATGCACCAACTGAGGTGCTTACACCTCCTCCTTCTGCATCATTGGTTTGAATGATAGCTGATGTGGTCTTCGCAATGATCAATACCCAACACGGAAGGCATTTGCAGCCCCTGTCCCGGTGGTGGCTTTAAGGTCGGTTGGTTTGTTGGAGCAGATTGCAAGGGGAAAGCATCGGCTCAGCCGTTGAATATGTATTTGATGCAAGGAACATACACGGTTGAGGAGTACTTACATGCATTTATCGTGCTGAGACAACATGCAGAATTGGTATCTGAAACTGAGGAAACTAAGATCGATCGATTATATGATAGTTTGCACCATGAACTACATTTTTGTCGGTAGGTCCAAAGTTAATGGGATTCCAAACATTGGTGGAATCGGCTAGATCGTTGGAGATGGAATTGGCAAAAGTCAACCAGACGGCAGAATTCAAGGTATCGAACTCTACAAGGTCTGGAAAGTCTGCTTACCGCAGGAGGTGGAGACGGAAGGCTAAAGCATTGAAGAGTCAGGCTCCGTATATTTGCTATACTTGTGGCAAGAAAGGACATCTTGCCCGAGAATGTCTAGGTAATGTCCCAAGAACCAAGAAAGCTAAGTCTGGAGTAGCGTCTGGGCGAAGCACTCTTTCATGTTATACGTGTGACAAGGTGGGTCATATGGCTCGAGAGTGTTGGTGTGGTCGTCCAACGGTTGAGAAGAAGACAAAGAAGGCTAAGTCTGGAGCAGCGGCAGGGCGAGCTCCACTTACTTGCTACATGTGTGGTAAAAAGTGACATTATGCTCAAGAATGCATAAACGGCCTGTAATGTTATTACAAGAATGAATAAGGACGTAGCCGTAATAGACTATTGTAATTTCTACTTTATGTAACAGTGCATGTTGTGCATGTATGAACATGTTATGCACAGACTAATCAAGAAGACTTTTATTGGCCATATGTATTTCCTTTTGTGCTTATATTTGTATAATAAATATGAGATTGGGATAATATTGCCTTAACAAAAAATGTGAACATAGGTAGAAAGTTTTATTTTAAGGTGTGGATAGGAAGTCAGGATTTTGGATTGGAAGCATCTATGCTACCGATATTGGAGTTGGATGTAATCTTTGGTATGAACTAGCTTTCAGGGCAACGTACCAGTATAGATTGCAACTCTAAGGAAGTCACGCAGGGATTGAACACCGAATGAGAAACTAAATTCGCTGGTATGCGAGGATCGAGCAAGATATTAATGTCTGCTCTCTAGGTAGTCAAGGCTGTTTGGAAGGGTGCGAAGTTATTCTTTAGTTGTTGGAGGCTGTTGACCCGAAGTCCAATTTGAGTGACGTTCCTGTTGTGTCGGACTATGCAGATGTTTTTCCTAAGGATATCCCTGGATTACTGCCTCAGCGTGAGATTGACTTTGATATTGAGTTGATGTCAGGTGCAAAACATGTGGCCCGCTCATCGTACCGAGTAGCAGCAAAGGAGATGACGGAATTAAAAATTCAATTGCAAGAATTGTTAAAGCAATGATATATACGTCCAAGTATATCATCTTGGAGTGCACCAGTCCTCTTTGTTAAGAAGAGGGATGGAAGCTTGCGTCAATGCATTGACTATCGAGAATTAAACAAGCTGATAGAGAAGAACAAGAATCTGATTCCACAGATTGATACTTGTTTAATCAACTGGTGGGTTCAACTGTATACTCGAAGCTAGACTTAAAGTCTGGCTATTACCAGTTGTGGATTCGGTAATATGACATTCCCAAGACGGCATTTGGTACATGTTATAGTCATTATGAGTTTACTGTAATGTTGTTTGGGCTAACAAATGCACCATCGGTATTCATGGTGTACAACCCCATATTCGCTGAGTCAGACCAGGAGACGCAATGGTCACAATTGGGTTAGCCGAAGGAGTTCCCTCCCTAAATAAGATCTCGCCAAAGTGGGCGGGAGCGATCGCTCCAGATCGTCGATCCAAGATCGGCGAGCGCAACCGAATCGTCGAACGGAGAACAACGAGCCCAGATCGTCGAGCGCGGCCAGCGCGGGAACGCTTGCGCTTGCGCCAGGCTCCAGTCTCAAAGGGCTCTCACCTGTAAGCAGGCGAGAGCGTTCGCGCCAGGCTCTGCTCTCGCCGAGGGGGGCCCAGGGCCTTGGGTAAAATGTCCTAATTGCCCTCAGGAGAAATTACCTCAGTACCCTCAGGAAAACAGCAGGATTCGGCTATTGGCAGACCAACTAGAGGCTTTTCAGTAATTTCAGGTCAGGACAATGCTATAAATAGACCCATAAGGACTCTTTAGAAGGCAAGTTGTCATTACCTCTCAAATTCCAGTGCTTTCTGAGGAGCTCCTAGCCCAGCTTTGGCTTTGGAGGGGAAGCTCTCAAAGATCTTCCGGGTGTGAGGTGGGACCTCCCTGCTGAGGCTATTGGGTCATTCTTAGGTCCTTTGAATCCAGTCGAGGGTTGAGACTTGAGAGAAGTAGGTTTTGGTTGCACCCCCTTTTTCTCGAACTCTCGTTGAGGTCATATTTGGCTTCAACACATGGACTTGATGCATCAGACTTTTCGGGAGTATTTAGATTAGTTTGTGATTGTCTTTATTGACGACATATTATTATACTCTCAATCAGAAGAAGATCATGCAAATCATTTGAGGATGGTTTTAAATACCCTGAGAAGGAATATACTCTATGTCAAGTTCTCAAAGTGCGAGTTTTGGCTGTCGTCGGTGGCTTTTATTGGCCATGTGGTTAGTGGAAAGGATATTGCGATGGATCCGGCAAATATTATTGTTATACGAGAGTGGTCTGTGTTGTCTACTATAGCAGAAGTCAGGAACTTCCTTGGACTTGCTAGCTACTACAGGCTCTTCGTGGAAAACTTTTTGCGGATAGCCTTACCTCTCACTACACTGACGAGGAAATATCAGAAGTTCGTTTGGACGCCTGAGAGCGCACGAGCTTTTGAGGAGTTAAAGAGTCATTTGACCACGGTTACTATATTGTGTTCGCCATGTGGTACGGACGGCTATGAGATTTATAGTGATGCTTCGAGAATCGACTTAGTTTGTGTTCTTCTTCAGTTCGAAAAGGTTATTGCTTATGGCTCACTCCAGTTGAAAGTGTATAAGCAAAACTATCCAGTCCACGACTTGGAGTTGGCGGATGTGATTTTTGCACTTAAACTGTGGTGTCATTACTTATATGGCGTGAAAGTAGATATATTCACGGACCATAAGAGCCTTAAGTACTTAATAGATCAGATAGATCTGAACATGCGATAACGGAGGTGGATGGAGTTCCTCGGGGACTACACCTTCTAGATACATTACGCTCCTGGGAGGGGAAATATGGTCGCAGATGCCTTGAGTTGTAGGACTCCAGTACGGGCAATTTGGTTACAGATGCATGATGAGCATCTGATCCAGGAGTTTGGTGGCTTTAGATATTTCTTGTGTTGACAAGAATACCACTGCAAATGCGTACTTGAACTGGACGGAGGTGCAGTATGACCTCACGGACAGGGTTCGACAAGCAATGGAACTTGATGCGAGTATGAAGCTCTACGCAACAGATGGGTCAGATTCCCAATTCTCCTTGGAAGATGATCTTTTGAGAAAAGACGGTCATTTGTACATCCCGAATGTTGGTAAACTATGGGAGGAGTTGATGTATGAGGAACATTTTACTAAATACTCAATTCACTCAGGGAGCACAAAGATGTATAAGGACATGAAAAAGATGTTCTGGTGGCCTGATTTAAAGAAGGACATAGCTCTTTACGTGGCGAAGTGTCATACTTGCGACTTGGTAAGAGCGGAATGTCAGAAACCTTGTGATTTTTTGAACTCGTTGCCAATTTCGGTGTGGAAGTTCGATGATATCTTGATGAATTTTGTTCATGTATTGCCGAGATCTCGGAGCGGGAAAGATGTCGTGTGAGTGATTGTTGACTGGTTGACAAAGGTATTGCACTTCATACTGAATAAAAAGGATGATCCAGTTGAAACTTTTTCTAAGTTGTATGTTGACAACATAGTAAGGTTGCACAGTATATCCCGTAGCATTGTCAGCGACAGAGATGGGTGCTTTACTTCTACTGATTGGCTAATCCACCAGTTGTTGGGTACTAAACTGAGGTTCAATACGACCTTTCATCCGCAAACGGATGGTCAGACCGAGAGGACCAACAAGATAATGGAGATATACTCCATATGTGCTCCTTGAATTTCGGGAAGAGGTGGGAGGAACATCTCTATATGATCGAGTTTGCATATAATAATAGCTATCAAGCTAGCATTAAGATGTCTCCATTCAAAGCTTTATACAGTAGGAAGTGTTGTATCCCTTTAGCTTGGACGGAAACAGGCGAATCAAAGCTATATAAGCATAATGAGTTTGAAGATGCAAATTCAACCATACGCACTATACGAGATCGGCTATTAATTGCCCAAGATAGGCAAGTTAAGTACTACAACGCTAAGCATCGAAGTGTAGAGTTTGTGGTTGGCGATTAGGTATATCTGAAGTTAAAGCCATTAAAAGGTGTGTTCAGGATTCGGCGCTTGAAAGAGTTGAGTCTGAGGTATCTTGGTTCGTTTAAAGTGGTTGAGCGGATTGAAGAAACTGACTATCGATTAGCTCTTTTGACGGAGCTAAGTGGTTTGCACGATGAGTTTCACATATCGGTGTTGCGAAAAGCTTTGCAAGAGCCGACGCAAGTGGTGGCTAATAATCAGGTACATGTCGATGGTAGGCTGACGACAAAGGTAAGGCACATTCCTATCGAGGATACGAAGATTGTGAAACTACGTAACAAATAAATCGGGATGGTCAAAGTCCGTTGGGGCAATTGTAGCTGTGAAGAACTGACATGAGAGTGTGAGTAAACCATGTAAGAAGAATTTCCCAAGTTGTTTTTGTAAATTAGTGGTTGTAAGCTGATGTGCGGATTTCCTTTCGATAAATAAAATTTTGGGATGAAATTCCTTAAAGGAGGGGAAAATTATAATGCCCCAAAAATCCTGGAAAAGGAAGGATTGGAAGTTAATGCGGGGCGGTAGAGTTAACACCGACGTTAGATATGGAATTAAATCGCCTGGTGTCTCGGGTATCTACCATGCGGCAGTAGATAGGTGCCGTATGGCGCTAGCACTCGATGCACTCAATGCTCTCAACAAAGCATTGAGTGACTACTGCATGGTGGTAGTGATCTATCACCTGGCAATAGCTGCTCTAAAAGCACTTGATGCTCTCAACACTCTCGACGAAGCATTGAGTGACTACCGCGTGGCGGTAGTAAGCTAACGTGCGGCGATAGCTCGAGGCAAATTACCGCTTGGCGGTAGCTTGCCACGTGGCAGTAAGGTGGAGGCTGTTTTGGACGATGGAGCGATGTCCATTAAGCCAAGCGGCGACCGCCTCAGATACTGTGCAGCGGTAGTAGATACCGCACGACAGTAGCCTTCAGATATAAGCTTTACATAAGAATGAATTCTCATTATTCTCTCTCTATCTCTCTTAGTTCTTGAAGTTCTTAAGAGTAAAAGTCTGGGGCTGAGCTTTGCAAGCTAGGTGAAGCAGATGTTGGGGTCAGATTTAAGAGCTGAGGAAAGATCCGTGAGGGGGAAAGCGAGGTGATCTTTTCCATCCGGATAGAATACTTGGTCATGATCCAAAACGACTTAAGAGGGTAACGACCTTCTCCTTGGATAAGTGAAGTCCTTAATTTGTATATGTGCATGGAACCCCTCACCAAAAGGTGAAGAAAGGGTGGCTTCCAGCAGGTAGATCGTTGTGATCCCTGATAAAACTTGCATATATATCCAGAATCGAAGTACGGAATAGGCATGTTGTGTGAAGCTAATCTGGACATGTTGGTCTGGATTGGTGATGAATTGTTTTGCATGCCGGAGAAGACTCCGTGGATAAAATGTGTGGTTAAACTTGTAGAATCCAGGGTCTGGGGGTGTGCAGGATGTTGCAGTGATAGTACTGGAGGTGATCTCCATGAAAACACCCAAAATTGGGGAAGAAGTGACTTCTATCCCTACCACACGACAGTAGTGCTACCCCCGGCAATAGCTTCCAGTGAGCTATGAGGCCTGTCTTTGGGAGACCTGGGGCCATTGTTTGAAGTTGAGAGCTTTTTGAGCCCAGCTAAGGTGGCCATACAAGCCAGCCTGAATGTTGTTGCCAAGCCTGTATCGTGAGATAAGGTGCGTAGCATAAGAAGATATGAGCATGGAGAGCCCAACTATTGGCCATGAGAGCCATGTTGATCATTGCAGGCTCAGGTCCTGGGGACATGTGAGCGGCAATTGGAGGTGAAGTCATGTTGTGCCCAGCAAAAAGGCCAGAGAGCCGAACGGGCAAGGTGAAGCTGACCCACGTCTTGTTATGGGGATTGATTGCTTCGGCTTTCGTCAATGACATGGTGATTTGAGCAACGGGAAGAATGCTGAACTATAGCATGTGTTATGTTACTCCAGGCTAGATTGCCTAAATTAATTGGCTTTAGTCGTTGGCATAATGAGAGTCATAGGTCATGTGTCGGAAAAGACTAGAATGCTCAAGGATACCATCAAGTCTGGGACAGTGGATGTTGGTGGGACCCGAGAAGTCCGGTACACCGAGAATGTGCCGTGAGTGCACGAGGCGTGTGGTCGATCAAGCCTGCATCTGTGGCGAATGGTGCTTAAGTGCACGTTGTTATTTGTCAAAATATATATATGCTGCTGCTTGTAGGGAAGGAGAACCGCCGCCCGAGTGAGCGGTGGGGTCATTATAAATTGGTCAGCTAAAGCTGACCGTTGCCTTGTTTGTTATCCTTGTGATGGATTGTCCTTGTGCAGGTGCTAGAGAGCCGAGCGAGAAATAGCAGGTTACAGCCCTTTGATGTTATGCTAGCCCTTTGATGTTATGCCAGCCCTTGAAGGCCCAGCGAAGTCACTTTTAGCTTTTTTCATTTGTGATTGGCCTGCGCGCCGATATTTGTAAGCCACTCTTTTGGGGAAAAATAATTGTAAGGCCTTAAGGACACACTTTTTTGTGTATTTTGTAATAACGTTCTTATGGTTTTTATTAGTGGATATTGTTGATATTTGAGTTCACTTTAACCCATAAAGCTTCCGCTAGAATGCTCTGAGTTAGGATTCGTTCGGTCTCTTGATATTAACATGTAATCCCGCTGACTTTTTGTGGAATATGGCGTGGGGCCCCGGCCGGACCTCGGTTATATTTTATGTGACGGACTGAGGTGTTACAGGCAGTATGTATTTTATGTAATATTTTTTTCTCATTTTCCCTTTTTATTTTTTATTTGGATGTCTTTCTTTTGTTAGGGGTGTTATTAGCCAAATATATATATGATGGTTTATTCTTGGGAACAAATGTTCGTGGTATTATTTGGTCATTATTAACTATTATAATAAGAGACCTAGGTGTTGGCTTGTGAGATTGACATGTAGTTTAGTATAATATGGCTTATGGAATGGCTTTGTGTTGGCTTGGGGGTTTGACTTGTGGATTTTGAGTGGTGGCGGATTTGATTTTTGTTTTGACACGTGGCTTGAGTGGTGTTGGTTGGTGGTGTGCTTAAAGCTCATTTTTGTGACACCTGGATCGATGCATTGAAGTTAATTGGCTTCTTTTTACCATTGGCCACTTACTTATCTTAATAAAAACCGAGTTGAGCCCTTCTCATTCCCGCACTTCTCCTTTTTTGTGTTGTTTCTTTGTCACTGCTCCCTACTTGTTCCTATGCCCAGCTTCTCTTTCTAGGGTGCTACCCACTTCTTCTGCCTCTCTTCTTCTTAGTAGTTGCTGCTATGTTGTCGTTGTTTCGTGTTGCTGCTCTGTGTCGCTACTCATAAACATGAGTAGTATGCACACGAATGTTAAGGGGTTATGTGCAACTTGATTTTTTTTGCATATGAATTTCCACTATGATATACACCGCTTGCGAATATTAAATTTTATGAGCGGTTTAATATTTTCAAGTGCGTTGGCATTAGAATCATAATATGCATGACATGTTAAGTGAAATGGGCACTTAACATGGCATGTGTTGTACAACCTCGGGCACGAAGGAACAGTTCGGGCTCGAAGAGAGAGGAAGGTAAGGCAAGATGGATTCTTTGACAGAAGCCCACTGACTGAAAAGTAGGTCCCAGGAAAAGGGTTACTTGCCGGGTTAAGGCCGGCTCGCTAGGCAAGAGGGCCCCAGCAGTTCGGGCGAGAAGGGCCCAGCGGCTCAGGTGAGAGCCATTTCAGGCGAGAGTCATTTCAGGCGAGACGGACCCGGAGAGAGGGCCCAGCGGCTCAGGCGAGAGCCTCGCTAGGCGAGACGAGCCCCATAGGAAGGAGCTCTCGCTCGCGAGACGGTGCTCTCACCAAGCGACGGTTCAGTTGGAAGGCGGTTCACCATTTTTGCCCTATGTGATTTTATGCTTTTGCCCTCGATAGTCTGCATATAACCCTTCAGAACAGCGGAGTTTGGCTGTTGGCAGATCCAACCAAGGGTATTTTGGTAATTTTAGGTCGGTTCAGTTTGATTATTGGTTGTTCAAACTCAGAGGCCTATAAATAGACCCATAGGGGTTCTTCAGAAGCACCTTTTTCCCGGGACTTTAAAAGAATTTTCCTGTGCTTTCTGAGGAGCTCCAAGCCCAGCTTTTGGCTTTGGAGGGGAAGCTCTCAGAGATCTTTTGGGTAAGCGGTGGGATCTCCATGCTGAGGTTTTGGTTCGGTTCCTGGCCCTTCACAACCAGTCGGAGGTCAGAGCTTGGGACAAGTAGGTGTTGGCTACGCCCCCGATATTGAACTTTCGTTGAGGTCAGATTTTGGCTTCAACGGTTCTGGTGCGCTGAGCGTGGAAGGTAGCCAATATAAGAAAGTTTTGAGTTTAGTCCTATGGCAGGAGGTGAAGGTGAAGAATCTGGTTCAGGAGGTTCCCCCTCCCGGGGAGAGGAGGCGACAAGGAAGATGCTGGAGGACTTCAAGCGAGAGGTATTGCAGACCATCAGCTTGGCCTTATCGGCAAGGAGCGAGTGGGCAACGCCTCATGTACCGTTGGAGGCGATCCCGCTCTTGGGCGAAAATTCTCCTGGGCAGCGCCCCGGGAAGGAGGTCCCGGTGGAGGCTGGCAAGAGGGACGTGGCCGCGCGAGAGCTCTTCCCAGGCCAGCGTCCTAGGAAGGAGGTCCCGTCAGAAGTTGGCGAGAGGAAGGCGGCTGTGCGAGTGCTCTTCCCTGGGCATGGTCTCGCGGATCGAGACAGCCAACTGAGGCCGCGAGACATGCCCTCTCGACAGGCAGGTGGCAAGAGCCCTTTCAGTGAGCTCATCATCTCGGCCCCGGTGCCAGAGGGGTTCCGGGAGCCCGACATGTCCTACTACTTGGGGAAGATGACCCTCTGCAGCACGTGCAGTGGTTTGAGGATGTTGTTTAGATAAGGAAAATGACGGATGCCTTCAAGTGCCAGTTGTTTGCCATCACGTTGAAGGAGAAGGCACGTGATTGGTTCCACCAGTTGCTGGCAAGTTCGATCTACAGTTTTGAGGATCTGCGTCGAGGGTTCCTGTTGAGGTTCTCGACATCAAAGAAGCATAAGAAGGAGGCGAAGTGCCTGTTTGCGATAAGGCAGAAGCAAGACGATACGTTGGGTCATTATGTTGATCGGTTTTAGGAAGAGATCCTCCTAGTCCAGGAGGTCCCAGGGTATGCACTAATGCTCGCTTTTACCATGGGGCTGAGGTTGGGATTCTTTAGCATGAAGCTGAAGAGAGTGCCCCCCCCCCCTCTTTTGAGGAGCTCATGGAGAGGGCGGCGAATAAGATAGACTTCAAGAGGGCCAATCCGGCCTTTGCTAGGAAGATGACCAGGTTGGTGGAGGATGACGTGAAGGAGACGGGAGTAGGAAGGCAGAAGGAGCAGAGAGAAGAGAGAAGGTAGGAGGAGCCCCGAGGACAGGGGCAGCAGGGACCGCATCAAGGACGGGGGACCCGGGATCCGAACAACCGGTTAGGTTGGAGGCCTCAGGAGGGCCGCCCCCAGGAGCAAGGAGGAGGCTTTTAGGGGAGAGATAACTTTCGTGAGCCGAGGAGGTTTGATCAGCCGGCGTGGAGGCAGGGGCCCAGGGGTCACTTACCGCTGCAGCAGGAGGCAATGGAGGTCGGACGAGGTATAGGAGGAAGTAGAGGAGCTCAGGGAGGAGCCGGAAGAAGAGGAGGTGGAGAAGGAAGGGGGCGGGTGGTGTTGCTTTTCTGTGACTTCCACTAGGAGGAGGGTCACGCGATGGCCACCTACCCAGAGTTCTTGGAGATGAGAGAAGTCAGGGGCTAAGGAGGCAGGATCCGCCGATAAGGAATGTGGAGGTGCAGCAGGGGGAGACAGAAGACAGGTGTGAGGACCGAGTGGATATAGGAACCCGGGGAGGGATCGGGGTGATCCGCGGAGGAGTTGGGATTGAGGCAACTTGTAAGGAAATCCTCCAGACCATGTTTCGAAGGGGGTAGCCTCGACCTCCCAGGTTCCCCCTCCGAAAGAAAAAATTACCTTTTCTTCAGCAGATATGCCAGATTAGGAGGACACGTTTTGTGACGCCTTGGTGATCCATACGGCAGTAGAGAACTTCACGGTTTCCAGGATCCTGGTGGACAACGGGAGATCCATGAATGTGATCTTCAAGAAGGCCTTCGATGAGATGAAGGTCGAGGGAAAGAGAGTTTTAGCTTCGGACGGACCGTTGTTTGAATTTTCAGGAGAAATAAAGGAGGTAGAAGGAGGGGTAGTGTTGCATGTAAAGTTGGGGGGCATGTCACTGAAGTGCAGGTTCGTGATCGTTGATGCCCCGAGCAGCTATAACACCATCTTTGGGCGCCCCCTCATCAGCGACTTTCGTTGCGTCCCCTCCTCGTTTCATCAATGCCTTAAGTTCAACAACGGAGGGGTACAAGTTCGGATCTGTGGGGACCCGAAGGTGGCGAGGCAATGTTACGTGACGATAATCAACACAACATCTTGGATGGTAGAGGCGTAAGAGCTGGAGAGGGAGATGGCGGAGCAGGAAGAGGTTGTCGGAGAGGAGGAGGAGAGCCTAGAGGAGGCGAGGGAGGAGATTGAGGAGGTGAGCCTGGAGGAGGCGAGGGAGGAGATTGAGGAGGAGCAAAGAGGAGTAGGTGTGCATGAGGTCCAGAGGGACAAATATTCGGAGCCGCAAGAGGCTCGACAGGTGGAAGGAGTAGGAGAAGGAGTTGAGAGGAAGGCCCTGAGAGGCATGGAGGTCGAGCAGCAGCAGCGTGAGAGCCTGGAGGAGGCGATAGAAGTCGAGGAAGCAGGAGGGGAGGAAGAGTTTTGGCAGGAGGAGGGAGCAAGAGCCGACTGGGAGCAGTCTCGGCTGGAGCCGGCTGGAGAAGCAGCAAACCCTAACAAGCTGCTTAAGAAAAATCTGTCAGTGGAATACAGGTTTCTAGTAGATGCTGTTGGAAAGGTCCTGTTAGCAAAACATTCTGCCCATGATACCATATCCAGGTATCAATTCTGTTTAATGGGTGCTTTGGTGGATAAGAAACAGTTGAATTGGGGAGAAGTTTTCTTTGACCTAATTAAGAAGAAAGTGGATAAGAACTTTGTCAATTTTGGAAGGATTCTAGGGCTATTTCTTCATAGCAGATGCCCTGAGCTGCTTGTTTCAAGTGGGATGCATATCAATGCCTCTAAAAGGTTAACATGTGCCTTTTTGGCAAATGGGACATGCAAATTGCAAATCCAAGCAGAGCCTCTGCAGTCATCTCATCTTCAGGCACCAGGACTGATCCAGTCACATCCCCTCAGGCAACTGCCCAATCAGAAGAACTGCCTGCCTCCTCATCTCCACCTTCTCCACCTACTGTTCCCTCAACAAATATCAAATCCACCATAACCATCTCAATTTCATCCCCCATGTCCATTCCATCTCCAAACTCAATTCCTTCACCAACACTAATATACACTGAAGTTGTTTTCCATCCATTACATCATTATCCACACATAACCATTGACTCATCATCTCACCTTCCATCCTTCACTCTCTTAGATGATTCCTATATGGATGACTCTCACTCCTCACCCCTTGAGCCACCATCTTCTTCTACATCATATCAATAACTACTATAAGAAATCACCACCCAACCATCCTTCACTCCATCTATCTCCATTTCATTAATTTCCATCTCCACCATTCCTATCTCTCAACCATAAATTCTACCATCCGCATTAACACTTTCTCCAACCACATCTAGAGCTCCTCCTACATCCATCTCTGCCATACTCATCTCTACCTCTACACAAGCACCATTTGAGTAAGTAGATCTCTCAGCCATAGCAGATAAGCTCTATGAGATGTTAGCTCCAAGGCTATCACTCCTGCTGGAGACCTCCCTGGCTCCACTTCTAAAATCAGTTCAGGAGTTATCTGACAGGCTTTCTTCCCTATATCCTCCTTAGGCAATCCATTATGTTGGGTGCCTTGATCCAGTATCTACTGAATATAGGCAGGGGGAGATGCCATATGAAGTAGAGAGATTGTCTGCTTCAGAGATTCCAGTTGCTTCAGAGATTCTAGTTCCAGCTCCAGTTCCAGTTATAACAGTTGACCTCAGGTCACTGCTGTCAGAGTTTGATACTATTTACTTCAGCTGTCTTCCAGATCAGAAAAGTGAAGATCTTACTAAGGCCATTGTGCCTATTTCTAGCTGTGAGCCCAGCATAATATCTTCTTATATAAATTCTTTCAAGGTTGTGGACAGTGCTCCTTCAGTTTCTGTTGTTCCTGCTGCTGCTACTGATGCTGTTTTAGTTTCTGATGATGTGCTTATGACAAAGGCTAATGACTCTGAGCCTGTTGTTTCTGTTGTTATTATTTCTGAATCTGTTATTCCAGTTACATCTGTAAGTGCTGTTTTTGTTACTGCTGCTGCTGTTGTTTTTTTGTTCAATCACAACAACAAAAAGATTGCATCAAAAGGCTTGATGAACTATATGACAATCCTCAGAGCTCAGATAGTGATCAATTTAGAACTAATTCTGATGATTCCTCTGCAACCATTGCAAGGAAGAGGAAAGCTAGAAGCAAGTCCCTAAAGAGAGTTCCCCAGGAGAAAATTAAAGATGTAAATGATATTCCATACTATATTTTGCATGATTGTTCAATTTCAGAACCATGGATGCAGTTTTCCAGGAATCAACTAAAGGCAATGAAGAAAAAGAGGAAATATGATAAAGGATCATCTCACTTCAATCCTCCTCCTCCTCCTTCACCAGATGCAGGTACTGGTGGAAGTTCTGCTTATCAGTCATCTATTGCTAAAAGTCAAAGCACCTCTCAGTTTCAAGGAAGATCTCAATCAAGAGGATGTAAATCAAGAGGCTACCAGTCCAGAAGAGGACAGTATAGGGTAAATCAAAGAGAATTCAGAGTTTATTCCAAAGGTTATTCTAGGCAGCATCCTTATCATAGGGAAGGACAAGGTCCCACTGACACTACATCTGGTACTTTCCCTTATAAGTTAAAAGATCTAGTTTCTTCCAAAGCTACTCCTGATGATTCATCAAACAGATATGAACCTCCTGTTCCATTTGAAGACCCAAAGAATAATCCTACTTCTTGGACAGCAAGAATGAAAGAGTTGGTTACACTAGATCAAATTAAAAAGGCAAGAGAATAAGGAAAAGATACATCAAATTTCACCACTCTATCAGAACAGAGAAAGAAAGAACTTGAAAGATATTCTTCCAGCAAATTCTTTGACTCAGAAAGCTATATGAAGCTGCACCCAGAAGTTGTAGTCCCTAGGACAAAACATCAAACTTTTCTAGGTGCAGATGATGACAGAAGATCCAAGAAAGAAGCTCTTAACCCTAATAGAGAAATAGTTCTCAAAAAGAGCAAGGAAAAGGAATGATTATGTAAGCTGACAGTGTTATCTATTCTGACTTTCTGATGAGATTTTATTTGTGTTTCTGCAATGTTGTTTTTGACTTTATATCTGCATTGTATGCTTTTATTTCCTATGTCATGTAAATAGTAATCCTAACCCAAATAGGGGGAGATTGTTGGAACACCCTATTACTGATTTGGGCAAGGATCACTATGTCCTTAGGAAAATTGTTTTGACCTCCTTGTATAGTTTTTAAGGTCAATTAGATTGAGTCTAAGGGTTAGAATTTAGGCTTGAAAGCTTCCCCCAAGACCCTCAGATCAGATATTCAAATTCAGGAGACTAAGTCATTTTCGTCGAGCTCAGGTCGACGAATCGTCGAACTCAGTTCGACTATCTCTGAGCTCAGTTCAACGAGTCGTCGAACGCCGTTCGACGATCTTCGAGCTCAGATCGATGTTTCTGTCTCTAGCTGCTTTCCCAGTCTCTGAGCTTAGGTCGACGATAGTTGAGCTCAGATCGACGATTTCTGTTTCCAGTCTAGTTCTAGTCTCTGAGCTCAGGTCGACGGTAGTTGAGCTCAGGTCGACGATTTTCTGGAGAGATCGACGATTCTCAAGATTCAAATTCAGACAGTTATGGAATTCTATCTTATTTATTCCCAGCATTTATTTCAAGGATCTTGTTGCCGTTTCAATTAATGTGGAGCAAGTTTCAAGGGAGATTTAAAGGAATGTTTTCTAGGACTTTCCTCCAGAGATAAATTTCATTTAAGGAAGTCATTAATGAGTGGCTAACGACTATCTTGGAGACAGAGAATCAATTCATTCTTTTCAGATATAAGGAATAAAAGAGGATATTATTCTGCTACTCCTAACAGTTACACACACAGAAAAAGAACAGTCACAGACAGACACACAGACACAATTCATTCAGAACACACACCACTAAAGGAGATCAACATACAGAAATGAAGATTTTCTAGATCTCTTTTGACACAAGTGTTCAGAGGCTTCATCCATCAAGACTTCAGACACTACACATTTCAGCAACTGCTGGAATCATCCTTTGCTGGAGATCTCATCTACTGAAGGCCTATCACCCTAGTGCAAAGCTTCTTTTCCTGAACAACTTCCAGATCTCAGGGGGTGCTTTGACAACATCATCCACTAGTCTTCTCTCTGATTGTTGACAGAGAAGAACATCTCACCTCTTTCTTTTTCTGCTGTAAAAGGGTTTCTCAAAACTCCCTTCAAAAGTTTTGTGCTGGTTTCTGAGACCTTGTCAAAACTCAGTGGTGGCAAGACACCTGATCAAAAAATCTAGTTTGGTTTTTGAGCAGCTTATCAAAAGCTCATTGGTGCCCAGGACACCTGATCAACTCATCCTGTAGTGGATTCCTACCTAGGGTGGTAGAAGAGTGGATGTACCCAGATTGATTGGGGAACCACTATAGCTCCTTGTGTCTTCTGGTTGCTATATTTTGTTCGTTGTGTGCTGTGTTTTTATTTCTTGCTTTTATAATTTTTATTTACTGCAAGCACCTTACACATATATTTAAATTAAGTCTTCCACTGCAAAATAATTTTTAACTTGAAAATTATTTTAATATACTCTATTCACCCCCCCTAGAGTTAAGGTAGATCTTATCCCCACTTTCAATTGGTATTAAAGCGAGGTTGGTTAAAAATACCATACCTTAGTTGGTTGTTATTCAACTAAATATTCATCAGATTAGTTGTTCCTACAGGCTAACACCCGAACCAAAAGATCTCTGATAAGATCAATCTTTTATAGAGGGTTTTTATTTTTATTATTTATATTATATTTATCTTTATAATAAAACCATGGCATAGAACAAAGATTATGCTAGCACCAGACCTCCAGTGTGCAATCTATTTAAGTTTGTACTTTGGAAGGCAAGGATAAGATTGTACATGAATTCTATTGATGAAGATATCTTTAATTCTGTTTTGACAGTGTGTCCAAGACCCCCAGCAAATACAAGTACAAGTGTTGTTCCACCTCCTTCAGGAACAGATGCAAAAATCAAAAAATGGAAAGTTGTAGATGCCAAAGCAATGAACATTTTGGCACAAACCATGTCTGATGAAATATTTCAAAAAGTAGCTGAATGCAACTCAGCAAAAGAGATATGAGACAAACTATCTGAAATAGTGTCAGGATCTGCAAATGAAAGGAAAGATAGAAGATCCCATCTCATAACTCAATATGAGAACTTCAAGAATGGAGAAACTGAGTCAGTTGCTGATATGTATAACAGACTCAGTCTTATAGTCAATGAACTGAAAACCTTGGACAAGGAGATCTCATTGACTGAACTCAATGACAAAATCCTAATGTGCTTCCCCAGCACTTGGGACTCAAGAATCTGGCCAATCAAGGATGTCAGAAGCCTAAATGAGATCACCACTGAGGCTCTTTTGGGCAAGCTCAAGTCTTATGAGCTGCTCATCAAGAATAGAGAAGAAGAGCAGAAGGCTGCTTCACCAGCAATCAGAAAAGAGAAATCAATAGCATTCAAAGCTATTGAAGATCAGCCTGAAGACAAGGTCACAGGCAATGAAGAGCTGCTAAGCTTACTGGCCAAAAAGTTTTATAAAATGGCCAGGAAGGACTTCAGGAAAAAGTCATTCAGAGGGCATGAAAAGCCAAGGTATGATAAGTCCAATAACAAAGAAATTATTTGTTTTGGATGCAGGAAACCAGACCACATTGTGCCTGACTGTCCAGAAAATTAGAATAAGGACAAGAAGAACAGGAAAGAAAGGAGAAGAGACAAAGACTTCAGGAAAAACAGCAATGACAAACCCTCCTCCAGCAAGAACAAACATACCAGGAAGGGGTTTGTAGCTGAAACCTGGAGTGAAATAGAAGAAAAATCAGAAGCTTCATCCAGCTCAAGTGATGATGAAGATGATGCTGAAGAAAAGGAGTTCTGCATGATGGCTATCAATGCCTCTCAACACAATACTGATGCAGAACAAGAGTCAGAGTCTGAATCAGAAACTCAATCTAAAGAGGATCAGGTAATAGATTCATTTGATTTTAATTCAGAGAACTTCAAATGTGAATTTAAGGCACTTTGTTTAGATCTATTAAAATCTGAGAAAGAAATTATTTCTCCCAGAAATCAACTATCTGAACAAAGCACCTTAAAATCAGATAACCTCAAACTCTCTAAGGAGTTGGAATGTTGTAGGGAGCAGATAGCCTCACTGAAAAGTGAACTGTCAGAGGCCAAGAAGTTTGAAGAATCCCTCAATGAGAGAAGTATCAAACTAATGGACATCACAAGCATCGTGAACTCAAGATTCAATAGTACACTGGGCTTGGGTGTTTCATCCAGCCAACCTATAGTATTAACAACCCCAATCAAGTTTATCTCAGATAAAGGTAAGGGAGTTGTAGAGGTGGCTAGGAAGAATTCTGATTTACCTAAGAAAATAAAAGTTCAACATAAAACGTCGAACGGAGCTCGACGATCGCCGAATGGAGCTCAACGATCTCAGGCTGAATCGTCGAACTCAGGTCGATGATCTCTGAACCCTGAACTCTGGCATAGTCGATCTTCGAACGGAGCTCGACGATCTGACCCAAGATCGTCGAACTCAGCTCAGAGATCATCGAACAGAGCTCAGAGTTTTGAAAAATCTTTCAAAGGTAAATCAAACTTCAATCCTAGAGGTTCTACATCTCAGAGGTTTAACCCTTATACTGAATGGATAATACCTCCTAGGAGATATCATCCTGAAGGCTATAAAAGTCAACCAGGGATGTCTTTTATTTCAGAATTTAAAGGTTATCAACCTAGGCCCAAGGTAAACTGGGTCAAAAACAAATAAATTATTTTATGTGCAGGTGAAGACCTATCCAACATCAAACCAGCAATGGTATCTGGATAGTGGGTGCTCAAAGCACATGACAGGAAACAAGGAGAATTTCACATCCTTCAAAACCAAACTTAGACCCAAAGTAATATTTGGTGATTCAAACTTTGGACTAATAAAAGGATATGGTGTTGTCCAGATTGGCTCAGTCATATTCAAGAAAGTAGCTTATGTGGAAGGACTGAAGCACAACTTAATCAGCATCAGTCAACTGTATGATGAAGGCTACCAGGTGACTTTCAACAAATCCTCATGCAAAATCAAATCAGAGGACAACACAACTGTGTTGACAGGTAAAAGGAAAGGTAACATTTATCTTGTAGATTTTCTTTCAACTAAGGTAGATATATGCTTGTTCAAATCCATTTGTAGACCTAATGAACTATGACATAAAAGATTAGGACATATAAACCTTAGAACCATTGCTAGGTTATCCAAGGACAAACTTGTTAGAGGACTACCTTCTGGCCCCTACAAGAAGGAAGGACTTTGCAGGGCTTGTCAATTAGGCAAACAAACCAAAAATAGCTTCAAGTCACTTAATAAGAGTGATTTACCTAGGATTTTGTATCTATTACACATGGATCTCTTTGGACCCATTATAGTACAAAACTTAGGAGGGAAATCTTATACTTTCGTAGTTGTAGATGACTTCTCTAGATTCACATGAGTGTTCTTTCTGAGGAAGAAGTCTGATAACTTTAAGTGTTTGACAGAGTTTCTCAAATGCATACAGAGTGAGTTCAATACTCACATTGCCCTGATCAGAAGTGATCATGGGATAGAGTTTGATTCTCTTCTTATGCAATAGTTCTGTCAGAGTGAAGGGATCAGACACACTTTATCAGCTCCTAGAACTCCTCAACAAAATGGGGTAGCTGAAAGGAAAAATAGAACCCTTATTGAATCTGCTACTACATTGTTGTCAGATGCTCACCTTCCTCTATTCTTTTGGGCAGAGGCAGTGAACACCTCCAACTATGTGTTGAATAGAAGTTTGATACATAAGCTGAAGGGCAAGACTCCCTATGAATTACTCAAAGGGAAGAAACCTAAAGTAGATTATTTTAAAATTTTTGGTTGCATTTGTTACATTCACAATAATGACAAGAAATACATAGCAAAATTTCAAGCTAAAGCTGATGAAGGAGTGTTTCTGGGATACTCCATGATCAGTAAAGCTTATAGGGTGTATAACAAATCTACTCTTAAAATTGAAGAATCTGTTCATGTATCCTTTGATGAATCTAACATGTCTTTTAAGGAGAAGAATGCTTCTATCATAGAATCTTTGCAGGTACACTCTCTTGCTGAGAATTTGGACATGTTACATATTATACAAAAGGATGAAATCAGTGAAGATAAAGAAGATATTCAACATCTTGGAGAGAATCTTCTTGAAGAGCCAGTTGTTGTTCCACCAGAGGAAACAACAACAAAGGTTGGTGAATAATCAACACCCCCTGTTGATTTAGTAATATTAAGAGACCATCCAATCTCCCAAGTGATTGGAGACATCTCAGCTGGTATGCAAACCAGAAATCGAGTCAACCAAAACCTGATGCACACCTGCTTTCTTTCTCAAATTGAGCCTCAATCCATTCAAGATGCAGAACAAGATCCATACTAGATCATTGCAATGCAAGAGGAATTACATCAATTTGAAAGGAACAAAGTTTGGTAACTAGTGCCAAGGCCAAAGGATCACTCCATTGTTGGAACAAAATGGGTGTTCAGAAATAAATTTATTGATCAAGGAGTCATTGTAAGGAACAAGGCAAGGCTAGTTGCTCAAGGATACTCTCAAGAAGAAAGGATAGACTATGACCAGACCTTTGCACCAGTTGCAAGGTTAGAGACCATAAGAATCTTCTTAGCTTATGCAGCACACAAAGGATTCAAAGTCTATCAAATGGATGTAAAGACTGTTTTTCTCAATGGAGACATCAAGGAAGAAGTCTATGTTAGACAACCCCCAGGTTTTATTTCTCCAACTCATCCTGATTATGTTTTCAAATTGCATAAAGCATTATATGGTCTAAAGCAAGCTCCTAGAGCATGGTATGAGACCCTAGCATGCTTTCTTCTGAAAAATGATTTTATAAGGGGTAGAGTAGACCAAACTCTTTTTATTAGAACTCATAAGTCCAATACCTTACTAGTACAAATTTATGTAGATGACATTATCTTTGGTTCTACTGATTCAAATCTGTGCAAAAGGTTTTCCAACCTAATGCATTCTAAATTTGAAATGAGTAGCATGAGTGAGCTTTCCTTCTTTCTAGGATTGCAAGTCAAACAGCATGCTGAAGGCATATTCATCTCTCAAACCAAGTATGCAAAAGAACTGGTTAAGAAATTTGGTATGTCTGAAGCATCATGTATGAAAACACCTATGCCTACTAATGCTGTATTAGATGCTGATGAACATGGGAAACCTGTCAGACAACATATAGAGCAATGATTGGTTCTTTATTGTACCTTACAGCTAGTAGACCTGACATAATGTTTGCTACATGCATATGTGCTAGGTTCTAAGTGAGCCATAGAGAGTCACACTTAACCTTAGTAAAAAGGATTCTTAGGTAAGTGAAAAGTTGTCCAAATCTAGGTCTCTGGTATCAGAAAGACTCAGCATTTGACTTAACTGGATTTTCAGATGCTGATTATGTTGGATGTAGAATAGACAGGAAAAGCACCAGTGGAACTTGCTAGTTTCTTGGTGACAGACTTGTCTCCTGGTTTTGCAAGAAACAAACATCTGTGTCCACATCAACTGCTGAAGCTGAATATATGGCAGCAGGTAGTTGTTGCTCACAGATCTTGTGGATTCAAAATCAGCTCTTAGACTATAGCTACAACTTAGAGAAGTCAAAAATATTCTGTGACAACACTAGTGCTATTTCTATAGCACAAAATTCAGTCCTCCATAGTAGGACAAAACATATAGAAATTAGGCATCACTTTTTAAGGGACAATGTTGAGAAAAATAAAATTGAACTTCAATATATCCCAACTGACTTGCAAAGTGGAGATATTTTCACCAAACTATTGGATGAAAAGAAACATACATTATTCCTGAATCAGTTAGGAATGTTAGATGGAGGAAGTTTAAAATAAGATCCAAGATTTTAAAACTCTAAAATTGACCAAGACTAGGCAAACAATTTGATTTTTCTTGTGTCTATAGGTTGTTTCTGGTCTCTGAACTGTGCTCGACGTTTTTCCCAAATATCGTCGAACGGAGATCGACGTTCTTAGAAATTGTCGACCGGAGTTCAGCGCTTTCCAGATAGTGCTAAGCTATCTTCTTCCGGTCAGTGATCGTCGAACGGAGCTCGACGCTCTCCAATATCGTCGAATGGAGATCTACGATGTTGAAGACCTTTCAGATTCCTTTAGAAGCCTAGATCGTCGAACGAAGTTCAATGATTTTTCCTTTTCTGTGTCGAACCCTAATATAAAATTCATTTTTCGGTCGTCGTTCTCCCTTTGCGCTTTCATACTCTCTGCAGAATTTCCCTTTCTCTCCAAACTTTTCTACACTTGGTCTTTTGTTTGTTCATTTTTGCAGGTAAAAATGGCCGTTTCTGTTGCAGTTTTGGCAGCAATGAAATTTGACACTGGATTCGATATCGATATGGACTCGTTTGAGAACAGTGATCAGATTTTCAAGGATATTCTAGATTTATTCAAAGATCTACAGCTAGTACACATCATGACCACAAGGATAAAACTGGCTGTAGATGAAATCAAAGAATGGGTGTATACTGCTCACAATCAAGATCAAAATACAGTGATTGGAACTATATCAGGAAATCAGGTATCTCTTACTCCTGCTATATTAACAGAAGTTTTTCAATTAAGAACTGGTCAAGATTCTCTTGAGTTGTCTGGAGAAGAGTTTGCAAGTGTGCTTGATAGGATGGGTCATTCAGCAGCAAACCCTAACAAGCTACTTAAGATAAATCTGTCAGTGGAATACAGGTTTCTAGCAGATGTTGTTGGAAAGATCCTGTCAGCAAAACATTCTTCCCATGATACCATATCCAGGTATCAATTCTGTTTAATGGGTGCTTTGGTGGATAAGAAACAGTTGAATTGGGGAGAAGTTTTCTTTGACCTAATTAAGAAGAAAGTGAATAAGAACTTTGTCAATTTTAGAAGGATTCTAGGGCTATTTCTTCATAGCAGATGCCCTGAGCTGCTTGTTTCAAGTAGGATGCATATCAATGCCTCTAAGAGATTAACCTGTGCCCTTTTTGGCAAATGGGACAGGCAAATTGTAAAGCCAAGCAGAGCCTCTACTGTCATCTTATCTTCAGGCACCAGGACTGATCCAGTCACTTCCCCTCAGGCAACTGCCCAATCAGAAGAACTGCCTGCATCCTCATCTCCACCTTCTCCACCTACTGTTCCCTCAAAAAATATCACATCCACCATAACCATCTCAATTTCATCCACCATATCCATTCCATCTCCAAACTCAATTCCTTCACCAACACCAATATCCACTGAAGTTGTTTTCCATCTATTACATCATTATCCACACATAACCATTGACTCATCATCTCACCTTCCATCCTTCACTCTCTTAGATGATTCCTATATGGATGACTCTCACTCCTCACCCCTTGAGCCACCATCTTCTTCTACATCATATCAACAACTACTATAAGAAATCATTTCCCAACCATCCTTCACTCCATCTATCTCCATTCCATTAACTTCCATCTCCACCATTCCTATCTCTCAACCATCAATTCTACCATCCACATTAACACTTTCTCCAACCACATCTATAGATCCTCCTATATCCATCCCTGCCACACTGATCTCTACCTCTACTCAAGCACCACTTGAGCAAGTAGATCTCTCAGATATAGCAGATAAGCTCTATGAGATGTTAGCTCCAAGGCTATCACTCCTGCTGGAGACCTCCCTGGCTCCACTTCTGAAATCAGTTCAGGAGTTATCTGACAGGCTTTCTTCCATATATCCTCCTCAGGCAATCCCTTATGTTGGGTGCCTTGATCCAGTATCTACTGAATCTAGGCAGGGGGAGATATCATATGAAGTAGAGAGATTACCTGCTTCAGAGATTCCAATTGCTTCAGAGATTCCAGTTCCAGCTCCAGTTCCAGTTATAACAGTTGACCTCAGGTCAATGCTGTCAGAGTTTGATACTGTCTACTTCAGCTGTCTTCAAGATTAGAAAAGTGAAGATCTTACTAAGGCCATTATGCCTATTTCTAGCTGTGAGCCCCGCATAATATCTTATTATATAAATTCTTTCAAGGTTGTGGACAGTGCTCCTTCAGTTTCTGTTGTTCTTGTTGCTGTTGCTGATGCTGTTTTAGTTTCTGATGATGTGCTTATGACAGAGGCTAATGACTCTGAGCCTGTTATTTCTGTTGTTATTATTTCTGAATCTGTTATTCCAATTACATCTGTTAGTGCTGTTTTTGTTACTGCTGTTGCTGCTGTTGTTTTTTCTGTTCAATCCCAACAACAAAGAGATTGCATCAAAAGGCTTGATGAACTATATGACAATCCTCAGAGCTCAGATAGTGATCAATTTAGAACTGATTCTGATGATTCCTATGCAACCATTGCAAGGAAGTGGAAAGCTAGAAGCAAGGCCCTAAAGAGAGTTCCCCAGGAGAAAATTAAAGATATAAATGATATTCCATACTATATTTTGCATGATTGTCCAATTTCAGAACCATGGATGCAGTTTTCCAGGAATCAACTAAAGACAATGAAGAAAAAGAGGAAATATGATAAAGGACCATCTCACTTCAATCCTTCTCCTCCTCCTTCTTCACCAGATGCAGGTACTGGTGGAAGTTCTGCTTATCAGTAATCTGTTGCTAAAAGTCAAAGCACCTCTCAGTTTCAAGGAAGATCTCAATCAAGAGGATGTAAATCAAGAGGCTACCAGTCCAGAAGAGGACAGTATAGGGGAAATCAAAGAGAATTCAGAGTTTATTCCAAAGGTTATTCTAGGCAGCATCCTTATCATAGGGAAGGACAAGGTCCCACTGACACTACATCTGGTCCTTTCCCTTATAAGTTAAAAGATCTAGTTTCTTCCAGAGCTACTCCTGATGATTCATCAAACAGATATGAACCACCTGTTCCATTTGAAGACTGATGAATTGTAAATATACCTATTTTTCTGTACATTAATTTAGTTATTTTCATTTATTTTTGTCATTTTTATTTATAAAATGCTCCTATTTTTGTAAATATTATACTAACTTATTTTATTTTATTTTTTAGGAAAAAGTGAAAAATCTGCCAAAAATTGTCATGTCACGCCCGTGACATATTGGTCACGCCCGTGACCAGGGCGTGACACGTCAAATTCCAGTGAAACCAGCAAATTTTGAAGAGCAAAGCATGACACGCCCAGAGTCACGCCCGTGTTACCCGACACGGGGCGTGACCCAAGCCCGTGTCCACCCGCTCAACGTTTTTCAGCTCAACGATCGTCGACCTCCTCGACACGCCTAGAGTCACGCCCGTGACCTAGGGCGTGACACCTCTTCCCGCTCGACGATTTTCAACTCGACATTTTCCACTCGACATTTGTCGAGTGTCGACACCAGCCGACACGCCCAGAGTCACGCCCGTGACCTGGGGCGTGACCACTGCGCCTGGCCGACAAGACCCGCGCTGCGACTTTTTGACGCACCGCGCCCAGATCCACCTGCATGACACGCCCAGAGTCACGCCTGTGACCTGGGGCGTGACCACCGCGAGACCGACACGTGTCCAGCCCGAAGTCAACTTTCCTGTCAAATCGCCGACCGTCTTCTCAAATAGTACTGACACGCCCCCTGTCACGCCCGTGACCAAGGGCGTGTCCCATGTAAATTTTTGTCTATAAATTCCGAGCTTCTGCTTGAGTTCCTGTTCCCTTTTTGAACCATTTTGTATAGGAGTTATGCTGCTCGGATGAGTCCAAATGCTATGTAAGGGAAATTTCTCCCCCTCTCCTTTATTTTCATAGCTTTGTAATCTTCGTTTTTAGCTAAATAAAATTGTAGATTTTCTCTCTTTTTATGGATTTGGACTTAAACTATGTGGCTACTTTTATGCAATCTTATTTGTTCTTGTTTTAACTTAGTTTTTGTTTTTTTTTAAATGAGTGTGTGAGTGTATGAGTATAGTTTTCATGTTTTTATGTTTAGTTATTTTTACTTTGTTTTAGTTAAACTTAGATTTCTATAGCTTTCTATCTCATTGTTATAAACTCGTAAAATTGATTTCAAAGTGATTTTCATTTCTTTTAACTTAGATTTTTCTTTTTAGGATGTAAAACCTTTTCACTATTTTCAGTTTATTTTCACTTTTTTGGCATTTTTACGGAGTTATAAGAATGAAAACATAGTCGTTTTTATTTTCATGCACTTTGATTTTCATTTAAAACTTTTGTCCGTTTATTTTTTTGTCTTCTTTTTATGCATTTCTACCGCATTCTAGCGGTAGAAATGTATTTATTTTCATTTTCCGACCACTTGCAACTTGCGTTTATTTGCAAAACTTTCTTCCCGGTTAATTTTTATTTTCGTTTTTTATGCATTTCTACCGCATTCTAGCGGTAGAAATGCAGTTGTTTTCATTTTTAAATAACTTAGTTTTGTTACATTTTTTGTACTTGTGCATCTATTTTCGCCTACTCGTTAAGAGTTAAATGACGCTTTGCTTTATTTTAATTCTATCGAGTGTGTGCGTGTGTTTTACCTTCTGTAGAGTGCGTGAGTTTGTAATTTTCTTTATTTCCGCCTACTCATTCGAGTTAAATGGCAGGTCTTAATTTTCCCTACTCATTTGAGTAGGATTTGTGTGTGTGCGTTTTCATATATGTCGAGAGAGCGTGTGTGTGAGTTTTACTTTATGTCGAGTGTGTGCGTGTGTTGTATTTATTTAGTCCTACTCGTTTGAGTAGGACCCGCTTTCTTTCTCCCGCCCACGCATTTGCGCCGCGACTCGCAATTTACAGCTTTCTTCAGTCCTACTCGTTTGAGTAGGACTTACAATTTTCAGCTTTCCTTTACTGCTTTCATTTTATCGCTTTCATTTACTTCTTTCCTTTACTGCTTTATTTTCTGCTTTTCCCGCAAGCCGTCCCCATTCCGATGAGTGGCTAACAGTTCTTAGCCCTCGGTATCGAAGAGCATTGGGACAGATAAAATAGCTTAAAATAATTAAAGGTCTAATTTTTCTAATTAATTAAAAATACTTAAGGTTTGCCCGGGGTTAACGACGCGTAGGACCACATATCGATGTGTGGGCCCTATTTCCGTAGTCCATATGCTAGCTAGCCGAGAGGCCGTGCGTATGGACCGATCACCCCTTGGCGAAGAGAGTTCCGCACTAACCCTCGAGAGAGGAGGCGCACCAACTCTACCGGATTGGGTTCCCCACCCAATAGCGGGGTTCTTAGCGTAATGCGGGCGTTAAGAGAAATCCTTCGTCGGACGAGAGCCCGGTCGTATAGTCTTAGCGTTCAGGTGAGCGATAGTCCTAGAGATAGGTGAGCTCATTCTAGTGGAACCTCCACGGCCAAGTCTCCGCCTTAATTAATTAGAAATTTAGGAGCTCTTTTTATTTAAAGTCTATTTTAGTTCAATTGTTTTTTTTTCAGTGCCATCGAGCTAAGCTCTTCATCGGCAACACCTTATTGCTTTCCTTTTTAGCTTTTTATTTTCTGTCATTTTTATTTTATATAAAATATCCGGATAAGATAATTATCGGTAAAATAATAGTCCCCTCCAGGGAAGAGTAGAAATAATCGACCGACCCCGAGAACAATACGACCTCGATATTTCACCCGGAATATCCTGTACTACTCACGATAGGTGCACTTGCCTCCTTTCGTTAAAACTCGATCACATCCGTTTTATATCCAAATAAATAAATACGCGCGCCCCGTTTTCTAAATAAAAACCACTTCCGCTCAACTTAAATAACACCGCCGGGTCGCCGCGTGACCGTAAGAGTTTTTGGAGTTTTTAACAATCAAGTTTTTGGCGCCGTTGCCGGGGAGAAGTCGTTTTCGTTATTTTGAACCCTGGAAATCTATTAATTTTACCTTATTATAAAAAACTATATATAATAATAATAATAATAAACTACTTAAACAAAAAAAAACTTAAAAAATATATATATATTTTTATCATTATTATTATTATTTATAAAATATTTTTTTTTTGAAATGACGTCATTTTCTCCTACCAAAACAAAACAAAAAAAAACTAACTTAAAAACCAAAAAACTCTAAAAATGAAAAAAGTTTACAACTTAAAAAATCTAAAAACTCTAAAACACCTACGAATCCTAAAAACCAAAAATCTAAAAAATCTAAAAACCAACAAAAACACAAAAAAAACTCTAAAACGAAAACACTAAAAAAATCTAAAAACTTCAAAAATGACAAAAAAAAACATACTAAAAAAAGGGAAAAACTTAACACTCCAAAAACTCAAAAAAACTAAAAACCAACTAAAAAATCTACTTAAAACCACCAAAAAAATATATATATATAATAATTTGATATTAATAAATGTATATATGTTTTATTTAACTTCTTTTATTTTAATTTGTTTTCTTTCATTTTGCTTCGGCACGCTTCCATTATTGTGCGCGCTATGAGATCACATATTTATCACGCAGTGGTCGCTAAGGCCTTAGCTACCTTCGACTCCCCCACGCACATGCCCCCTACCGCCCGCAATCTTTTCACCGAGTTTCTATTTTTCCTTTTATTTTTTATTTCTGTTATCTTTTTCCTACGTCTTCTACCAATAATGCAGGGTTTCAACCCGGGCCTCCCGGACTCGTCTTAGGGAAGCTCCTACCCTTCTCTTTTTCTTTTTGTGCTTATTATATTTTGTATATTATCTGTTCCGCATACTTAGATTGCAACATTGGGGACAATGTTGGGTTTAAGTATGAGGGTGTTTTCGTATTTCTTTATTTCTGCACTTTACAAAAACGCATAAAAATACAAAAAAACATTACAAAAAAATAAAACCTAAAATTTTTTTCCGTGTTTTTATTTTCATAAAACTTCAACAAAAATCATAAAACTCAAAAAATTCACAAAAATCTCCCCCCTTCTTCTTATTTATAAAAACTCGCATCTTGCCTGCCCGCGACATTCGACTCATCGAACCAACCATTCAAATAAGAGTCTGTTCGCGGACTGCATTCGAGTTTTTTACTTTGTACCCTTTTTAAATATCTCTCTCCCCACTACCTTCTTTGTAAATAACACTTCTTTCTCTCCTCATTCTTGTAAATTACTTATCAAAAAACACTAAAACATCAAAAAAATTAGAAAAAACCAAAAATCTTAAAAAAAAGAAAATAACTCTAAAAATCCTAAAAAGATAATAATTAAAACACAAAAAATGCTAAAAACTCTAAAAAATTCCAAAAAATTTTTTGTTAAATTATGTAACAAAATAAATTGAATATACCATTTCTTAACCCTTTTTACTTTCCAAAAATCTTGTTTCGAGTTAATTTATATGCGAATTTTAGTTATTCTTTGCTTACTATTCGTTTATTAATTAAAGTTTGATAGATTTAAGTGTCTGGGGTTAAGATTTAAAGAATTTTTTATGTCTTTTCCTTATAATATGGAACTTGTTTTTCACCACCACTTCTAATTTTATAAATAGAAGCTCATTTTTTATGTTAGAAAATAACATACATGGATTTCAATTATTTCTACTTCATGCTTTTAGAAATATTGGAACGTTCATTTTAAAAAGGTTGCTCTCAAAAATTTTTTATTAAAAGCTAGATTTCTTTTTGAAAAATAAACCCACTTCCATTTTTTTTTCATGTCTTACTTGACATGTTTTCCTTTATCCCTTTAAAAGATCTTATGTCAATGGGAATAAGATTTCATTCCGTAAACATATGCACCCAATATTTAAAAAGATTATATATTATGGAGTAAGAGGATAACATTCATTACTCCTACACATATACATTGGGTTATTTATTATTTATGAAGAAAGAAAAAAATTATTTTGTGTTAGGAAAATAAGATTTCATTTTCCTAACTATCCGAAAAGAAAAAAATTGGAGGTTTGAGAAAAAATTACCTCACCTCAATATTTCAGCCTTCTTCATAAACCACCAAATCACTTAGCCTATTTCAATGATTCTAGAATTAATTTAAAATTTTTTGAGAGCATAACTTTTAAATTGCATTATTTCCTTTAACTTCTTTTAAACAAAGGTTTTTTGTATAAATCCAATCCATCTTTGTTAAATTAACAAAAATAAATTTTTGCTTTCTATTTTATTTTAGCTAGAAGTCTTTTTGAAACTGTTCCTCTATTCATAACATTTCATAAATTAGAATTTAATTCTTTAACCCCGGATGTTTATTTTGATCTTACTTTTAATTAATTCAAGTGGTAGCTAAACTTAGGATTTCTTTTATTCCTTATAAGTTCATCTCCAACTTTTGCTCTAGAATAGCAAAAGCTTAAGTATGAGGGTATTTGATGAATTGTAAATATACCTATTTTCTGTACATTAATTTAGTTATTTTCATTTATTTTTGTCATTTTTATTTATAAAATGCTCCTATTTTTGTAAATATTATACTAACTTATTTTATTTTATTTTTTAGGAAAAAGTGAAAAATCTGCCAAAAATTGTCATGTCACGCCCGTGACATATTGGTCACGCCCGTGCCCAGGGCGTGACACGTCAAATTCCAGTGAAACCAGCAAATTTTGAAGAGCAAAGCATGACACGCCCGGAGTCACGCCCGTGTTACCCGACACGGGGCGTGACCCAAGCCCGTGTCCACCCGCTCAACGTTTTTCAGCTCAACGATCGTCGACCTCCTCGACACGCCTAGAGTCACGCCCGTGACCTAGGACATGACACCTCTTCCCGCTCGACGATTTTCAACTCGACATTTTCCACTCGACGTTTGTCGAGTGTCGACACCAGCCGACACGTCCAGAGTCACGCCCGTGACCTGGGGCGTGACCACTGCGCCTGGCCGACAAGACCCGCGCTGCGACTTTTTGACGCACCGCGCCCAGATCCACCTGCATGACACGCCCAGAGTCACGCCCGTGACCTAGGGCGTGACCACTGCGAGACCGACACGTGTCCAACCTGAAGTCAACTTTCCCGTCAAATCACCGGCCGCCTTCTCAAATAGTACTGACACGCCCCCTGTCACGCCCGTGACCAAGGGCGTGTCCCATGTAAATTTTTGTCTATAAATTCCGAGCTTCTGCTTGAGTTCCTGTTCCCTTTTTGAACCATTTTATATAGGAGTTATGCTGCTCGGATGAGTCCAAATGCTATGTAAGGGAAATTTCTCCCTCTCTCCTTTATTTTCATAGCTTTGTAATCTTCGTTTTTAGCTAAATAAAATTGTAGATTTTCTCTCTTTTTATGGATTTGGACTTAAACTATGTGGCTACTTTTATGCAATCTTATTTGTTCTTGTTTTAACTTAGTTTTTGTTTTTTTAGAATGAGTGTGTGAGTGTATGAGTATAGTTTTCATGTTTTTATGTTTAGTTATTTTTACTTTGTTTTGGTTAAACTTAGATTTCTATAGCTTTCTATCTCATTGTTATAAACCCGTAAAATTGATTTCAAAGTGATTTTCATTTCTTTTTAGGATGTAAAACCTTTTCACTATTTTCAGTTTATTTTCACTTTTTTGGCATTTTTACGGAGTTATAAGAATGAAAACATAGTCGTTTTTATTCATGCACTTTGATTTTCATTTAAAACTTTTGTCCGTTTATTTTTTCGTCTTCTTTTTATGCATTTCTACCGCATTCTAGCGGTAGAAATGTATTTATTTCATTTTCCGACCACTTGCAACTTGCGTTTATTTGCAAAACTTTCTTCCCGGTTAATTTTTATTTTCGCTTTTTATGCATTTCTACCGCATTCTAGCGGTAGAAATGCAGTTGTTTTCATTTTAAAATAACTTAGTTTTTTTTCATTTTTTGTACTTGTGCATCTATTTCCGCCTACTCGTTAAGAGTTAAATGACGCTTTGCTTTATTTTAATTCTATCGAGTGTGTGCGTGTGTTTTACCTTCTGTAGAGTGCGTGAGTTTGTAATTTTCTTTATTTCCGCCTACTCATTCGAGTTAAATGGCAGGTCTTAATTTTCCCTACTCATTTGAGTAGGATTTGTGTGTGTGCGTTTTCATATATGTCGAGAGAGCGTGTGTGTGAGTTTTACTTTATGTCGAGTGTGTGCGTGTGTTGTATTTATTTAGTCCTACTCGTTTGAGTAGGACCCGCTTTCTTTCTCCCGCCCACGCATTTGCGCCGCGACTCGCAATTTACAGCTTTCTTCAGTCCTACTCGTTTGAGTAGGACTTGCAATTTTCAGCTTTCCTTTACTGCTTTCATTTTATCGCTTTCATTTACTTCTTTCCTTTACTGCTTTATTTTCTGCTTTTCCCGCAAGCCGTCCCCATTCCGATGAGTGGCTAACAGTTCTTAACCCTCGGTATCGAAGAGCATTGGGACAGATAAAATAGCTTAAAATAATTAAATGTCTAATTTTTCTAATTAATTAAAAGTACTTGAGGTTTGCCCGGGGTTAACGACGCGTAGGACCACATATCGATGTGTGGGCCCTATTTCCGTAGTCCATATGCTAGCTAGCCGAGAGGCCGTGCGTATGGACCGATCACCCCTTGGCGAAGAGAGTTCGGCACTAACCCTCGAGAGAGGAGGCGCGCCAACTCTACCGGATTGGGTTCCCCACCCAATAGCGGGGTTCTTAGCGTAATGCGGGCGTTAAGAGAAATCCTTCGTCGGACGAGAGCCCGGTCGTATAGTCTTAGCGTTCAGGTGAGCGATAGTCCTAGAGATAGGTGAGCTCATTCTAGTGGAACCTCCACGGCCAAGTCTCCGCCTTAATTAATTAGAAATTTAGGAGCTCTTTTTATTTAAAGTATATTTTAGTTCAATTGTTTTTTTTCAGTGCCATCGAGCTAAGCTCTTCATCGGCACCACCTTATTGCTTTCCTTTTTAGCTTTCTATTTTCTGTCATTTTTATTTTATATAAAATATCCCGACAAGATAATTATCGGTAAAATAATAGTCCCCTCCAGGGAAGAGTAGAAATAATCGAACCGACCCCGAGAACAATACGACCTCAATATTCCACCAGGAATATCCTGTACTACTCATGATAGGTGCACTTGTCTCCTTTTGTTAAAACTCGATCACATCCATTTTATATTCAAATAAATAAATACGTGCACCCCGTTTTCTAAATAAAAACCACTTCCGCTCAACTTAAATAACACCGCCGGGTCGCCGCGTGACCGTAAGAGTTTTTGGAGTTTTTAACAATCAAAGACCCAGAGAATAATCCTACTTCTTGGACAGCAAGAATGAAAGAGTTGGTTGCACTAGATCAAATTAAAAAGGCAAGAGAACAAGGAAAAGATACATCAAATTTCACCACTCTATCAGAACAGAGAAAGAAAAAACATGAAAGATATTCTTCCAGCAAATTCTTTGACTCGGAAAGCTATATGAAGCTGCACCCAGAAGTTGTAGTCCCCAGGACAAAACATCAAACTTTTCTAGGTGCAGATGATGACAGAAGATCCAAGAAATAAGCTCTTAACCCTAACAGAGAAATAGTTCTCAAAAAGAGCAAGGAAAAGGAATGATTATGTAAGCTGACAGTGTTATCTATTCTGACTTTCTGATGAGATTTTATTTGTGTTTCTGCAATGTTGTTTTTGACTTTATATCTGCATTGTATGCTTTTATTTCCTATGTCATGTAAATAGTAATCCTAACCCAAATAGGGGGAGATTGTTGGAACACCCTATTACTGATTTGGGCAAGGATCACTATGTCCTTAGGAAAATTGTTTTGACCTCCTTGTATAGTTTTTAAGGTCAATTAGATTGAGTCTAAGGGTTAGAATTTAGGCTTGAAAGCTGCCCCCAAGACCCTCGGATCAGATATTCAAATTCAGGAGACTAAGTCATTTTCGTAGAGCTCAGGTCGACGAATCGTCGAACTTAGTTCGACTATCTCTGAGCTCAGTTCAACGAGTCGTCGAATGCCGTTCGACGATCTTCGAGCTCAGATCGACGTTTCTGTTTCTAGTTGTTTTCCCAGTCTCTGAGCTCAGGTCGACGATAGTTGAGCTCAGATCGATATTTCTGTTTTCAGTCTAGTTCCAGTCTCTGAGCTCAGGTCGATGGTAGTTGAGCTCAGGTCGACGATTTTCTGGAGAGATCGACGATTCTCAAGATTCAAATTCAGACAGTTATGGAATTCTATCTTATTTATTCCCAGCATTTATTTCAAGGATCTTGTGGCCGTATCAATTAATTTGGAGCAAGTTTCAAGGGAGATTTAAAGGAATGTTTTCTAAGACTTTCCTCCGGAGACAAATTTCATTTAAGGAAGTCATTAATGAGTGGCTAACGGCTATCTTGGAAACAGAGAATCAATTCCTTCTTTTCAGATCTAAGGAATAAAAGAGGATATTATTCTACTACTCCTAACAGTTACACACACAGAAAAAGAACAGTCACAGACAGACACACAGACAGAATTCATTCAGAACACACACCACTGAAGGAGATCAACATACAGAAAAGAAGATTTTCTAGATCTCTTTTGACTCAAGTGTTCAGAGGCTTCATCCATCAAGACTCCAGACACTATATATTTCAACAACTGCTGGAATCATCCTTTGCTGGAGATCTCATCTACTGAAGGCCTATCACCCTAGTGCAAAGCTTCTTTTCCTGAACAACTTCTAGATCTCAGGGGGAGCTTTGACAACATCATCCACTAGTCTTCTCTCTGGTTGTTGACCGAGAAGAACATTTCACCTCTTTCTTTTTTTGTTGTAAAAGGGTTTCTCAAAACTCCCTTCAAAAGTTTTGTGCTGGTTTCTGAGACCTTGTCAAAACTCAGTTGTGGCAAGACACCTGATCAAAAAATCTAGTTTGGTTTTTGAGCAGCTTATCAAAAGCTCATTGGTGCGCAGGACACCTGATCTGTACAACCCCGTGTCCGGCGAGCGGGTCCCGCCAGGGAGGTCGAGCAGACCTAGCCCCGCGACCCGCACCCAAGCGGCGAAATGGGTATACGGCAGGAGGGCTGGCCCGCTCCCGCCCATTTCAGGCGAGCGAGCCGTGCGAGCCGAGCGAGCGGGTCGCGCAGTAGAATCACTGGCCAAAGCAGATGAGTTTGGCGACCCGCGACTAGCGAGCCGATCGGGGTCGCGGTGGCCGTCGGCCAACCCCCACACGCGACCTGGCCGCCGGTCCGCCCCCGCAGAAGACAGGCAGGTCGCGACGGTCCGGCTCGCGCTCGCCCAGGGAGGATAGGCGAGCCACTAGATCCAGGTCGCGCCCGCATCCCGCGGAGGGGAATTGGAGGCGAGCTGACTCCCCGTGGGTGCGAATAGCTACTAAGAACAGCGGAGCCTCGTTGTTGGCAGACCAGGTTGGACTGCGCATAGCTGCTCAGGACAGCGGAGTTTGGCTGTTGGCAGACCCGGTCAAGGGCTTTTTGGTATTTTTAGGTCAGTTCTTTTGGTTATTGGCAGTTCAGATTCTGAAAATCTATAAATAAGACCCAAGGGGTACCTCAGAGGACACGCTTTAAGTGCCCCCTTACTCTCGTTTTCAAGTGTTCTCTGAGGGTGCCTTAGCTCGGCTTTTGGCTAAGGAGGGGAAGCGATCAGAGATCTTCTGGGTTTGTGGTGGGACCTCCCTGCCGAGCCCTTTGGTCTGTTTCTTCTTGTCTTCTTCGTTGTTTTTCTTGCAGGAGCAAAGTAGGCGCGAGACCACCCCTTCCCCACTGGTCGAACTCCATAAGAGGCCGGATTCCGGTTTCAACACTTTGGTGTGGTGAGCGTGGAAAGTGGTCAGTGAAGAAAAGCTTCGGCGAGCTCAATGACGGGAGGTCAAGGATCTGACAGGCAGGACTCGCCCCCCCCCCCCCCCCCCCGCCTCTTGCAATGGTGGGAATGTTTGAAGACTTCAGGAATGAGGTGCTGACTCTGGTCAAGTTCGCACTCGACACGCGGGCCGAGTGCTCGACTCCGGCAATCCAGAACGCGGCCGCCCCCTCCTTGGGCGAGGACGCCCCCGGCAGGCGAGCTGGGAAGGAAGTGGCCGAGGAAGGCCGGGGGTGCGATCTCCCCGGGCACGAGCTTTTCCCCGGATCGACAAGCCGAGGCAGGTTCGGCAAGCTAGGCCCGTGAGACTCGCCGGCCCGCCAGGTGGGAGGGGGCAGCCCTTTCAGCGAGCTGGTCTCCTCAGCACCAGTACCAGACGGGTTCAAGGAGCCCGAGATGTCCTACTATACCGGGAAGGGAGACCCGGTTCAGCACGTCCAATGGTTCGAAGACGTGGTCTCCATCCGTCAGATGTCGGACGGGTTCAAGTGTCGTCTCTTCGTCATTACCCTCTGAGAGAAGGCAAGGGAATGGTTCCACCAGCTCCCGGCCAGCTCCATCTACTGCTTTGAGGACCTGCGCCGAGGATTCATGCTGAGGTTCACTACTTCGAAGAAGAGGAAGAAGGAGTCTGAGTCCTTGTTCCACATTAAGCAAGGAGTGAACGAGACGTTGGGGAGCTATGTGGATCGGTTTCAGGAGGAGGTTACCCAGGTCCAGGAGATGCCGGGCCATAGTCAGATGATGGCTTTCACCCTGGGCCTACAGCATGGTTTCTTCCGAATGGAGCTGTAGAGAGTTCCCCCTCTCTCCTACGAGCAGCTGATGGAGAGGGCGGCAAGAGAGGTCGACGGGGAGGCGTCGAACCCGGAATTCGCAAGGAAGCTGGCCAGGTGGGCGACGAAGGAAGAAAAGGAGTCGAAGGGAGGAAGAGGACAGGAAGAGAAAAGAGGGGAGCCTAGGCAGAGGGAGCAGAGGCAGCTCCAGTGGCAGCAGCAGCCGAGGTGGGGGCACCAGGAGCCCGACCGTCGGCTGGGCTGGAGACCTGAAGGGCAGGGGCAAGGGCCACAGAGAGGGTACTTCGGAAGGGGTCACTATCCGGGGAGGCAGGACCAGTTCCACCCACCGGGCTGGAGGCAGGGTCAGAGGCCCCAGCTCCCCGATCAGGAGGAGGCCATGGCCATAGCTTTGGGAGCAAGGAGGGGGATCATGAGGAGAAGGAGAAGGGAGTTCAGGGTGGAGCTGCCCTATTGCGACTTCCATCAGGAAGAGGGGCAAGCAACAGCCACGTGCCCAGAATTCTTGGAGATGAGAGGGAATAGGGAGCGGCAATAGCAGCAGGAGGAGGTGCGGCAAGAAGTGAGAATCGAGGAGGTCCTGCCTCGGGCGGAGGAGTATCGCTGTGAAGACCGGGTGGATGTGGGGACCCGAGGAGGGATCGTAGTGATCCACGGGGGAGTGGGGATCGAGGCTTCCCGCAAGGCAAGCCTCCACACCATGTACCGGCGGAGCGTCGCCTCTACATCCCAAGCCCCGCTGCCGAAGGAGAGGATCACCTTCTCCAGAAGTGATATGCCAGACCACGAGGATGCGTTCTGCGATGCGCTGGTCATCAAGGCCGCCATCGAGAATTTTACGGTCTCTCGGATCCTCGTGGACAATGGGAGCTCCGTCAACGTCGTCTTCAAAAGGGCGTTTGACGCGATGAAGGTGGAGGCTAAGAGGGTGTTGGACTCGGACGGGCCCTTGTTCGGGTTCTCGGGAGAAAGGAAGGAAGTAGAGGGAGGAGTTGGCCTCCATGTCACCCTGGGGGGGCAGTCCCGAAACTGCAAGTTCGTCATTGTGGACGCCCCCAGCAGCTACAGCGCCATCTTTGGGAGGCCTCTCATCAGCGCCTTCCGCTGCGTCCCCTCGTCTTTCCATCAGTGTTTGAAGTTCAATGCTGAGGGGGTCCAGGTCAGGGTCAGGGGGGACCCGAAGGTGGCGCGGGAGTGTTATGTCACCGCGGTGAACACCATCTCTTGGCAAGAGGGAGCCGAGGAGATAGGACGGAGGATGGAGGAGGCCGAGTAGGAGGTAGAAGGGGAGGATCCAGGAGTGAAGGACCACGCAGGAGAGGCGGCAGGAGGAGATCTGGAGGAGGTAGCCGAAGTGAGGGGTGCGGGAGAAGAGATGGAGGTAGAGGTCCCTGTTCCGGAGGAAGGGGATGCTGAGGGATGGGCGGAGCAGTCCAGGCTGGAGGCCGCGGAGGAAGTGGTGGAGCTGGAAGTGCTCACCCGTGGAGGCAGGATGGAGAAGATCCGCGTCAGCGGGGGGCTGACCCCGGAGGACCAGGGCAGGATGCTGGAGTGCATCCGGAAGAACGTGGACATCTTCGCCTGGAATGCCGCGGAGATGCCGGGGGTTGACGCGGATGTGACTTGCCACCTCCTCAACCTGGACCCGGGAACACGCTCCGTTCAGTAAAAAAAGAGATCCACAGCAGACAAGCTGGCGGAACCCATCAGGGAGGAGGTGGCAAAGCTTCTCAAGGCCGGCTTCGTGTCCGAGATTCAGTACCCCGGCTGGGTCTCCAATGCCGCGATGGTTAAAAAAGTAGATGGCCGCTGGAGAATGTGTATCGATTTTTCATTACTCAATAAAGCTTGTCCTAAGGACTGTTATCCTTTGCCTCGAATCGACGCGCTTGTTGACTCAGCCGTCGGCTTTTCTGTAATGAGTTTTTTAAATGCCTTTTCAGGTTACCATCAGATCAGGATGCACCCCCCGGACATCAAGGATGTCTCGTTCATCACAGGGGACGGCTGCTACTGCTACAAGATGATGCCATTCGGGCTGAAGAACGCTGGGGCCACCTACCAAAAAATGATGGATAGGGTCTTTAAGGAACAGAGGGGAAGGAATTTGGAGGTGTACGTAGACGACCTCATGATCAAGAGCCGAGATGTGGACTCCCACCTCCGGGACCTGGAGGAGACCTTCGCCACCCTGCGCAGATACAAGATGCGGCTGAATCCCCTTAAGTGTGTCTTTGGGGCCAGCCGGGGGAAGTTCTTGGGGCATCTCCTCACCCCCGCGGGGGTCGAGCCGAATCCAGACAAGGTCAAGGCTATCCTGGAGCTGGGGTCCCCGCAGAATGTAAAGGAGGTCCAACGGTTGACAGGGAAGCTAGCAGGGCTGAGTCGCTTCCTTTCTCGGGCAGGGGAGAAGTGCTCCCCCTTCTTCAAAACGCTGAGGGGTGGTCAGAGGTTTGAATGGACATAGGAATGCGAGGAGGCGTTCCAGGCCCTCAAGGCGCAGTTGACACAGGCTCCGCTACTCCAAGGGCCGAAGGAGGGTGAGGATTTGTTCTTATATCTCGGAGTCGGGCCAGAGGCTCTGAGCTCCGTCTTGGTTCGGGAAGAGGGAAAGAGAGAGCTCCCTGTCTATTACGTCAGCCGGGTCCTGAGGAAGGCCGAGCTCCGGTATCCGATCTTGGAGAAGCTTGCATTCGCCCTAATCATCTCGGCCCGGCGGTTGCGACCTTACTTCCAGGCACACTCAATCCGAGTGGTGATCGACCATCCCCTCCGCAACATATTCGAGGGGGTGGAGCATTCAGGCCGGCTGGCCAAGTGGTCGGTGGAGCTGAGCGAGTTCGATGTCTCCTTCGTTTCGCGGCTCTCGATCAAAGCTCAGGCGATGGCCGACTTCCTGGCCGACTACGTGATGGAAGTAGTGGAGGAGGAGCTCACCCGCACGACTCCTTGGAAGGTGAGGGTGGATGGAGCCTCAGGAAGGCATTCCCTTGGAGTGGGGGTGGTCCTAGAAAGCCCCCAAGGAACTCAGATTGAGCAGACGGTGGTGGTGCATTTTCCCATTACCAACAACCAGGCCGAGTACGAGGCAGTGATAGCGGGGCTGCGCCTGGCCAGGGAGCTGGGGGGTGCGGGATGTGGAGGTCCTAACCGACTCCATGGTGGTGACTTCCCAGATCAACGGGGAGTTCGAAGCAAGGGAGCCCACTCTGAAGTTATACTTGGCCAAAGTGAAGGGGGTCATAGGGACCTTCCAGACCTTCTCCATCTGACACGTGCCAAGGGAAGAGAACGACCAAGCCGACCAGTTAGCAAAGCATGGTCTCCGGGCAGGGGGGACCATCACTGACCTGTTTCGCCCCTCCATCGAAGAAGGGGAGCTCATGGAGATCGACCGGCAAGCTTCGTGGATGGATCCAGTAGTTGTTTTCCTCTCCACGGGAGAATATCCGAAGGGGGTAGATAGGAAGAAGCTGAGGCACAAGTCAGCTTACTACCTCCTTAAGGACGGGCAGCTATACAGGAAGACCCTCTCTGGGATGCTGGCTCGCTGCGTAGCCGAGGGTGAGGCGCAGAGGATCTTGGAGGAAGTCCACTCCGGGGAGTGCGGGAGTCATTCCGGGAGTCGGACCCTGGAGGGAAGGATAGTCAGGCAAGGGTATTTCTGGCCCACCCTGGGCCGAGACGCCGCGGAATTCGCAAGGAGATGTCACAAGTGCCAGTTGTTTGCCCCCCTCCAGCTACAGCCGGCCCGACAACTCAAGAGTATCACAGCCCCCTGGCCCTTTGCAATCTGGGGAATGGATTTGGTCAGACCATTTCCCCAGGCCAGTGGTCAGAGAAGGTTCCTCCTAGTGATGATCGACTACTTCTCGAAGTGGATGGAGGTGAAGGCGTTGGCCAAGGTGACCTCCCAAGTGATCAGGAACTTTGTTTGGGGGGAGATCATCTGTCGCCACGGGCTGCCCCAGGCCATCGTCACCGACAACAAACCCCAGTTCGCCAGTGCCGAGTTCACCGGCTTCTGCGAGCAGCTTGGAATCGACCTCAGGTTCGCCTCGGTCCACCACCCCAGGAGCAACAGGCAGGTGGAGGCCGCGAACAAGATCATCGTCAATCTCCTTAAGAAAAAGGTGGAGAATTTGAGGGGGAGCTGGGTAGAGCAGCTCCCCACAGTTCTTTGGGCCCTAAGAACCACCCCTAACACGGCTACCGGGGAGACCCCCTTCAAGCTCTCCCATGGGTGCGAGGCGGTGCTCCCCATAGAGTTTGAAGTCCAAACGCCACGAGTCGGGGCGGCCAGGGAAGGTCGAGAGGAATGGCGAGCCTAGAACGAAGGAGAACTGAGACTCTCCCTTGACATGGTGGAAGAATTGAGGGACCTTTCGGCCATCCGACAGGAGGAGGTAAAAAGAAGGATGGCCAAATACTTTGACAAGCATGTCAGGGTCAAGCAGTTCGCGGAAGGAGACCTGGTGCTGAAGAAGGTGGACGCGGCAGGGAGGTCAGCGTCTGTAGGGAAGCTCAACCCCAGCTGGGAGGGGCCGTTTATTATGAAAGAAGCTTTGAAGTCAGGGGGCTATCGGCTCCAAAATGTAGAGGGCGAGACACTGAGCCTCACCTAGAGTGGAGACGACCTGAAAAGGTTTTTTCCCTAAGCACATGTAAGCAACACGTTGGTTATAATGAATTCCTTCCCCCCCCCCAGTATTGTCGTGACCAGCTAGCATAGAAAATTGGAATATGTTTGGACCCCGAGAAGATCCCGTTGCCAGGCTCCCACCTAGCTGGCAGGGCCGGAAGTCACTCGGTGTCATCCCTAGCCTCGAGAAGATCCCGCTGCCAGGCTCTCACCTAGCTGGCAGGGTCGGAAGTCACTCGATGGAATGTGTTTGGACCCCGAGAAGATCCCGCCGCCAGGCTCCCACCTAGCTGGCAGGGCCGGAAGTCACTCGGTGTCATCCCTAGCCTCGAGAAGATCCCGCTGCCAGGCTCTCACCTAGCTGGCAGGGCCAGAAGTCACTCGATGGAATGTGTTTGGACCCCGAGAAGATCCCGCTGCCAGGCTCCCACCTAGCTGGCAGGGCCAGAAGTCACTCGGTGTCATCCCTAGCCTCGAGAAGATCCCGCTGCCAGGCTCTCACCTAGCTGGCAGGGCCGGAAGTCACTCGACGGAATATGTTTGGACCCCGAGAAGATCCCGCTGCCAGGCTCCCACCTAGCTGGCAGGGCCGGAAGTCACTCGGTGTCATCCCTAGCCTCGAGAAGATCCCACTGCCAGGCTCTCACCTAGCTGGCAGGGTCGGAAGTCACTCGATGGAATGTGTTTGGACCCCGAGAAGATCCCGCTTCCAGGCTCCCACCTAGCTGGCAGGGCCGGAAGTCACTCGGTGTCATCCCTAGCCTCGAGAAGATCCCGCTGCCAGGCTCTCACTAGCTAGCAGGGCCGGAAGTCACTCGATGGAATGTGTTTGGACCCCGAGAAGATCCCGCTGCCAGGCTCCCACCTAGCTGGCAGGGCCGGAAGTCACTCGGTGTCATCCCTAGCCTCGAGAAGATCCCGCTGCCAGGCTCTCACCTAGCTGGCAGGGCCGGAAGTCACTCGATGGAATGTGTTTGGACCCCGAGAAGATCCCGCTGTCAGGCTCCCACCTAGCTAGCAGGGCCGGAAGTCACTCGGTGTCATCCCTAGCCTCGAGAAGATCCCGCTGCCAGGCTCTCACCTAGCTGGCAGGGCCGGAAGTCACTCGACGGAATGTGTTTGGACCCCGAGAAGATCCCGCTACCAGGCTCCCACCTAGCTGGCAGGGCCGGAAGTCACTCGGTGTCATCCCTAGCCTCGAGAAGATCCCGCTGTCAGGCTCTCACCTAGCTGACAGGGCCGGAAGTCACTCGATGGCACTGATTTGCGACCCAGAACGGAACACGCTGTCGGGCTCCCACCTAGCCGGCCAGGCCGGGAACTACTCGAATGGTGTTAATAGCAGGTCGGAATCACAAAAGTTAACCAAAAAGGGAGGGGTCTAACACAACCCCCCAGCCCCAAGCAAAGCGGCCGAACAGAGGAGAGTACCCGGGCGAGAATCCGCAAGAAGTCTGATAACTCAGGCAAAGGACGAGCCGGCTCGCCTCGCTTGGGGGGCGAGCAGCCTCATCATCAGGGCTGGGCCACAGAGGCAGGCCGCCCCGCGCGGTAGTAGCGAAATACACAGATGAGGCAGGCGAGAAAGCATTCATAAAAGCAATAAGAGATGAAAAATCACAAAGTCTAGGCACAGCTCGCGCGTGCGTCTCAAAGCAGCTAAACGTGCATGATATATACATCTAACAAACGAATGTCAAAAGGGTGACGCGAGATTCGGGGCGAGAGGTCCTAAATGCGCTGGAAGGATTGGTCTCCATGGTCCGGTACGGGGAGGAATAGCGCCGGAACCACGTCGCCCGCCGAGAGCTCCGCCGCCTCGCTCTTGAGAAGATCGGCGCGTCGCAGCATCTGCATCGTGTACTTCGCGGCGCTGGCGGCGTTCTTTTGCATCAGCACCTCCAACTCATGGTCGGAGTGGTGTGCGAGCGGGCAGCCCCTGCTATCTGGCGGGAGGGACAGCCGCGGCGGCCTCCAGCTCGCGTACCCGTGCCTCCAGCGCCGACTTGTCCTGAGCAAGGGAGGCGATCTCAGCACCCATCCGGCTGGCTGTCGCGGCATCCTGAAAAGAGGAAAAGAGAGTTATAAGGTGGATTCGCGAGAAAGGGCGGTTGTTGAGGGTGAGCACATACCACCCCGCCCAGGTACTGCGCGAGGGAATCCTCTGCCGCGTCGGCCCGCCTCCTCTGAAGGTTCGCGTCTTCCTGAGCAAGCTTCTGGGCTTCCTCCCTCTCATCCGCCAGCTTCTTCAGGGAGGTGGCGTTCCGCTCCAGCTGGGTGCAGCGCCTCCCTACCATATGAGCTAGCTCCAGGCCGCGTAGCTGGGCCCGCGCGCTCTCGTGAACCAATACTCGCGTCTCCTCTTTGTCGTAGATGGCGGCGTCTTCTCGCGAGTACAGGCCAAAGGAGAAGTTATACGCCTCCCCGCCAATGGTGTCCTGCTCCATCCAGCTTGGCAGCAGAGTCGAGACCATCGCGCGGTTAGACTCCTTGTCCCACGACAGGAGCGGGACGCCGAGCTCGTCCAGGTACCTCTCGCCGTAGCCGAAGTTGCGATGCCCTCTCGGCACCGGCTTCGCGGAGGTCGCCGGTCGAAGCGACCACGGGAGGGGAATCCTCTGCCAACAGAACAGCCGGGGCCTTGCCTTTCCTTTGGCTCGCAGCGGGTTGCTGGCGCGTAGTCTTCGCCACTTTCGGCGGGGGAGCGGGCTGTCCACCGCCCGGCCGCTTCTTGGCCGGGACCGACGGGGCGTCGCGCTGAGCGGCATCCGCGGCCTGCGCTCGGGCGAGAATCTCGGAGGCAATCCGAGCGCTCTCGTAGGGAGGATGAAGAGGGATATCCCGCTCGCCTGCCAAGAGAGGAGATGAGGCAAAGAAGAAGAGGGTAAGGCAGAGCAGTGGCGAGTGGCAAACCTCCCCTGGTGGGACTGCGGCGAGGTCATCAAGATGGCGGCGTAGGTATGCGACCTCGAAGTTCTTCCCGGCGAAGAACCCACACAAGTCGGCTCATGGCCCCCTAGGCTGGGCGGCCGGTAACTCGCCTCGCTGAGCTGCACCGGCGAGAAGGGGACGTTGCCGAAATCCCCTTTGATGAACAGGAACCTTTTGAGCCAGTTGTGACTCTTATTTACTGTCTCCCGCACCTTGAGGTGGGCGCTGGAGAAGTAGGCGGTCCCATCCCGATTCGCCCGAAAGGAGAATAGCTTCCGGAAAACGGCGAGATTAAACTCGACTCGCTCCTCTCGCAGAAAACATGCAAACCCTACCATAATGGCTACAGAGTTCGGGGTCATCTGGCCTGGGACAACCCCGAAATACTTCAGCGCCTGGCGAACCTCTGGCCAGAGGGGGAGGCGAAGACCCACCTCAAAATGGGCCAGTGGAATGGAGAGCTCGTTCCCGGACAGATCATTGATCTTCTCCCCCTCCCCGGGCCGCCTCGCCGAGAACCCAGCTGGGATATGATCGCCTAGGGCCTCCAAGTATTCGCGCTCCGATATAATAGCGCGGGGAAAGTCGTGCTCTGAGAAGGTCCCGGCGCACTTACTTCGTCCGTCCACGTCGCCGCCGCCTCCGCCCATTCCCACCGAATCGCCGCCGAACGTACGAGACAGATCCCGAAGGCGAGCACGAGCCGTACTTCGCGGGGATCGGGAAGCGAGAGAGCGTTTTGAATCGGTGAGGGAATAAGGGCCGGCAAGGCCTATTTATAGGGAAAGAGAAAAGGCGGGAAACTTCCCGCCTAAAGAGGGGGTGCAGATAGCAAAAATCAGCCTGACGTTTCGACTTCACGGCGCGCGGCCGCGCCGCCGAGGCCAGTCAGGCGTGGTTCTCGCCCGGCCGTGTCCGCACAAGACTTGAGCGGGCGACTCTCGGCCCGCACCCGTCCTGGATTCCGCGCGAGCCGGGAGACACCCGGCTGGCGAGCCCTCGGCTCGCCCCCGCCTCGACGGTAGGTCGGGCAGAACGAATCTCTCCCTTGCCCCGCCCCACAGAGAACAAAAGCAACAACGTGGTGATTTCTACATGCATCAGCGACGAAAAACTAGGCCCATAAGCGGGCAGAAAGAGTTTGCAAATCGTTACAAATACAGGATAGCCTTGAAATGGTAGAAACTCCGCGATATCTCGCAGAGAGCGGGGGTAAAAAGGCTGGATCAGTACTCGATCCACTTCCACCTGCCCCGCTTCTTCATTCCCGTTCGCGGCGGCACGCGAGGATAGTGGTAATCGCGAACCGCCACCAGCTCCCGCTCAGCCAGGCCGACTTTCTCTATGGCGCTCCTGAGACGCTCCTCGGCTCGCGTAATGTGCACGCCCGGTGAAGTGACATCGTCGTCTTCTACTGCGCGCGGGGGTCCCTCCAAGGCCGCGAGCCGGGCCGCGGTGTCGGCTTTGTCCTGATCGACCCTCCTCACGATCTCCTGAAGCAGCAGCGTGTGTTTCTGGAACAGCCGCGTCACCTGCCTCTTCATCCCCACCGCATCGGTCGGGTCGCCCAGGTAATCAGAAACACTGTCCACGTCGGGCGGAGGCGAATACCCTTCGCTCATCTCAGTTTCAGAGGAGGCCATGTTGTAGCCTACAAAAGGGGAATTCAGAAGGAGCGAGCGAGGACAAGGCCAACGGTGAGTACTAGCTTACTAGGGGTTGGCACGTCGTCCGCGCCGATGGATGGGCGAGAGGAGCCCGGCCGACCCTGAAAGGCTTCTCCCTCGAGGGCCGCAAGAGATTTTCCCAGCCCGTGGGGAGCCAGCGTGTTGAAATTTGTGAAGTGGAAGTGGGTGACGGTACAGGACGCGCGGCCTGTGGCGGACAGTTTTGGCGGACTGGGCGGACTGGGCGGACTGAGGTTTGCGGCCTGGTGAAAAGTCTGGTGGAAGCCGGCTGTGTTGAGCGGGTTGTTGCATGGAGTCCGCGGTTTGGTGCGGCCTGGTATCTGCGGATAGAGAGGCTTGCGGACTGGTGCATTGCTCAGTCGCCGCGGGTGCAAGCTTGCGCTGTTGGCGGGTTGGTTCGAGTTCGCGGGAAGCCTTGCGGACTGGCGTGTCCGCGGTTTTGGCTGTTGCGGACTGAGCCTAGAGCTTGGCTGAGGCCTTGTCAAGTTCTGGTGTTACAGCAGGTCTTGCTGTGGAGACCGGTTGGCGGACTGGTGTTTGGAGTCCGGCAGGAAGCTTCTGCGTTTGGACAAGTGCAAGGTGCTCGCGGACTGGTTGCGATCTGTGCTAGGGTGTTTGGCGGACGAGAAATTGTGTCCGCCATGCTCGCATTATTCCTTGATGGTTTTGGGCTTGGTCACACCTTGTGCCAAGTTCATGGTGTCCGCCGTATCCGCCGAGTCCGCTGTGGCCGGGCGGTCTGTTGCTGGCTGCCTTTGGTCGTGGACTTGTAGCGGATTGAGGTGTGGGTCTTGCGGACTGCCTCGGGTTGGTGTGGACAGCCATTGAAGGGGGTTGCTGTCCTGCAGTGGTTGGAGCTTTACGGGCTGATGCCTTGTCCGCTTAGCTCAGGCGGACTGGAGAGGGTTCGTCATTGGTTGCCTTGCTCCTGGCGGATGTTTTCCTTGGTGACCGGCTAAGTCCTCACGGACTCAGCGGACGGTGGTTTGTATTCGCGCGGACTGGGGCGGGTGTCGATATCTCTTGGGCGGTGACCACACTCCTCACCTGGCCTATAAATAGGACCCCCCTGGCACATCTACAGTAACCTAAGTAACGTGAGTGAACAGTAAATTGGGTTGGGCGAGTGCTGCGGTCTGTGTTTTCCAGTCCGCGCGGATTGTTTCCGGCTGACGGTTTGCGTGTGCAGGTGCGCGGATAACTTCAAGGAGCCAGGAGCTTGGCTTTGACTTCGGTCAGTGCTTGGAAGTGTGTGGTCTCTGCGGACTCAGCAGGAGGTCGCTCTGCGGCTTGTCAGTTCTGTTTCAACTTTGCCAGCTTCAATAACCTGTCCGCCGGCTTCAGGCGGGTAGGGAGTTCCTCTGTTCGGGGTTCAGCAGGAGGCGAATAACGGTGTGTCTGCGCGCCTCGCGGTCTCGGCGGACTCCGTGGTATTCGCGGATTGCAGCATAGCTTGGGCGAGCTCAGCGGTCTCGGCGGTCTCGGCGACCTCGCGGTCTCGGCGGACTGGAGTGCTGTCCGCCCGGCTTGTTTTTTGGTTCTTCCTGTTTTCAGCTGTAATACTAGCGAAATCATGTCTCGCTATGTATGCCTCGGACTGTAAAGAAGTGAATGCATAATAAGACCTTCTTGTGCTTCCATTGTGTTGTTGGGTGAAACCTCTAGTCCTTGGGTTTCCACAGGTTCAGCGTGCGAACTGGGTAGTTCCGAAGATATTAATTTGGTGTTTGGGCTATCTTGCTGACCATGTTGAGAAAATTTAACATGGTATCAGAGCCAGGTTGCTGAGGTGTCGGAGGTTCAGTTGCGTGAGCGGAAGTCAACCAGTGTTGTTACTCAGTGATTGAGTGGTGATCAACCTGTGTTGTTGTTGCTCGGAGCTGCTGAAGGGGACCAACAGGTGGTTGCAATGGAAGGAAGCTTAGCAAGGTCTGGGCATTGAACTCTTAACGCCGACTAACTACAAGAAGTGGAAGTCGTGCATGAAGAGTTATCTTCTTGGCGAGGAGCTGTGGGAAGTCGTCGGTGGGAGACGATAGACAGGAGTTACTGCTGCTTTCGGTACTGCTGAGCAGGTGAGGCTCTGGAGAAGAACTAATGCTAAGGCGGAGTTCATTCTGAAGAGAGCTGTCTCTCCGGACTGTTTGATCACATCATTGGATGTGAGTCGGCTGCTGATATTTGGACAACCATTGATGAGTTGTTCAATAGGAAGAATGTGGCGCGGCTGCAGTTCTTGGAGAATGAGTTGGCCAGGGCAACTCAGGGAGACCTTTCCATCTCCAAATACTTCTTAAAGATGAAGAGCTTGTGTGTTGAGCTGTCGGCACTGGATCCTGATGAGCCTATCTCTGAGGCAAAGATGAAAATGCACATTATCCGCGGCTTGCGGAAGGAGTATGTGGCCTTTGTTACATCTGTTCAAGGGTGGCTACTCAGCCGTCTCTGCTGGAGCTGGAGAATCTGCTTGCCTCGCAGGAAGCTTAGCAAGGCAGATGGATGGAGTGAACCTGAATCAGGAAGGCAGCGAGGCTCTCTTCTCAGGCAAGAAGAAGGGATGGGGAAGGAAGAAGAAGAAGAAGGTGCAGGCCGCTGGTGAGAAGGAGACTTCAACTTCGTATCCGCCGGAGAGGAGCATGCTCCTAAGGACTGGAAGAAGAATCTGAAGTGCTACCAGTGTCATCAGCGAGGGCACTTCAAGCGGGACTGCAAGGTCAAACTGTAGCCTGGGCATGCTGCGGGAAAGGATGAAGCTTGCTCGAGAAGTGAAGAAGCAGAATGGGGAGGAGCTTTCTTGACGGGCACTTGTGTCCGGGCCTTATCTGCTGAGGACTTCAACAGCGAGTGGATCGTCGACTCCGGGTGTGGTCATCACCTCACCGGAGACAAATCGAAGTTCACCTCCATGCAGGCTTACTCAGGTAATGATGCTATTATCACTGCTGATAATACTGTTTATGCAGTAGAGAAGGAGGGGGTTGTGTCTTTGGGTAGTGATCAGGGGCCACTCACGTTAAGGAGTGTGTATCACGTACCGGGCATGAAGAAGAACCTCTTCTCGGTGACCAATGCGGTGGACGCTGGGTATCACGTTCTGTTTGGGCCAACAGACGTGAGGTTCCTTCGCAACGTATCAACGATGAAGGCTGATGTTGCTCATGTTGGCAGGAGGGTGAAGAACTTGTTCGTTCTTTCCACCAGTGCTTATGTTGATAAAATGAGGGCCAATGATAGTGCGGCTATCTGGCATGAAGGCTGGGGCATGTTGGCATGGACAAGCTGAAGGCGATGGCTAGTAGAAGTCTGGTGAGGGGTTGTCGATGTTGTCCTCCTTTGGTGATGGGCATGTTGTGCGGGCTGTCAATATGGTAAGGCACATCGCCTTCCATTTGATAAATCACAAACAAGGAGCAAGAAACCATTGGAGTGTATTCATGGCGACCTGATGGGACCAACTGTTACAGCCAGCCTTGGTGGAAGCAAATACATGCTTGTCTTGGTTGATGACTACTCAAGGTATACTTGGGTGTACTTCTTAAAGGAGAAGTCGGAAGCCTTCCGTTTGTTTGTGGAGTTCAAGGAGTTGGTAGAAGGCCGGCTTGGCTTGCGGATTAAGAAGCTTAGAACTGATAACGGGGCAGAGTTTGTCTCCTCCGAGTTTTCTAACTTCTGCAGGAAGCACGGGATCCAACGGGAGCTTACTTGTTCTCACACTCCACAACAAAATGGGGTAGCGGAGCGGAAGATCCGTCATTTGACGGAAACCTGCAAATGCTGGCTGCATGCGAAAGATATCCCAAGGTCCTTTTGGGCAGAGGGAATGTCTTGTGCTGCTTATGTCATCAACCGGATGCCACTCAGTCCTATCAACATGAAGACTCCTGTTGAGCTGTTGCTGAAGGAGAAGCCGAGTGTTGGACACCTTCGGGTGTTCGGCTCAACTTGCTATGTGCATGTCCCGGATGCTACACGGACAAAGCTGGATGCAAAGGCAAGAAAACTTGTCTTTGTTGGCTACGATGAGCGGAAGAAGGGATGGAAATGCATGGATCCTGTGACGAAGAAGTTCGTGGTGTCAAGAGACGTTGTCTTTGATGAGCTGACGTCATATGGAGGTGGCTCGGTGGAGCTAACCGGAGGTAGCAAGGTTGAGGAAGCACCGGTGGTGGCTGCTGAAGGCTTGGAAGAGGAGCTTGCTGTTTCACCAGCAGCTCCTGTTGCTTCGAACTCCGAGGCTGAGCCTTCTGGCTCAGGAAGCAGGGGGAGCACTACTCAATGCTTGCCCCAGGTAGGAGTGGAGCCTGAAGAAGCAACGGAAGCCGTGAGCAAGGAGCCATGTCTTCGGAGATCGAAGAGGGTGGTTAAGCCACCGGCTCGGTACTGTGAAGGGAATGCAGTGAGCTTTGTCTCCTGCTTCTTTGCAGGTCCTCTGGATGAGCGAGAGCCTGCAAACTTCAACGAGGCCACTGGAGTGAAGGAGTGGGAAGGTGCCATGAAGGAAGAGATTGATGCTCTGAAGAAAAATGAAACCTGGGACCTTGTGCCCAAGGTTGATGGCATTACTCCGGCTACTTGCAAGTGGGTGTATAATTTGAAGAAGAAGGCTGATGGGAGCATTGATCGGTTCAAGGCTCGCCTGGTCGCTAGAGGATTCTCACAGCAGTATGGAGAAGACTATGAGGAGACATTCAGTCCAGTTGCGAAGATGACATCTGTAAGAGTGGTGATCGCCTTGGCTGCTAGCAAGGGATGGAGGTTGTGGTAACTCGATGTGAAGAATGCCTTTCTTTACGGAGCGATTGACAAGGACATCTTTATGGATCAGCCGCTTGGTTTCGTCTCTGAGAAGCATCCAGACTATGTCTGCAAACTCAGGAAGGCTCTCTACGGGTTAAAGCAAGCTCCTAGAGCGTGGTATGGAAGATTGCAGAGTACCTGCAATTCTGTGGATACTTGCTTCTAACTCGGATTCTAGCTTGTTCGTCAAGAAGAAGGGAGAGCTAAGAGTCTTGGTCCTACTGTATGTGGATGACATGATCATCACAGGGAATTCGGAGGAGGAAGTAGCAAGGCTCAGGGCTGAGCTTGCTATACGCTTCGAAATGAAGGACTTGGGAGAGTTGCATCACTTTCTTCGGTCTGGAAGTGGAGAGGAAGGAGTGCGGGATTCTCATTAGCCAGAAGGGATATGCTGATCGTATTGTGAAGCGGTTCGGCACGGGCGAAGGGGGGAAGAAGTGCTCTACTCCACTAGAATCTGGGCTAAAGCTTCGACGAGATGAGGGAAGGGTCTTAATGATCCCTTGGTGTTCAGGGCTCTTGTTGGGAGCTTGATCTATCTGACGATTACAAGGCCGGATATAGCTTATGCTGTTGGCCGAGTAAGTCGATATATGGCTGAACCAAGGAAATCTCATCTGGTAGCGGCGAAGGAATTCTGAAGTATGTCAAGGTGACTTCTGAGTGGGACTCCTCTATGGAAGGGATGCGGAGTTTGCGTTGCTCGGGTACACGGATGCTGACTATGGCGGTGATTCGGATGATCGGAGGTCTACTTCAGGTTATGTGTTCACTTGCGGTTCAGCTAGCATCTCGTGTGTAGCAAGAAGCAGGACTCAGTGTCGGTTTCAACCACGGAGGCGGAGTATAAGGCTTCGGCTTTGGCTGCTCGGGAAGCTGTTTGGTTGAGGAGACTTATAGAGGATGTCCATGAAGAAGTGCAAGGGCCTACTTTACTTCGGGGTGACAATGAGAGTGCTCTCAAGCTGGTTAACAATCCAGTGTGTCACGCCAGGACCAAGCATATAGAGATTGATCACCATTTCATCAGGGAGAAGGTGTTGGAAGGATCTCTGCTGGTCGGGCATGTTCGGAGTGAAGATAATCTTGCTGACATCTTCACGAAGCCGCTGTCGAAGGGGCCTTTTGAGCGCTTGCGCAGCTTGCTGGGCTTGGTCACCACTTCTCACTTCAAGGGGGAGTGTTGAAATTTGTGAAGTGGAAGTGGGTGACGGTACAGGCCGCGCGGCCTGTGGCGGACAGTTTTGGCGGACTGGGCGGACTGAGGTTTGCGGCCTGGTGAAAAGTCTGGTGGAAGCCGGCTGTGTTGAGCGGGTTGTTGCATGGAGTCCGCGGTTTGGTGCGGCCTAGTATCTGCGGATAGAGAGGCTTGCGGACTGGTGCATTGCTCAGTCGTCGCGGGTGCAAGCTTGCGCTGTTGGCGGGTTGGTTCGAGTTCGCGGGAAGCCTTACGGACTGGCGTGTCCGCGGTTTTGGCTGTTGCGGACTGAGCCTAGAGCTTGGCTGAGGCCTGTCAAGTTCTGGTGTTATAGCAGGTCTTGCTGTGGAGACCGGTTGGCGGACTGGTGTTTGGAGTCCGGCAGGAGCTTCTGCGTTTGGACAAGTGCGAGGTGCTCGCGGATGGTTGCGGTCTGTGCTAGGGTGTTTGGCGGACGAGAATTGTGTCCGCCATGCTCGCATTATTCCTTGATGGTTTGGGCTTGGTCACACCTTGTGCCAAGTTCATGGCGTGTTCTGTCCGCCGTATCCGCCGAGTCCGCTGTGGCCGGGCGGTCTGTTGCTGGCTGCCTTGGTCAGTGGTTGTGGCGGATTGAGGTGTGGGTCTTGCGGACTGCCTCGGGTTGGTGCGGACAGCCATTGAAGGGGGTTGCTGTCCTGCAGTGGTTGGAGCTTTGCGGGCTGATGCCTTGTCCGCTTAGCTCAGGCGGACTGGAGAGGGTTCGTCATTGGTGCCTTGCTCCTGGCAGATTTTTTCCTTGGTGACCCCGGCTAAGTCCTCGCGGACTCAGCGGACGGTGGTTTGTATTCGCGCGGACTGGGGTGGTGTCGCTATCTCTTGGGCGGGTGACCACACTCCTCACTGGCTATAAAATAGGACCCCCCTGGACATCTACAGTAACCTAAGTAACGGGAGTGAACAGTAAATTGGGTTGGGCGAGTGCTGCGGTCTGTGTTTTTCCAGTCCGCGTGGATGTTTCGGCTGACGGTTTGCTGTGTGCAGGTCGCGCGGATAACTTCAAGGAGCCATGAGCTTGGCTTTGACTTCGGTCAGGGCTGGAAGTGTGCGGTCTCTGCGACTCAGCAGGAGGTCGCTCTGCGGCTTGTCAGTTCTGTTTCAACTTTGCCAGCTTCAATACATGTCCGCCGGCTTCAGGCGGGTAGGGGAGTTCCTCTGTTCGGGTTCAGCAGGAGGCGATAACGGTGTGCCGCGCGGCCTCGCGGTCTCGGCGGACTCCGTGGTATTCGGCGGATTGCAGCATAGCTTGGGCGAGCTCAGCGGTCTCGGCGGTCTGGAGTGCTGTCCGCCCGGCTTGTTTTTTGGTTCTTCCTGTTTTCAGCTGTAATACTAGCGAAATCATGTCTCGCTACGTATGCCTCGGACTGTAAAGAAGTGAATGCATAATAAGACCTTCTTGTGCTTCCATTGTGTTGTTGGGTGAAACCTCTAGTCCTTGGGTTTTCCGCAGGTTCAGCGTGCGAACTGGGTAGTTCCGAAGATATTAATTTGGTGTTTGGGCTATCTTGCTGACCACGTTGAGAAAATTTAACACAGCGAGCGAGGGGTTTTCGGAGGTGGGCGGTCTAGACCTGGGGAACTAGCGACCCTCTCAGGCGACAAGGGAGGGGGGCGATCCTCTCCCCCATTCCCCACCTCTTCATAGGGAATTGCCTGCAAGACAAAAGATCAGAGGTACAACGATGAGCCGAAAAAGGTCACGTACCCCAGGGACGACCTCAACACCCGCCGCCAAGCTGGAGCCCGGACAGTCACCCGCCGGAGACCGCCTAACAATCTTTCCCTTCGCCGGCCTAAGAGAGGGCCGGGAGACCCACTGCTGAGCCAAGGGGCGCCTCGAGGGCCTCCTCCCCAGTCTTCTGGTCCGCTGCCGCCAGGCGAGCTCGCACCTCTTTGCTGACCGGCATCGAGAAACTGATGTCTGTTCAAAGAAAATGAGGGGATCTAGTGAGCCCCCCTAGGCTCAGCGGTATAATTTTATAGCCGGACAGTGGGGCCCCACCAGAAGATTCCTTGACAGCTCAGCACAGTACTCGCCGAACACGCGGGTTGGATGATTCTTTCTGAGCTTGAATCAAGCTCAAAAAGAGCGGGGATTGTGTACAACCCCGTGTCCGGCGAGCGGGTCCCGCCAGGGAGGTCGAGCAGACCTAGCCCCGCGACCCGCACCCAAGCGGCGAAACGGTGTATACGGCAGGAGGCTGGCCCGCGCCCGGCCCATTTCAGGCGAGCGAGCCGTGCGAGGCGAGCGAGCAGGTCGCGCAGTAGAATCACTGGCCAAAGCGGATGAGTTTGGCGACCCGCGACGCGAGCCGATCGGGGTTGCGGTGGCCGCCGGCCAGCCCCCACACGCGACCTGGCCGTCGGTCCCGCCCCGGCAGAAGACAGGCAGGTCGCGACGGTCCCGGCTCGCGCTCCCGTCCCAGGGAGGATAGGCGAGCCACTAGAGCCAGGTCGCGCCCGCCTCCTCACCGCGGAGGGGAATTGGAGGCGAGCCTGACTCCCCGTGGTGCGAATAGCTACTCAGAACAGCGGAGCCTCGCTGTTGCAGACCAGGTTGGACTGCGCATAGCTGCTCAGGACAGCGGAGTTTGCTGTTGGCAGACCCGGTCAAGGCTTTTTGGTATTTTCAGGTCAGTTCTTTTGTTTATTGGCAGTTCAATTCTGAAAATCTATAATAAGACCAAGGGTAACTCAGAGGACAACGCTTTAAGTGCCACCTTACTCTCGTTTTCAAGTGTTCTCTGAGGGTGCCTTAGCTCGGCTTCTGGCTAAGGAGGGGAAGCGCTCAAGATCTTCCGGGTTTGTGGTGGGACATCCCTGCCGAGCCCTTGGGTCTGTTTCTTCTTGTCTTCTCGTTGTTTTTCTTGTAGGAGCAAAGTGGGCGCGAGACCACCCCTTCCCCAAGGGTCGAACTCCACAAGAGGCGCGGATTCTGGTTTCAACATGATCAACTCATCCTGCAGTGGATTCCTACCTAGGTGGTAGAAGAGTGGATGTACCCAGATTGATTGGGGACCCACTATAGCTCCTTGTGTCTTCTGGTTGCTATATTTTGTTTGATTTGTGCTGTGTTTTTATTCTTGCTTTCATAATTTTTATTTACTGCAAGCACCTTACACATATATTTAAATTAAGTCTTCCACTGGCAAAATAATTTTTAACTTGAAAATTATTTTAATATACTCTATTCACCCCCCCCCCCTCTAGAGTTAAGGTAGATCTTATCCCCACTTTCACAGAAGATGAGGGTCATCGCTACCAAGCTGAAGAGCCCATCCGCAAGGAGGTCAAGAAACTTCTGGAGGCTGGCTTCATCTCAGAGATCCAGTATTTCAGGCTGGATCTCAGCATGTTAATGGTAAAAGAAAGGGGAGGGAAGTGGCGCATGTGTATCGATTTTTCCTTATAAATAAATCATGCCCCAAGGATTGCTACCCCCTTCCTCGAATCGACGTGCTGGTTGATTCAGTCGTTGGTTTTTCTATTATGAGTTTTTGGATGCTTTTTCAGGTTACCACCAGATCCGAATGCACCCTCCTGATGTCAAGGACGTCTCCTTCATCACGAGGGAGGGATGTTTCAGCTATAAGATGATGCCCTTTGGGTTGAAAATCGCAGGGGCTACATACCAATGTATGATGGATCGAGTCTTCCAGGGTCAAGGGGGGAGGAACCTGGAGGTCTATGTTGATGATCTAATGGTCAAGAGCAAGTGTGTGGACTCACACCTTCGAGATCTAGAGGATACGTTCGCCACCCTACGTAAGTTCAAGATGAGGCTGAACCCCTTGAAGTGCGTCTTCGGGGCGAGCCGCGGGAAGTTCCTTGGGCATCTTTTGACCCCGGCAGAGGTGGATCCTAACTTGGATAAGGTGAAGGCCATCCTGGAGCTGGAGTCACCACGCAATGCTAAGGAGGCCCAGCGCTTGACAGGAAAGCTGGCCGGGCTAAGCAGATTCCTCTACATGTCGGGAGAAAAATGCTCATCATTCTTCAAAGTGATGCGGGGTACTCAAAGGTTCGAGTGGATGGCCGAATGCGAAGAAGCTTTCCAAATGCTGAAGAGGAAGCTCTCCTTGGCTCCTCTACTTCAAAGCCCAATGGAGGGGGAGGACCTAGCCTTGTACCTCGGAGTAGGAGCAGAGGCTGTGAGCTCTGTCCTGGTCAGGGAAGAGGGGAAGAAGCAATTGTCAATCTACTATGTTAGCAGGATCCTGAAGAAGGAGGAGCTCCGCTACCCCATCTTGGAAAATCTGGGGTATGCTTTGATCATTTCAGCCAGGAAGCTTCGGTCATACTTCCAAGCACATTGGATCAGGGTGGTGATGGATCATCCCCTATGCAAGATTTTTGAGGGAGTGGAGCACTCAGGCAGGCTGGACAAGTGGTCTATCAAATTGAGCGAGTTTGATATCTCATTCGTGCCAAGGCTCTCCATTAAGGCATAGACGATGACTGACTTCTTGGCGGACTACGTTGTTGAGGTCGGAGCCGAGGAACCGCGGTCGCAGGAGGCGTGGAAGATGATGGTTGATGGGGCCTAGGGAAAGCACTCCCTCGGAGCAGGGGTGGTGTTGATAAGTCCTCAAGGGGTCACTATAGAACAAGTAGTGTTCTTGCACTTTCCAGTGACTAACAACCAGGCGGAGTATGAGGCTGTTATATCCGGCCTTCATTTGGCAAAGTAACTTGAGATCCAGGATGTGGAGGCTTTTACGGACTCGTTGGCGGTGACATCACAGATCCGAGGGGAGTTCGAAGCTCGGTAGCCCACCCATGTGAAGAACTTATCCAAGGTGAGGGCGATCATCGGAGGGTTCCGGACGTTCTCAATCCGACATGTTCCTAGGGAATAAAGTATAGTTACCAATCGGTTGGCTAAGTTTAGACCTCGGGGAGGAGGGACCTTGACTGTGCTATTTCGATCGGTTATTGAGGAAGGAGAGTTGATTGAGGTGGATCGGCGACCCTCGTGGTTGGATCCATTGGTGACTTTCCTAACCACTGGCAAGCTTCCGGAGGGGGCCAAGGATGCAAAAAACTTTAGGAACAAGGCAGCTCACTACCTAATGCTGGAAGGGGGTTACATCAGAAGATGTTGTCAGGGCTCCTGGCAAGGTGTGTGACCGAGGAGGAGATCCCGAGGATCCTGGAGGAAGTGCATTCAGGTGAATGCGACAGTCACTCAAGGGGAAGGACGTTAGAAGAAAGGCTGGTGAGGCAAGGGTATTTCTGGCAGGCCCTGAGGAAGGATGCGGCTGAGTTTGCGATAAGGTGCCGGAAGTGTCAGCTGTATGCCCCCCTCCAACTCTTGCCCGCTCAGAGGCTCCGAAGCATCACGGCACCATGACCTTTCGCCATCTGGGGGTTGTATTAGTCAGGCCTTTCCCCCGCTAGTGACAAAGGAGTTCCTCCTGGTCATGATTGATTACTTTTCAAAGTGGTTGGAGGTCA
>CM077148.1:169617477-169688973 GCA_039583875.1 Platanthera guangdongensis
TGAAAATGGACAACCGGATCGAAAAATATGGCTATATTTATTGTTCTATATTTATTGGGCTATATTTTTTATGCCATATTTATTGAGTCATATTTATTGAGCAATATTTTCTGAGTCATATTTATTGTGACATAATTTTTGAGTTCATGTTTCTTTTGCCATTTTCAGTAAAATATATTTAGTAAGCCATATTTATTGAGACATGTTTATTAATTCAATTTATTGAGATATATTTATTGCGTCATATTTATTATGTAACTTTTATTATAACATATTTATTGAGTGTTGAATGAGCCCGAACTGGTAAACATGATTGTCATTGGATAAATCATTTAGAGCTATATCTATTGGACTATATTTATTATGCCATATTTATTTTGTCATATTTATTACGCATATTTATTGTGTCATATTTATTGAGTGACAAATAAGACCAAACAGGTAATCATGTTCACCAATTGATAAATCATTTCAAGCACCTTTAAATAGTCCTTTCCAGTCTGAAAATTGACAACCAGAACAAAAATTATAGTCAAATTTATTGAGTCATATTTATTACGCCATATTTCTTTGGCCTTATTTATTTAGCCATATTTATTGAGGTATATTTATTTATGTCTTATTTATCGCGCCATATTTATATAGCGTTAAACAGCCAAATGGGTAAACCTATTTGCGAAAGATAGATTTATCCGAGCTTTTTTGAAATTCTTTTTCTGGATGAAAAAGGACTGCCATATCAAAAATTATGGCTTTATTTATTTGGCTATATTTATTGCGACATATTTATTAAGCCATTATGATTGAGACATATTTCAAGAGTCATATTTATTGAGACATAATTATTAAATCATATTTCTTGAATCATTTTCATTAGAGTATTTTATAAGACTTTTTTATTGAGTCATATTTATTATGCCAATTTTATGAGAAATATTTATTGCGCCATTTTTATTTTGAAGCATTTATTATAACATATTTATTGATTGTTGAAACGAGTTCGAGCAGGTAAACCTGTTCCCCAATTGATAAATCATTCCGAGGTCTTTTCAATGAATCATATTTATTATGCCATATTTTCTTGGCATATTTATTAAGTCATATTTACTGAGCCATATTTATTTGCGTCATATTTAGATAGTGTTTTAATGAGGCCAAACCGGAAAATCTATTTGCTAAATGATTGATTTATCCTGAGCACTTTTGAATAGTCTTTTCGGGGCTGAAAATTGACACCAGATCAAAAATTATGGCTATATTTATTATCTATATATTTATTGTGCTATATTTATTATGCCATATTTAATGAGTCATATTTATTGAGTCATAGTTTTTGAACCATATTTATTGATACATAATTATTAAGACATGTTTCTTGAGGCATCTTTATTAAAAGATATTTAATAAGCCCAAACGGGTAAACATGATTATCATGGATAGATCATTTAGAGCTATATTTATTGGGCTATAGTGATTATGCCATATTATTTTGTCATATTTATTACATCATATTTATTGTGCCATATTTATTGAGTGTCAAACAAGCCCAAATAGGTAATCATGTTCACCAATAGATAAAATCATTTTGAGCACTTTTAAATGTGCTTTTTGGGTCAGAAAATGGACAAACAGAACTAAAATTATGGTCATATTTATTGAGTCATATTTATTACGCCATATTTCTCTGGCCTAATTTATTGAGACATATTATTGAGCAATATTTATTTTTGTTATATTTATTGCGCTATATTTATATAGCGTTAAACGAGCCCGAACGGGTATACCTGTTTACCAAAGATAGATTTATACAAGCTTTTTTCAAATGTCTTTTCTGGATGAAAATGGACTACCAGATCAAAAATTATATTTTATTTATTTGGCTATATTTATTATGCCATATTTATTGAACTATTATGATTTAGCCATATTTCAAGAGTCATATTTATTGAGACGTAATTATTGAATCATATTTTTTAAGTATTTTCATCGAGAGATATTTAATAAGCAATATTTATTGAGACATATTTTTTGCGCCAAGTTTATTGAGATATATTTATTTCCCATATTTATTTGGTAGTATTTATTATAACATATTTATTGAGCATTGAACGAGCCCGAATGGGTAAACCTGTTTGCCAATGAATAAATCATCCAAAGCACTTTTTAATGGCCTTTTCGAGGATAAAAATAGACAACTGAATCCAAAGTTATGATCATATTTATTGAGTCATATTTAATGCACCATATTTATTTTATCATATTTACTAAACCATATTTACTAAGCCATATTTATTGAGACTTAGTTATTGAGTCATATTTCTTGTGCCATATTTATTGAGCAATATTTTTGGGTCATATTTATTAACGCATATTAATTACACCATATTTATTATGTCACTTTTTATTGCGCCATATTTATTACAGCTGATTTTTTGCCATATTTATTGAGCGATAAACGAGCCCGAATGAGTAATCCTGTTCGCCAATGTATAGACCTTTATGTGCACTTTTTAATTGGCTTTTTGGGCCGATAACCGATAACCAGATCATTGGCTTTTTTTCGGCTTTTTGGGGTTTTTCGGGTTGATAACGACATATTTACTATGTCATATTTATATAGTAATAAACAAGCCCAAACGTTTAAACTGTTCTCCAATAGATAGATAATTTCAAGCTCTTTTAAATGGGCTTTTTCGGGCGGAAAATGGACAACCGAAATAAAAGTTATGGTCATATTTATTGAGCTATATTTATTGTGCCACATTTTGTTGGCCATGTTTATTGAGCCATATTTACAGAGCTATATATATTTATTGTCATATTTATTATGCCATATTTATATAGTGTTAAACGAGCCCGAACGGTAAACCTGTTTGCCAAAGATAAATTTATCCGAGTTTTTTTGAAATGTCTTTTCGGGATGAATATGGACAACGAGATCAAAAATTATGGCTTTATTTATTGGAGAATATTTATTGTGTCATATTTATTGAGCCAATATGATTGAGTCATATTAAATCATATTTCTTGAAGCATTTTCATTAGAGATATTTAATAAGAAATTTTATTGAGCCATATTTATTACGCCAATTTTATTGAGAAATATTTTATTGCGCCATTTTTATTTTGACGTATTTATTATAACGTATTTATTAAGTGTTGAATGAGATTGAGCGGGTAAACCTGTTCCCCAAAGGATAAATCATTCAAAGATTTTTCAATGAGTTTTTTCGGGCTGAAAACAGACAACCGGAACAAAAGTTATGGTCATATTTATTGAATCATATTTATTGCGCCATATTTCCTTGGCCATATTTATTGAGCCATATTTACTGAGCCATATTTATTTGTGTCATATTAATTACGCCATATTATATAGCATTAAATTAGCCTGAACGAGAAAATCTATTTGCTAAATGATAGATTTATCCGAGCACGTTTGAGTAGGCTTTTCGGGGCTGAAAATGGACAATCAGATCCAAAAATATGACTATATTTATTGTTCTATATATTATTGGGCTATATTTATAATGCCATATTTATTGAGTCATATTTATTGAGCCATATTTTCTGAGTCATATTTATTGTAACATAATTATTGATGCATGTTTCTTCTGACATTTTCATTAATATATATTTAATAAGCCATATTTATTAAGCCATATTTATTACGCCAAATTTATTGAGATATATTTATTACGTCATATTTATTATGTAGTATTTATTATAACATATTTATTGAGTGTTAAACGAGCCCGAACGGGTAAACATGATTGTCAATGGATAAATCATTTAGAGTTATATTTATTGGGCTATATTTATTATGACATATTTATTTTGTCATATTTATTAATCCATATTTATTGTGTCATATTTATTGAGTGCCAAACAAGACAAAACAGGTAATCATGTTTACCAATAGATTAATCATTTCGAGCACTTTTAAATTAGCCTTTCTGTTCTGAAAATGGACAACCAAAACAAAAATTATGGTCATATTTATTGCGCCCTATTTCTGCGGCCTTATTTATTGAGCCATATTTATTGAGCTATATATATTTGTATCATATTTATTGCGCCATATTAATATAGCGTTAAACGAGTTCGAACAGGTAAACCTGTTTGCCAAAGGTAGATTTATCCGAGCTTTTTTCAAATATCTATTTCTGGATGAAAATGGACCGCCAGATCAAAAATTATGGCTTTATTTATTTATGGGGCTATATTTATTACGCAATATTTATTGTGCCGTTATGATTGAGCCATATTTCAAAAGTCTTATTTATTGAGACATGATTATTGAATCATATTTCTTGATGCATTATTATTGAGAGATATTTAATAAGACATATTTATTGAGCCGTATTTTTTTCGCCAAATTTATTGAGATATATTTATTGGCCCATTTTTATTGCATAGTATTTATTATAACATATTTATTGAGCATTGAACGAGCCCGAGTGGTTAAACCTGTTTGCCAATGGATAAATCATTCAGAGCACTTTTTAATGGGTTTTTCAAGAATTAAAATAGACAAATGAATCCAAATTTATGATCATATTTATTGAGTCATATTTAATGCGCCATATATATTTTATCATATTTACTAAACAATATTTATTAAGCCATATTTATTGAGATTTAGTTATTGAGTCATATTTATTGTGCCATATTTATTGAGCAATATTTTTTGAGCCGTATTTATTAACGTATATTTATTACATCATATTTAATTTGTCATATTTATTGTGCCTGATTTTTTTTGTATTATTTATTGCACGATAAACGAGCCTGAATGGGTAAACCTGTTTGCCAATGGATAAACCTTTATGTGCTCTTTTTAATTGTCTTGTTCGGGCTGATAACTGACAAATAGATCATTGGCTTTTTTGAGCTTTTTCGGGCTGATAATGCCATATTTACTGTGTCATATTTATATAGTAATAAACAAGCCCAAACCAGTAAACCTATTCACCAATTGATAGATAATTTCAAGCTTTTTAAATGGGTTTTTTCGGGCGAAAAACAGACAACCGGAACAAAAGTTATGGTCATATTTATTGAGTTATATTTATTACGCCATATTTCGTTGGACATTTTTATTGAGCCATATTTACAAAGCTATATTTATTTGTGTCATATTTAATACACTATATTTATATAGTGTTAAACGAGCCCGAATGGGTAAACCTGTTTGCCAATGATAGATTTATCAGAGCTTTTTTGAAATGTCTTTTTCGGAATGAATATTGACAACGAGATCAAAAATTATGGCTTTATTTATTGTGCAATATTTATTATGCCATGTTTATTGAGCCATTATGATTGAGTCATATTTCATGAGTCAACTTTATTGAGACATAATTGTTGAACTATATTTACTGAAACATTTTCATTAGAGATTTTTAAGAAGACATTTTTATTGAGCCATATTTATTAAGTCAATTTTATTGAGAAATTTTTATTGCGCTAATTTTTTTTAAGCATTTATTATAACATATTTATTGAGTGTTGAACGAGCCCGAGTAGGTAAACCTGTTCCCCAATTAATTAATCATTCAAAAGACTTTTCAATGAGTTTTTTCGAGCTGAAAACGGACAACCGGAACAAAAGCTATGGTCATATTTATTGAATCATATTTATTGCGCCATATTTCCTTGACCATATTTATGAAGTCATATTTACTGAGCCATATTTATTTGTGTCATATTAATTGTGCCATATTTATATATCGTTAAATGAGCCCGAACTGGAAAATCTGTTTGCTAAATGAAATATTTATACGAGCACTTTTCAATAGGCTTTCTGAGGCTGAAAATGGACATCCGAATAAAAAATTATGGCTATATTTATTGTTTTACATTTATTGGGCTATATTTATTATGCCATATTTATTGAGTCATATTTATTGAGTCATATTTTTGAGCCATATTTATTGAGACATAATTATTGAGCCATGTTTCTTGTGGCATTTTCCTTAAAAGATATTTAATAAGCCATATTTATTGAGTCATGTTTATTATGCTAAATTTGTTGAGATATATTTATTGCGTCATATTTATTATGCAGTATTTATTATAACATATTAATTGAGTGTTGAATGAGCCCGAACGGGTAAACATGATTGTCAATGGATAAATCATTTAGAGCTATCTTCATTGCTCTATATTTATTGGGTCATATTTATTATGCCATAATTATTTTATCATATTTATTATGCTACATTTATTGTGCCATATTTAATTAGTGTCAAATAAGCCCAAACTGGTATACATGTTCACCAATAGATAAATCATTTCGAGCACTTTTAAATGGGTTTTTCCGGGATGAAAATGGACAATCAGAACAAATATTATGGTCATATTTATTTAGTCATATTTATTGCGTCATCTTACTTTGGCCTTTTTTATTGAGCTATATTTATTGAGCTATATTTTGTTTGTGTTATATTTATTGCTCCATATTTATATAGCGTTAAATGAGCTTGAACGGGTAAACCTGTTTACCAAGGATAGATTTATCCGAGCTTTTTTCAAAATGTCATTTTCTGGATGCAAATGGACTACCAGATCACAAATTATGGTTTTGTTTATTGGGCTATATTTATTGAGCCATATTTATTGAGCCATTATGATTGAACAATATTTCAAGAGTCATATTTATTGAGATGTAATTATTGAATCATATTTCATGAAGTATTTTCATCGAGAGATATTTAATAAGACATATTTATTGAGCCATATTTTTGCTCCAAATTTATTGAGATATATTTATTGCCCCATATTTATTGCGTAGTACTTATCATAACATATTTATTGAGCGTTGAATGAGCCCAAGTGGGTAAATCTGTTAGCCAATGGATAAATCATTCAGAGCACTTTTTAAAGGGCTTTTCAAGGACAATAATAGACAACTGAATCCAAAGTTCTGATCATATTTATTGAGTCATATTTAATGCGCCATATTTATTTTATCATATTTACTAAAACATATTTACTAAGCCATATTTATTGAGACTTAGTTATTGAGTCATATTTCTTGTGCCATATTTATTGAGCAATATTTTTGAGCCATATTTATTAACGCATATTTATTACACCATATTTATTGTGTCACTTTTTATTGCCCCATATTTTTTGTGCTTGATTTTTTTACCATATTTATTGAGCGATAAACGAGCCCGAATAAGTAAACCTGTTCGCCAAAGGATAGACCTTTTTGCGCTATTTTTAATTGGCTCTTTAGGGCTGATAACCGATAACCGAATCATTGGCTTTTTCGGGCTTTTTTGGGCAAAAAATTAAAAACCGGAACAAAAGTTATGGTCATATTTATTGAACCATATTTATTGTGCTATATTTCCTTGGCCATATTTATTGAGCCATATTTACATAGCTATACTTATTTGTCATATTTATTACGTCAAATTTATATAATATTAAACAAGCCCGAACGGGTAAACCTGTTAGCGAAAGATAGATTTATCCGAGTTTTTTTGAAATGTCTTTTTCGGGATGAATATTGATAATGAGATAAAAAGTTATGGCTTTATATATTGGGCAACATTTATTGTGTCATATTTACTGAGCCATTATGATTGAACCATATTTCATGAGTCATCTTTATTGAGACATAATTATTGAACAATATTTATTGAAGCATTTTCATTAGAGATATTTAATAAGACATTTTTATTGAGTCATATTTATTACGCTAATTTTATTGAGAAATATTTATTGCAGCATTGTTATTTCGAAATATTTATTATAACATATTTATTGAATGTTGAACGAGCACAAGCGTGTAAATCTCTTACCCAAAGGATAAATCATGAAGAGGTTTTTCAATGAGTTTTTTCGGGCTGAAAACGGACAACCGGAACAGAAGTTATGGTCATATTTATTGAATCATATTTATTGCGCCATATTTCCTTTGCCATATTTATTGAGCCATATTTACTGAGCCGTATTTATTTGTGTCATATTAATTGCGCCGTATTTATATAGCGTTAAATGAGCTTGAACAGGAAAATCTTCTTTCTAAATGAAAGATTTATCCGAGCACTTTTCAATAGGCTTTCCGGGGATGAAAATGGACAACCGTATCAAATAATATGGCTATATTTATTGGGCTATATTTATTATGCCATATTTACTGAGTCATATTTATTGAGCCATATTTTCTGAATCGTATATATTATGACATAATTATTAAGTCATGTTTTTGTGACATTTTTATTAAAATATATTTAATAAGCCAAATTTATTGGGTCTTGTTTATTACTCCAAATTTATTGAGATATATTTATTGCTTCATATTTATTATGTAGTATTTTTTATAACATATTCATTGAGTGATGAATGAGCCCGAATAGGTAAACATGATTGTCATTGGATAAATCATTTAGAGATATATTTATTGGGCTATATTTATTATACTATATTTATTTTGTCATATTTATTACACCACATTTATTGTGCCATATTTCCTTGGCCATATTACGCAAAATCATTTCGAGCACTTTTAAATGGGCCTTTCCGGTTTGAAAATGGACAGGCAGAACAAAAATTATGGTCATATTTATTGAATCATATTTATTACGACATATTTCTGTAGCCTTATTTATTGAGCAATATTTATTGAGCTATATTTATTTTTGTCATATTTATTACGCCATATTTATATAGCGTTAAACGAGCCCGAATGTGTAAACCTGTTTGCCAAAGATAGATTTATCCGTACTTTTTTCAAATGACTTTTTCTGGATGAAAATTTACTGGCAGATTAAAAATTATGGCTTTGTTTATTGGGGTATATTTATTGCACCATATTTATTGAGCCTTTATGATTGAGCCATATTTCAAGAGTAATATTTATTGAGACATAATTATTGAATCATATTTCTTGAAGCATTTTCATTGAGAGATACTTAATAAGATATATTTATTGAGCCCTATTTTTTGCGGTAAATATATTGAGATATATTTATTACCACATATTTATTACGTAGTATTTATTATAACATATTTATTGAGCGTTGAACGAGCCCGAGTGGATAAACCTGTTTGCCAATGGATAAATCATTTATAACACTTTTTAATGGGCTTTTCTAAAAAAAAAATAAACAACTGAATCCAAATTCATGACCATATTTATTGAGTCATATTTAATGCGGCATATTTATTTTATCATATTTACTTAACCATATTTATTAAGCCATATTTATTGAGACTTAGTTATTGAGTCATATTTCTTGTGTCATATTTATTGAGCAATATTTTTTGAGCCATTTTTATTAACATATATTTATTACATCATATTTATTGTATCACATTTATTGCGCAATATTTATTGTGTGTGATTTTTTGCCATATTGATTGCACGATAAACGAGCCCGAATGTGTAAACCTGTTCGCTAATGGATAGATCTCAATGTGCTCTTTTTAATTGTCTTTTTCTGGCTGATAACCGACAACCAGATCATTAGCTTTTTCGGGCAGATAATGTCATATTTACTGTGTCATATTTATATAGTAATAAACATGCCCAAATGGGTAAACCTGTTCACCAATGGATAGATAATTTCGATCTCTTTTAAATAGGCTTTTTCGGGCGATAAATAGACAACCGGAAAAAAGTTATGGTCATATTTATTGAGCCATAATTATTACGTCATATTACATTGGCCATATTTATTGTGCCATATTTACAGAGCTATATTTATTTGTGTCATATTTATAACGCCATATTTATATAGTGTTAAACGGGCCCGAACGGGTAAATATGTTTGCCAAAGATAGATTTAGCAGAGCTTTTTTGAAATGTCATTTTCGGGATGAATATGGACAACGAGATCAAAAATTATGTCTTTATTTATTGGGCAATATTTATTGTGCCATATTTATTGAGCCATTATGATTGAGCCATATTTCGTGAGTCATCTTTATTGAGACATAATTATTGAAACATATTTCTTAAAGTATTTTCATTAGAGATATTTAATAAGACATTTTTATTGAGTATTATTTATTACGTTAATTTAATTGAGAAATATTTATTGCGCCATTTTTATTTTGAAGCATTTATTATAATATATTTATTGAGTGTTGAACGAGCCCGAGCACGTAAACCTATGCCCAAACTATAAATCATTCAGAGGTCTTTTCAATGAGTTTTTTCGGACTGAAAACGAACAACTAGAACAAAAGTTATTGTCATAATTATTGAATCATATTTATTGCGTAATATTTCCTTGGTCATAATTATTAAGTCAATTTTACTGAGCCATATTTATTTATGTCATATTAATTGCGGCATAATTATATAGCGTTAAATGAGCCCGAACTGGAAAATCTGTTTGCTAAATGATAGATTTATCCGAGCACTTTTCAATAGGCTTTCTGGGGCTGAAAATGGACAACTAGATCAAAAATTATTGCTATATTTATTGTTCTATATTTATTTGGCTATATTTATTATGCCATATTTATTGAGTCATATTTATTGAGTAATAGTTTTTTAGCATATTTATTGAGACATAATTATTGAGTTTTTTTTGCCATTTTTATTAAAAGATATTTAATAAGCCATATTTATTGAGACATGATTATTACATCAAATTTGTTGAGATATATTTATTGCGTCATATTTATTATATAGTATTTATTATAACATATTTATTAAGTGTTGAATGAGCCCGAACGGGTAAACATGATTGTAAATGGATAAATCATTTAGAGCTATATTTATTGTTCAATATTTATTGGGCTATATTTGTTATGTCATATTTATTACACCATATTTATTGTGCCAAATTTATTAAGCTTCAAACAAGCCCAAACAGGTAATCATGTTCACCAATAGATAAAGTTTTTCGAGAACTTTTAAATGTGCTTTTTCGGGTTAAATATGGACAACCAGAATAAAAATTATGGTTATATATATTGAGTCATATTTATTGCGCCATATTTCTTTGGCCTAATTTATTGAGCCATATTTATTGAGCTATATTTATTTATGTTATATTTATTGTGGCATATTTATATAGTATTACACGACACCAAACAGGTAAAACTGTTTGCCAAAGATAGATTTATCCGAGCTTTTTTCAAATGTCTTTTTCTGGATGAAAATGGTCTACCAGATCAAAAATTATGGTTTTATTTATTGGGCTATATTTATTGTGCCAAATTTATTGAGCCAGTATGATTGAGCCATATTTCAAGAGACATATTTATTGAGATATAATTATTGAATCATATTTCTTGAAGCATTTTCATCGAGAGATATTTAATAAGCCATATTTATTGAGCCATATTTTTTGCGCCAAATTTGTTGAGATATATTTATTCCCCCATATTTATTGAGCGTTGAACGAGCCCGAGTGAGTAAACCTGTTTACCAATGGATAAATCATTCAGAGCACTTTTTAATGGTCTTTTCGAGGATAAAAATTGACAAATAAATCCAAAGTTATGATCATATTTATTGAGTCATATTTAATGCGCCATATTTATTTTATAATATTTACTAAACCATATTTACTAGGCCATATTTATTGAGACTTAGTTATTGATTCGTATTTTTTGTGACATATTTATTGAGCAATATTTTTGAGCCATATTTATTAACGCATATTTATTACAACATATTTATTGTGTCGCTTTTTATTGTGCCATATTTATTGTGCCTGATTTTTTTTCCATATTTATTGAACGAAAAACGAGCCCGAATATGTAAACCTGTTCGTCAATGGATAGACCATTATCTGCTCTTTTTGATTTGCTTTTTCGAGCTGATAACCACAACCAGATCATTGTCTTTTTCAGGCTTTTTCAGGCTTTTTCTTGCAGATAACGCCATATTTACTGTGTCATATTTATATAGTAATAAACAAGCACAAATGGGTGAACCTGTTCCCCAATGGATAGATAATTTCGAGATCTTTTAAATGGGCTTTTCGGGTGGAAAACGGACAACCGGAACAAAAGTTATGGTCATATTTATTGAGCTATATTTATTGCGTCGTATTTTGTTGGCCATATTTATTGAGCCATATAGACAGAGCTATATTTATTTATGTCAAATTTATTACTCCATATTTATATAGTGTTAAACGAGCCCGAACGGGTAAGCTTGTTTGCCAAAGATAGATTTATCCGATTTTGTTTTTAAATATATTTTTCGGGATGAATATGGACAACGAGATAAAAAATTATGACTTTATTTATTGGGCAATCTTTATTGTGTCATATTTATTGAGCCATTATGATTGATTCATATTTCATGAGTCATCTATATTGAGACATAATTATTGAATCATATTTTTTGAAGCATTTTCATTAGAGATATTTAAAAAGACATTTTTATTGAGCTATATTTATTACGCCAATTTTATTGAGAAATATTTATTGCGCCATTTTTATTTCGAAATATTTATTATAACATATTTATTGAGTGTTGAACGAGTCGAGCGGGTAAACATGTTCCCCAATTTATAAATCATTCAGAGGTTTTTTCAATGAGTTCTATCGGGCTCAGAAAACGGACAAATGGAACAAAATTTATGGTCATATTTATTGAATAATTTTTGTTGCGCTATATTTCCTTAGCCATATTTATTAAGTTATATTTACTGAGCCATATTTATTTGTGTCATATTAATTACAACATATTTATATAGCGTTAAATGAGCCCAAACTGGAAAATCTGTTTGCTAAATGATAGATTTAACCGAGCACTTTTCAATAGACTTTCTGGGGCTGAAAATGGACAACCGATTCAAAAATTATGGCTATATTTATTGTTCTATATTTATTGGTCTATATTTATTATGCCATATTTATTGTGTCATATTTATTGAGTCATATTTTTTGAGCCATATTTATTAAAACATAATTATTGAGTCATGTTTCTTGTGGCATTTTTATTAAAAGATATTTAATAAGCCATATTTATTGAGCAATGTTTATTACGCCAAATTTATTGAGATATATTTATTGCATCATATTTATTATGTAGTATTTATTATAACATATTTATTGAGTGTTGAATGAGCCCGAACGTATAAACATGATTGTCAATGGATTAGTCATTTAGAACTATATTTATTGTTCTATATTTATTGGGCTATATTTATTATGTCATTCAACACTATAAATGTCTTATTAAATATCTCTAATGTAAATGCTTCAATAAATATTGTTCAATAATTATGTCTCAATAAAGATGACTCATGAAATATGGTTCAATCATAATGGCTCAGTAAATATGACACAATAAATGTTGCCCATTATATAAAGCCATAATTTTTTATCTCATTATCCATATTCATCCCGAAAAAGACATTTCAAAAAAACTCAGATAAATCTATCTTTCGCTAACAGGTTTAACCGTTCGGGCTTGTTTAACACTATATAAATTTGACGTAATAAATATGACAAATAAATATAGCTCTGTAAATATGGATCAATAAATATGGCCAAGGAAATATAGAACAATAAATATGGTTCAATAAATATGACCATAACGTTTGTTCCGGTTTTCAATTTTTTGCCCGAAAATGTCCGAAAAAGCCAATGATCCGGTTATCGGTTATCAGCCCTAAAGAGCCAATTAAAAATAACACATAAAGGTCTATCCTTTAGCGAACAGGTTTACCCACTCGAGCTCGTTCAACGCTTAATAAATATATTATATTAAATACTACGAAATAAATATGGGGCAATAAATATATCTCAATAAATTTGGCGCAAAAAATATGGCTCAATAAATATGGTTTATTAAATATCTCTCGATGAAAATGTTTTAAGGAATATGATTCAATAATTACGTCTCAATAAATATGACTCTTGAAATATGGCTCAATCATAATGACTCAATAAATATGGCGCAATAAATATAGCCCAATAAATAAAACCATAATTTTTGATCTGGTAGTCCATTTTCATCCAGAAAAAGACATTTGAGAAAGGCTTGGATAAATCTATCTTTGGTAAACAATTTTACCCGTTCGGGCTCATTTAACGCTACATAAATATGCTGCAATAAATATAACATAAATAAATATAGCTCAATAAATATCCATCAATAAATATGGCTCAATGAATAAGGCCAAACAAATATGGCGCAATAAATATGACTCAATAAATATGACCATAATTTTTGTTCTGGTTGTTCATTTTCAGCCCCGTAAAGCCAATTTAAAAGTGCTCGAAATGATTTATCTATTGGTAAACAAGATTACCTGTTTGCGCTTGTTTGACACTCAATAAATATGGCACAATAAATGGGGGTAATAAATATGACAAAATAAACATGACATAATAAATATAGCCCAATAAATATAGAATAATAAATATAGCTCTAAATGACTAATCCATTGACAATCATGTTTATCCGTTCGGGCTCATTCAACACTCAATAAATATGTTATAATAAATACTACATAATAAATATGATGCAATAAATATATCTCAATAAACTTGGCGTAATAAACATTGATCAATAAATATGGCTTATTAAATATCTTTTAATAAAAATGCCACAAGAAACATGACTCAATAATTATGTTTTAATAAATATGGCTCAAAAAATATGACTCAATAAATATGACACAATAAATATGTCATAGTAAATATAGACCAATAAATATAGAACAATAAATATACCCATAATTTTTGAATCGGTTGTCCATTTTCAGCCCCAGAAAGTCTATTGAAAAGTGCTCGGTTAAATCTATCATTTAGCAAACAGATTTTCCAGTTTGGGCTCATTTAACGCTATATAAATATGTTGTAATTAATATGACACAAATAAATATGGCTCAGTAAATATAACTTAATAAATATGGCTAAGGAAATATAGCGCAACAAAAATGATTCAATAAATATGACCATAAATTTTGTTCCATTTGTCCGTTTTCTGAGCCCGATAAAACTCATTGAAAAGACCTCTGAATGATTTATAAATTGGGGAACATGTTTACCCGCTCGACTCGTTCAACACTCAATAAATATGTTATAATAAATATTTCGAAATAAAAATGGCGCACTAAATATTTCTCAATAAAATTGGCGTAATAAATATAGCTCAATAAAAATGTCTTTTTAAATATCTCTAATGAAAATGCTTCAAAAAATATGATTCAATAATTATGTCTCAATATAGATGACTCATGAAATATGAATCAATCATAATGGCTCAATAAATATGACACAATAAAGATTGCCCAATAAATAAAGTCATAATTTTTGATCTCGTTGTCCATATTCATCCCGAAAAATATATTTAAAAACAAAATCGGATAAATCTATCTTTGACAAAGAATTATACCCATTCGGGCTCGTTTAACACTATATAAATATGGAGTAATAAATTTGACACAAATAAATATATCTCTGTCTATATGGCTCAATAAATATGGCCAACAAAATACGACGCAATAAATATGGCTCAATAAATATGACCATAACTTTTATTCCGATTGTCCGTTTTCCACCCGAAAAAGCCCATTTAAAAGATCTCGAAATTATCTATCCATTGGGGAACAGGTTCACCCATTTGTGCTTGTTTATTACTATATAAATATGACACAGTAAATATGGTGTTATCATCAAGAAAAAGCCTGAAAAAGCCAATGATCTGGTTGTGGTTATCAGCCCGAAAAAGCCAATCAAAAAGAGCAGATAATGGTCTATCCATTGACGAACAAGTTTACATATTCGTGCTCGTTTTTCGTTCAATAAATATGGAAAAAAATTAGGCGCAATAAATATGGCACAATAAAAAGCGACACAATAAATATGTTGTAATAAATATACGTTAATAAATATAGCTCAAAAATATTGCTCAATAAATATGTCACAAGAAATATGACTCAATAACTAAGTCTCAATAAATATGGCCTAGTAAATATGGTTTAGTAAATATTATAAAATAAATATGACGCATTAAGTATGACTCAATAAATATGATCATAACTTTGACTTTATTTGTCAATTTTTATCCTCGAAAAGACCATTAAAAAGTCCTCTGAATGATTTATCCATTGGCAAACAGGTTTACCCACTCGGGCTCGTTCAACGCTCAATAAATATGGGGGAATAAATATATCTCAACAAAATTGAAGCAAAAAATATGACTTAATAAATATGGCTTATTAAATATCTCTCGATGAAAATGCTTCAATAAATATGATTCAATAATTACGTCTCAATAAATATGACTCTTGAAATATGGCTCAATCATACTGGCTCAATAAATTTGACACAATAAATATAGCCCAATAAATAAAACCATAATTTTTGATCTGTTAGACCATTTTTCTCCAGAAAAAGACATTTGAAAAAAGCTCGGATAAATCTATATTTGGCAAACAATTTTACCTGTTCGGTGTCGTGTAATACTATATAAATATGCCGCAATAAATATAACATAAATAAATATAGCTCAATAAATATGGCTCAATAAATTAGGCCAAAGAAATATGGCGCAATAAATATGACTCAATAAATATGACCATAATTTTTGTTCTGGTTGTCCATATTTAACCCGGAAAAGCACATTTAAAAGTTTTTGAAAAACTTTATCTATTGGTGAACATGATTACCTGTTTGTGCTTGTTTGAGGCTCAATAAATTTGGTACAATAAATATGGTGTAATAAATATGACATAAAAAATATAGCCCAATAAATATAGAACAATAAATATAGCTCTAAATGATTTATCCATTTACAATCATGTTTACCCGTTCGGGCTCATTCAACACTTAATAAATATATTATAATAAATACTATATAATAAATATGACGCAATAAATATATCTCAACAAATTTGATGTAATAATCATGTCTCAATAAATATGGCTTATTAAATATCTTTTAATAAAAATGGCAAAAAAACTCAATAATTATGTCTCAATAAATATGCTCAAAAACTATTACTCAATAAATATGACTCAATAAATATGACATAATAAATATAGTCAAATAAATATAGAATAATAAATATAGCAATAATTTTTGATCTGGTTGTCCATTTTCAGCCGCAGAAAGCCTATTGAAAAGTGCTCGGATAAATCTATCATTTAGCAAATAGATTTTCCAGTTCGGGCTCATTTAATGCTATATAATTATGCCGCAATTAATATGACATAAATAAATATGGCTCAGTAAAATTGACTTAATAATTATGACCAAGGAAATATTACGCAATAAATATGATTCAATAAATATGACAATAACTTTGTTCTAGTTGTTCATTTTCAGTCCGAAAAAACTCATTGAAAAGACCTCTGAATGATTTATCAATTGGGGCAGAGGTTTACGTGCTCGGGCTCGTTCAACACTCAATAAATATGTTATAATAAATGCTTCAAAATAAAAATGGCGCAATAAATATTTCTCAATTAAATTAGCGTAATAAATTAGACTCAATAAAAATGTCTTATTAAATATCTCTAATGAAAATACTTTAAGAAATATGTTTCAATAATTATGTCTCAATAAAGATGACTCACGAAATATGGCTCAATCATAATGTCTCAATAAATATGGCACAATAAATATTGCCCCATAAATAAAGACATAATTTTTGATCTCGTTGTCCATATTCATCCCGAAAATGACATTTCAAAAAGCTCTGCTAAATCTATCTTTGGCAAACATATTTACCCGTTCGGGCTCGTTTAACATTATATAAATATGACGTTATAAATATGACACAAATAAATATAGCTCTGTAAATATGACACAATAAATATGGTCAACGTAATATGACGTAATAATTATGGCTCAACAAATATGACCATAACTTTTTTTCCGGTTGCCTATTTTTCGCCCGAAAAAGCCTATTTAAAAGACCTCAAAATTATCTATCCATTGGTGAACAAGTTTACCCGTTTGGGCATGCTTATTACTATATAAATATGACACAGTAAATATGACATTATCAGCCCGAAAAAGCCAATGATCCGGTTGTCGGTTATCAGCCAGAAAAAGACAATTAAAAAGAGCACATTGAGATCTATCCATTGGCGAACAGGTTTACACATTCGGGCTCGTTTATCGTGCAATCAATGTGGCAAAAAAATCACGCACAATAAATATGGCGCAATAAATGTGATGCAATAAATATGATGTAATAAATATATCTTAACAAAAATGGCTCAAAAAATATTGCTCAATAAATATGACACAAGAAATATGACTCAATAACTAAGTCTCAATAAATATGGCTTAATAAATATGGTTAAGTAAATATGATAAAATAAATATGCCGCATTAAATATGACTCAATAAATATGGTCATGAATTTGGATTCAGTTGTTTATTTTTTTTAGAAAAGCCCATTAAAAAGTGCTATAAATGATTTATCCATTGGCAAACAGGTTTACCCACTCGGGCTCGTTCAACGCTCAATAAATATGCTATAATAAATACTACGTAATAAATATGGGGTAATAAATATATCTCAATACATTTACCACAAAAATAGGGCTCAATAAATATAGCTTATTATGTATCTCTCAATGAAAATGCTTCAAGAAATATGATTCAATAATTATGTCTCAATAAATATTACTCTTGAAATATGGCTCAATCATAAAGGCTCAATAAATATGGCGCAATAAATATACCCCAATAAATAAAGCCATAATTTTTAATCTGCCAGTAAAGTTTCATCCAGAAAATGACATTTGAAAAAAGTACGGATAAATCTATCTTTGGCAAACAGGTTTACACATTCGGGCTCGTTTAACGCTATATAAATATGGCGCAATAAATATGACAAAAATAAATATAGCTCAATAAATATTGCTCAATAAATAAGGCTACAGAAATATGGCGTAATAAATATGACTCAATAAATATGACCATAATTTTTGTTTTGGATATCCATTTTCAAACCAGAAAGGCCCATTTAAAAGTGCTCGAAATGATTTTGTGTAATATGGCCAAGGAAATATGGCACAATAAATGTGGCGTAATAAATATGACAAAATAAATATGGTATAATAAATATTGCCCAATAAATATATCTCTAAATGATTTATCCAATGACATCATGTTTACCTATTCGGGCTCATTCAACACTCAATAAATATGTTATAAAAAATACTACATAATAAATATAAAGCAATAAATATATCTCAATAAATTTGGAGTAATAAACAAGACCCAATAAATTTGGCTTATTAAATATATTTTAATAAAAATGTCACAAAAACATGACTTAATAATTATGTCATAATATATACGATTCAGAAAATATGGCTCAATAAATATAACTCAATAAATATGGCATAATAAATATAGCCCAATAAATATAGCCATATTATTTGATGCGGTTGTCCATTTTCAGCCCCAGAAAGCCTATTGAAAAGTTCTCGGATAAATCTTTCATTTAGAAAAAAGATTTTCCTGTTCAAGCTCATTTAACGCTATATAAATACGGCGCAATTAATATGACACAAATAAATATGGCTTAGTAAATATGGCTCAATAAATATGGCTCAATAAATATGGCAAAGGAAATATGGCGCAATAAATATGATTCAATAAATATGACCATAACTTCTGTTCCGGTTGTTCATTTTCAGCCCGAAAAAACTCATTGAAAAACCTCTTCATGATTTATCCTTTGGGTAAGAGATTTACACGCTTGTGCTCGTTCAACATTCAATAAATATGTTATAATAAATATTTCGAAATAAAAATGCTGCAATAAATATTTCTCAATAAAATTAGCGTAATAAATATGACTCAATAAAAATGTCTTATTAAATATCTCTAATGAAAATGCTTCAATAAATATTGTTCAATAATTATGTCTCAATAAAGATGACTCATGAAATATGGTTCAATCATAATGGCTCAGTAAATATGACACAATAAATGTTGCCCATTATATAAAGCCATAATTTTTTATCTCATTATCCATATTCATCCCGAAAAAGACATTTCAAAAAAACTCGGATAAATCTATCTTTCGCTAACAGGTTTACCCGTTCGGGCTTGTTTAATACTATATAAATTTGACGTAATAAATATGACAAATAAATATAGCTCTGTAAATATGGCTCAATAAATATGGCCAAGGATTTATAGAACAATAAATATGGTTCAATAAATATGACCATAACTTTTGTTCCGGTTTTCAATTTTTTGCCCGAAAAAGCCCGAAAAAGCCAATGATCCGGTTATCGGTTATCAGCCCTAAAGAGCCAATTAAAAATAGCACATAAAGGTCTATCCTTTGGCGAACAAGTTTACTCATTTGTGCTCGTTTATCGCTCAATAAATATGGCAAAAAATCAAGCGCAAAAAGTATGGGGCAATAAAAAGTGACACAATAAATATGGTGTAATAAATATGCGTTAATAAATATGGATCAAACATATTGCTCAATAATTATGGCACAAGAAATATGACTCAATAACTAAGTCTCAATAAATATGGCTTAGTAAATATGTTTTAGTAAATATGATAAAATAATTATGTCGCATTAAATATGACTCAATAAATATGATCAGAACTTTGGATTCAGTTGTCTATTATTGTTCTTGAAAAGACCTTTAAAAAGTGCTCTGAATGATTTATCCATTGGCTAACAGATTTACTCACTTGGGCTCGTTCAACTCTCAATAAATATGTTATGATAAGTACTACACAATAAATATGGGGCAATAAATATATCTCAATAAATTTGGTGCAAAAATATGGCTCAATAAATATGCCTTATTAAATATCTCTCGATGAAAATGCTTCATGAAATATGATTCAATAATTACATCTCAATAAATATGACTCTTGAAATATTGCTCAATCATAATGACTCAATAAATATGACTCAATAAATATAGCACAATAAACAAAACCATAATTTATGATCTGGTAGTCCATTTTCATCCAGAAAAAGACATTTGAAAAAAGCTCGGATAAATCTATCGTTGGTAAACAGGTTTACCCGTTCAAGCTTATTTAACGCTATATAAATATGGAGCAATAAATATAACACAAAAAAAATATAGCTCAATAAATATAGCTCAATAAAAAAGGCCAAAGCAAGATGACGTAATAAATATGACTAAATAAATATGACCATAATATTTGTTCTGGTTGTCCAATTTCATCCCGGAAAAACTCATTTAAAAGTGCTCGAAATGATTTATCTATTGGTGAACATGTATACCAGTTTGGGCTTATTTGACACTAAATAAATATTGCACAATAAATGTGGCATAATAAATATGATAAAATAATTATGGCATAATAAATATGACCCAATAAATATAGAGCAATAAAGATAGCTCTAAATAATTTATCCATTGACAATCATGTTTACCCGTTCGGGCTCATTCAACACTCAATTAATATGTTATAATAAATACTGCATAATAAATATGACGCAATAAATATATCTCAACAATTCTAGCATAATAAACATGACTCAATAAATATGGCTTATTAAATATCTTTTAAGGAAAATGCCACAAGAAACATGGCTCAATAATTATGTCTCAATAAATATGGCTCAATAAATATGACTCAATAAATATGACTTAATAAATATGGCATAATAAATATAGCCCAATAAATATAAAACAATAAATATAGCCATAATTTTTTATTCGGATGTCCATTTTCAGCCTCAGAAAGCCTATTGAAAAGTGCTCGTATAAATATTTCATTTAGCAAACAAATTCTCCAGTTCGGGCTCATTTAACGATATATAAATATGGCGCAATTAATATGACACAAATAAATATGGCTCAGTAAAAATGACTTCATAAATATGGTCAAGGAAATATGGCGCAATAAATATGATTCAATAAATATGACCATAACTTTTATTCCGGTTGTCTGTTTTCAGCCCGAAAAAACTCATTGAAAAATCCTCTGAATGATTAATTAATTGGAGAACAGGTTTACCTACTCGGGCTCGTTCAACACTCAATAAATATGTTATAATAAATGTTTCATAAAAAATTAGCGCAATAAAAATTTCTCAATAAAATTGACGTAATAAATATGGCTCAATAAAAATATCTTCTTAAATATCTCTAATGAAAATGTTTCAGTAAATATAGTTCAATAATTATGTCTCAATAAAGTTGACTCATGAAATATGACTCAATCATAATGGATCAATAAATATGACAAAATAAATATTACACAATAAATAAAGACATAATTTTTGATCTCGTTGTCCATATTCATCCCGAAAAAGACATTTCAAAAAAGCTCTGATAAATCTATCATTGTCAAACAGGTTTACCCGTTCGGGCTCGTTTAACACTATATAAATATGACGTATTAAATATGACACAAATAAATATAGCTTTGTAAATATGGCTCAATAAAAATGTCCTAATGAAATATGGCGTAATAAATATGGCTCAATAAATATGACCATAACTTTTGTTCCGGTTGTCTGTTTTTCGCCCGAAAAAACCCATTTAAAAAAGCTTGAAATTATCTATCAATTGGTGAACAGGTTTACCGGTTTGGGCTTGTTTATTACTATATAAATATGACAAAGTAAATATGACATTATCAGCCCGAAAAAGCCCAAAAAAGCCAATGATCTATTTGTCAGTTATCAGCCCGAACAAGACAATTAAAAAGAGCACATAAAGGTTTATCCATTGGCGAATAGGTTTACTCATTCAGGCTCGTTTATCGTGTAATAAATAATGCAAAAAAATCAGGCGTAATAAATATGGCAAAAAAAATATGACAAAATAAATATGGTGTAATAAATACACGTTAATAAATACAGCTCAAAAAATATTGCTCAATAAATATGGCACAAGAAATATGACTCAATAACTAAATCTCAATAAATATGGCTTAATAAATATTGTTTAGTAAATATGATAAAATATATATGGTGCATTAAATATGACTCAATAAATATGATCATAAATTTGGATTCATTTGTCTATTTTAATTCATGAAAAACCCATTAAAAAGTGCTCTGAATGATTTATCCATTGACAAACAGGTTTAACCACTCGGGCTCGTTCAACGCTCAATAAATATATTATAATAAATACTATACAATAAAAATGGGCCAATAAATATATCTCAAAAAATTTGGCGAAAAAATACAGCTCAATAAATATGTCTTATTAAATATCTCTCAATAATAATGCATCAAGAAATATGATTCAATAATCATGTCTCAATAAATAAGACTTTTGAAATATGGCTCAATCATAACGGCACAATAAATATTGCGCAATAAATATAGCCCCATAAATAAATAAAGCCATAATTTTTGATCTGGCGGGTCCATTTTCATCCAGAAATAGACATTTGAAAAAAACTCGGATAAATATACCTTTGGCAAACAGGTTTACCTGTTCGAACTCGTTTAACGCTATATTAATATGGCGCAATAAATATGACACAAATATATATAGCTCAATAAATATGGCTCAATAAATAAGGCCGCAGAAATAGGGCGCAATCAATATGACTCAATAAATATGACCATAATTTTTGTTCTGGTTGTCCATTTTCAGAACGGAAAGGCTCATTTAAAAGTGCTCGAAATGATTAATCTATTGGTGAACATGATTACCTGTTTTTCTTGTTTGGCACTCAATAAATATGACACAATAAATGTGGCTTAATAAATATGACAAAATAAATATGCCATAATAAATATAGCCCAATAAATATAGCTCTAAATGATTTATCCATTGACAATCATGTTTACCCGTTCGGGCTCATTTAACACTTAATAAATATGTTATAATAAATAGTACATAATAAATATGACGTAATAAATATATCTCAATAAATTTGGCGTAATAAATATGGCTTAATAAATATGGCTATTAAATATATTTTAATGAAAATGCAACAAGAAACATGCATCAATAATTATGTTACAATAAATATGACTCAGAAAATATGGCTCAATAAATATGACTCAATAAATATGGCATTATAAATATAGCCCAATAATATATATAACAATAAATATAGTCATATTTTTGGATCCGATTATCCATTTTAGCCCCGAAAAGCCTACTCAAATGTGCTCGGATAAATCTATCATTTAACAAATAGATTTTCCCGTTCAGGCTAATTTAATGCTATATAAATATGGCGTAATTAATATGACACAAATAAATATGGCTCAATAAATATGGCCAAGGAAATATGGCGCAATAAATATGATTCAATAAATATGACAATAACTTTTATTCCGGTTGTCTGTTTTCAGCCCGAAAAAACTCATTGAAAAATCTTTGAATGATTTATCCTTTGGGGAACATGTTTACCCGCTCAATCTCATTCAACACTTAATAAATACGTTATAATAAATACGTCAAAATAAAAATAGCGCAATAAATATTTCTCAATAAAATTGGCGTAATAAATATGGCTCAATAAAAATTTCTTATTAAATATCTCTAATGAAAATGCTTCAAGAAATATGATTTAATATGACTCAATCATATTGGCTCAATAAATATGACACAATAAATATTCTCCAATAAATAAAGCCATAATTTTTGATCTCGTTGTCCATATTCATCCCGAAAAAGACATTTCAAAAAAACTCGGATAAATTTATCTTTGGCAAACAGGTTTACCCGTTCGGGCTCGTTTAACACTATATAAATATGGCGTAATAAATATGACATAAATATATATAGCTCTGTAAATATGGCTCAATAAACATGGCCAACAAAATGTGGCACAATAAATATGGCTCAATAAATATGACCATAACTCTTGTTTCAGTTGTCCATTTTCCGCCCGAAAAAGCCCATTTAAAAGAGCTTGAAATTATCTATCTATTGGAGAACAGGTTTAAACGTTTGGGCTTGTTTATTACTATATAAATATGACATAGTAAATATGTCATTATCAACCCGAAAAACCCCAAAAAGTCGGAAAAAGTCAATGATCTGGTTGTCGGTTATCGGCCCAAAAAAGCCAATTAAAAAGTGCACATAAAGGTCTATACATTGGCGAACAGGATTACTCATTCGGGCTCATTTATCGCTCAATAAATATGGCAAAAAAATCAGCTGTAACAAATATGGCGCAATAAAAAGTGACACAATAAATATGATGTAATAAATATGCATTAATAAATATGACCCAAAAATATTGCTCAATAAATATGGCACAAGAAATATGACTCAATAACTAAGTCTCAATAAATATGGCTTAGTAAATATGGTTTAGTAAATATGATAAAATAAATATGGTTCATTAAATATGACTCAATAAATATGATCATAACTTTGGATTCAGTTGTCTATTTTTATCCTCGAAAAGGCCATTAAAAAGTGCTTTGAATGATTTATTCATTGGCAAACAGGTTTATCCACTCGGGCTCGTTCAACGCTCAATAAATATGTTATAATAAATACTACCAAATAAATATGGGGAAATAAATATATCTCAATAAACTTGGCGCAAAAAATATGTCTCAATAAATATTGCTTATTAAATATCTCTCGATGAAAATACTTAAAGAAATATGATTCAATAATTACGTCTCAATAAATATGACTCTTGAAATATGGCTAAATCATAATGACTCAATAAATATGGCACAATAAATATAGCAAAATAAATAAAACTATAATTTTTGATCTGGTAGTCCATTTTCATCCAGAAAAAGATATTTGAAAAAAGCTTGTATAAATCTATCTTTGGTAAACAGGTATACCCGTTTGGGCTCGTTTAACACTATATAAATATAGCGCAATAAATATAACAAAAATAAATATAGCTCAATAAACATGTCTCAATAAATTAGGCCAGAGAAATATAGCGTAATAAATATGACTCAATAAATATGACCATAATTTTAGTTCTGTTTGTCCATTTTCTGACCCAAAAAGCCCATTTAAAAGTGCTCGAAATGATTTATCTATTGGTGAACATGATTATCTGTTTGGGCTTGTTTGACACTCAATAAATATGACACAATAAATATGATGTAATAAATATGACAAAATAAATATGGCATAATCATTATAACCCAACAAATATAGAACAATAAATATAGCTCTAAATGATCTATCCATTGATAATCATGTTTACCCATTTGGGCTTATTAAATATCTTTTAATGAAGATGCCTCAAGAAACATGTCTTAATAATTATGTCTCAATAAATATGGTTCAAAAAATATGACTCAATAAATATGACTCATTAAATATGGCATAATAAATATAGCACAATAAATATAGAACAATAAATATAGCCATAATTTTTGATCAGGTTGTCAATTTTCAGCCCCGGAAAGACTATTCAAAAGTGCTCGAATAAATCAATCATTTAGCAAATAGATTTTCCGGTTTGGCCTCATTTAATGCTATATAAATATGACGCAAATAAATATGGCTAAGTAAATATGACTTAATAAATATGGTCAAGAAAATATGGCATAATAAATATGATTCATTGAAAAGACCTCGGAATGATTTATCAATTGGGGAACAGGTTTACCTGCTCGAGCTCGTTCAACACTCAATAAATATGTTATAATAAATGCTTCAAAATAAAAATGGCGCAATAAATATTTTTCAATAAAATTGCCGTAATAAATATGACTCAATAAAAAAGTCTTATAAAATATCTCTAATGAAAATGATTCAAGAAATATGATTTAATAATTATGTCTCAATAAATATGACTCTTGAAATATGGCTCAATCATAATGGCTTAATAAATATGTTGCAATAAATATTGACAAATAAATAAAGCCATAATTTTTGATATGACAGTCCTTTTTCATTCAGAAAAAGACATTTCAAAAAAGCTCGGATAAATCTATCTTTCACAAATAGGTTTACCCGTTTGGGCTCGTTTAACGCTATATAAATATGGCGCGATAAATATGGCATAAATAAATATACCTCAATAAATATGGCTAAATAAATAAGGCTACAGAAATATGACGTAATAAATATGACTCAAAATATTTGACTATAATTTTTGTTCTGGTTGTCAATTTTCAGACTGGAAAGGACCATTAAAAGGTGCTTGAAATGATTTATCAATTGGTGAACATGATTACTTGTTTGGTCTTGTTTGTCACTCAATAAATATGACACAATAAGTATGGCATAATAAATATGACAAAATAAATATGGCATAATAAATATAGCTCAATAGATATAGCTCTAAATGATTTATCCAATGACAATCATGTTTACCAGTTCGGGCTCATTCAACACTCAATAAATATGTTATAATAAATAGTACATAATAAATATGATGCAATAAATATATCTCAATAAATTTGGCGTAATAAACATGTCTCAATAAATATGGCTTACTAAATATATTTTACTGAAAATGGCAAAAGAAAAATGGCTCAAAAATTATGTCACAATAAATATGGCTCAGAAAATATGGCTCAATAAATATGACTCAATAAATATGGCATAAAAAATATAGCCCAATAAATATAGAACAATAAATATATCCATATTTTTCGATCCGGTTGTCCATTTTCAGCCCGAAAAGTCTATTGAAAAGTGCTCGGATAAACATAATTCAATAAACATGACCATAACTTTTGTTCCGGTTGTCCGTTTTCAGCCCGAAAAAACTCATTGAAAAACCTCTAAATGATTTATCAATTAGGGAACCGGTTTCCCGCTCGAGCTCATTCAATACTCTAAATGGATCAATAAATATGACAAAATAAATATTACACAATAAATAAAGACATAATTTTTGATCTCGTTGTCCATATTCATCCCGAAAAAGACATTTCAAAAAAGCTCTGATAAATCTATCATTGTCAAACAGGTTTACCCGTTCGGGCTCGTTTAACACTATATAAATATGACGTATTAAATATGACACAAATAAATATAGCTTTGTAAATATGGCTCAATAAAAATGTCCAACGAAATATGGCGTAATAAATATGGCTCAATAAATATGACCATAACTTTTGTTCCGGTTGTCTGTTTTTCGCCCGAAAAAACCCATTTAAAAAAGCTTGAAATTATCTATCAATTGGTGAACAGGTTTACCGGTTTGGGCTTGTTTATTACTATATAAATATGACAAAGTAAATATGACATTATCAGCCCGAAAAAGCCCAAAAAAGCCAATGATCTATTTGTCAGTTATCAGCCCGAACAAGACAATTAAAAAGAGCACATAAAGGTTTATCCATTGGCGAATAGGTTTACTCATTCAGGCTCATTTATCGTGTAATAAATAATGCAAAAAAATCAGGCGCAATAAATATGGCAAAATAAATATGACAAAATAAATATGGTGTAATAAATACACGTTAATAAATACGGCTCAAAAAATACTCTGAATGATTTATCCAATGGGAAACAGGATTACCCACTCGGGCTCATTCAATGCTCAATAAATATATTATAATTAATACTACGAAATAAATATGGGGCAATAAATATATCTCAATAAATTTCGCACAAAACATATGGCTCAATAAATATAGCTTATTAAATATCTCTCAATGAAAATGGTTCAAGAAATATGATATATAATTACGTCTCAATAAATATGACTCTTGAAATATGGCTCAATCATAATGGCTCAATAAATATGACACAATAAATATAGCCCAATAAATAAAACCATAATTTTTGATCTTGTAGTCCATTTTCATCCTGAAAAAGACATTTGGAAAAAGCTCGGATAAATCTATCTTTGGCAAACAGGTTTACACGTTCTGGCTCGTTTAACGCTATATTAATATGGCGCAATAAATATAACACAAATAAATATAGCTCAATAAATATGGCTCAATAAATAAGGCAAAAGAAATATGACACAACAAATGTGTCTCAATAAATATGACCATAATATTTATTCTGGTTGTCCATTTTCAGCTCGAAAAAGCCAATTTAAAAGTGCTCGAAATGATTTATCTATTGGTGAACATGAATTCCTGTTTGGGCTTGTCTAATACACAATAAACATGACACAATAAATATGGCGTAATAAATATGACAAAATAAATATGGCATAATAAAAATAGCCGAATAAATATAAAACAATAAATATAGCTCTAAATAATTTATCCATTGACAGTCATGCTTACCCGTTCGGGCTCATTCAACACTCAATAAATATATTATAATAAATAATACACAATAAATATATCTCAAAAAATTTGGCGTAATAAACATGTCTCAATAAATATGACTTATTAAATATCTTTTAATAAAAATGCCACAAGAAACATGTCTCAATAATTATGTCTCAATAAACATTTATCAAAAAATATGACTCAATGAATATGACTCAATAAATATGGCATAATAAATATAGCCCAATAAATATAGAATAATAAATATAGTCATTATTTTTGATCCGGTTGTCCATTTTCAGCCCCGGAAAGTCTATTAAAAAGTGCTCGGATAAATCTATCATTTAGCAAATAGATTTTACCGTTCAGGATCATTTAAGTCTATATAAATATGGCGCAATTAATATGACAGAAATAAATATTGCTCAGTAAATATGGCTTAATAAGTATGTCCAACGAAATATGGCGCAATAAATATGATTAAAGAAATATGACCATAACTTTTGTTCTGATTGTCCGTTTTTAGCCCGAAATAATTCATTGAAAAACCTCTAAATGATTTATCCATTGGGGAACTGGTTTTCCCGCTCGGGCTCCTTCAATACTAAAAAAATATATTATAATAAATACTTCGAAATAAAAATGAGGCAATAAATAATTCTCAATAAAATTGGCGTAATAAATATGACTCAATAAAAATATCTTATTAAATATCTCTAATGAAAATGCTTCAAGAAATATGGTTCAATAATTATGTCTTAATAAAGATGACTCATGAAATATGGCTCAATTATGATGGCTCAATAAATATGACATAATAAATATTGCTCAATAAATAAAGCCATAAGTTTTTTATCTCATTATCCATATTAATCCTGAAAAAGACATTTCAAAAAAACTCTGATAAATCTATCTTTGGCAAACTAGTTTACGCACTCGGGCTCGTTTAACATTATATAAATATGGCATAATAAATATGACACAAATAAATATAGCTCTGTAAATATGGCTCAATAAAAATATGCAACGAAATATGGCGCAATAAATATGGCTCAATAAATATTACCATAACTTTTATTCCGGTTGTCTGTTTTTCGCCCGAAAATGCGCATTTAAAAGAGCTCGAAATAATCTATCCATTTGTGAACATGTTTACCTATTTGGGCTTGTTTATTACTATATAAATATGATACAGTAAATATGGCGTTGTCAGCCCGAAAAGCCCGAAAAAGCCAATGATCCGGTTGTCGGTTATCAGCCCGAAAAAGACAATTTAAAATAGTACATAAAAGTCTATCCATTGGCGAACATGTTTACCCATTCGGGCTCTTTTATCGCGCAATAAATATGACAAAAAAATCAAGCTCAATAAATATGACGCAATAAATATGACATAATAAATATGGTGTAATAAATATGCATTAATAAATATGGCTCAAAAAATATTGCTCAATAAATATGTCATAAGAAATATGACTCAATAACTAAGTCTCAATAAATATGGCTTATTAAATATGGTTTAGTAAATATGATAAAATAAATATAGCGCATTAAATATAACTCAATAAATATGATCATAAATTTGGATTCAGTTATCTATTTTTATTCTGGAAAACCCAGTAAAAAGTGTCCTGAATGATTTTTCCATTGGCAAACAGGTTTACCCACTCGAGTTCGTTCAACGCTCAATAAATATGTTATAATAAATATTATGCAATAAATATGGGGCAATAATTATATCTCAATAAATTTGGCTCCAAAAATACGGCTCGATAAATATGGCATATTAAATATCTCTCAATGAAAATGATTCAAGAAATATGATTAAATAATTATTTCTAAATAAATATGACTCTTGAAATATGGCTCAATCATAACGGCTCAATAAACATGGCGTAATAAATATAGCCCAATAAATAAAGCCATAATTTTTGATCTGGCAGTACATTTTCATTCAGAAACAGACATTTAAAAAAAGCTAGGATAAATTTATCTTTGGCAAACAGGTTTACCCGTTCGGGCTCGTTTAACGCTATATTAATATGGCGTAATAAATATGACACAAAAAAATATAGCTCAATAAATATGGTTGAATAAATAAGGCCTTAGAAATATGGCGCAATAAATATGACTCAAAAAATATGACCATAATTTTTATTTTGGTTGTCCATGTTCAGACCGGAAAGGCCCATTTAAAAGTGCTCAAAATGATTTATCTATTTGTGAACATGTTTACCTGTTTGGGCTTATTTAGCACATAATAAATATAGCACAATAAATGTGGCGTAATAAATATGACAAAATAAATATGACATATTAAATATAGCCCAATAAATATAGCTCTACATGATTTATCCAATGACAACAATGTTTACCCGTTTGTGCTTATTCAACAATAAATAAATATGTTATAATAAATATTGCATAATAAATATGATGCAATAAATATATCTCAATAAATTTAGCATAATAAACACGGCTAAATAAATATGGCTTATTAAATATATTTTAATGAAAATGCCACAAGAAACATGGCTCAAGAATTATGTCATAATAAATATGGCTCAGAAAATATAGCTCAATAAATATGACTCAATAAATATGGCCTAATAAATATATCCCAATAAATATAGAACAATAAATATAACCATATTTTTCGATTCGGTTGTACATTTTCAGCCGCGGAAAGCCTTTTGAAAAGTTCTCGGATAAATCTATCATTTATCAAATAGATTTTCCCGTTCAGTCTCATTTAACTCTATATAAATATGGAGCAATTAAAATAATACATATAAATATGCCTCAGTATATATGGCTCAATAAATATGGCCAAGAAAATATGGCACAATAAATATGATTCAAAAAATATGACCATAACTTTTTTTTTCGGTTGTCCGTTTTCAGCCCGAAAAAACAGATTGAAAAACCTCTGAATTATTTATCCATTGGGGAACTAGTTTACCCGTTCGGGCTCGTTCAATACTCAATAAATATATTATAATAAATACTTCGAAATAAAATTAGGCAATAAATATTTCTCAATAAAATTGGCATAATAAATATGGTTCAATAAAAATATCTTATTAAATATCTCTAATGAAAAATACTTCGAGAAATATGGTTCAATAGTTATGTCTCAATAAAGATGACTCATGAAATATGACTCAATAAATAAAGGCATAATTTTGATCTCATTGTCCATATTCATCCCGAAAAAGACATTTCAAAAAAACTCGTATAAATCAATCTTTGGCAAATAGGTTTACCCGTTTGGGCACGTTTAACACTATAAATATGACGTAATAAATATGACACAAATTAATATAGCTGTTTAAATATAACTCAATAAATATGGCTCAATAAATATGACCATAACTTTTGTTCCGGTTGTTTGTTTTCCGCCTGAAAAAGCTCATCTAAAAAAGCAAGAAATTATCTATCCAGGGTGAACAGGTTTACCCGTTTGGGCTTGTTTATTACTTTATAAATATGACACAGTAAATATGGCATTATCAGCCCCAAAAGGACCGAAAAAGCCAATGATCTAGTTTTTGGTTATCATCCAGAAAAAGATAATTAAAAAGTGCACATAAAGGTTTATTCATTGGCGAACAGGTTTACCCATTCAGACTCATTTATCGTGCAATAAATATGACAAAAAAAAATCAGGCACAATAAATATTTCGCAATAAATAGTGACATAATTAATATGGTGTAATAAATATGCGTTAATAATTATGGCTCAAAAAATATTGCTCAATAAATATGGCACAAGAAATATGACTCAATAACTTAGTCTCAATAATATGGCTTAGTAAATGTGGTTGACTAAATATGATAAGATAAATATGGCGCATTAAATTTGGCTCAATAAATATGACCATAACTTTTGTTCTGGTTGTCCATTTTCTCCCCGAAGAAACCCATTTAAAAGAGCTCGAAATTATCTATCCGTTAGGGAACAAGTTTACCCGTTTGGGCTTGTTTATTACTATATAAATATGACAAAGTAAATATGGCGTTATCTGCCCGAACATGCACGAAAAGGCTCGAAAAAACCAATGATCCGGTTGTCGGTTATCAGCCCGAAAAAGACAATTAAAAAGAGCACATTAAGGTATATCCATTGACGAACAAGTTTACTCATTCGGGATCATTTATCGTGCAATAAATATGAAAAAAAAACAGGTGTAATAAATATGACACAATAAAAATTGACACAATAAATATGGTGTAATAAATATGCGTTAATAAATATGGCTCAAAAAATATTGCTCAATAAATATGACACAAGTAATATGACTCAATAAATAAGTCTCAATAAATATGGCTTAGTAAATATGCTTTGGTAAATATGATAAAATAAATATGGCGCATTAAATAAGACTCAATAAATATGATCATAAATTTGGATTCAGTTGTCTATTTTAATTCATGAAAGCCAATTAAAAAGTACTCTGAATAATTTATCCATTGGCAAACAGGTTTACCCACTCGGGTTCATTCAACGCTCAATAAATATATTATAAAAATACTACGTAATAAATATGAGACAATAAATATAACTCAATAAATTTTGCCCAAAAAAGGCTCAATAAATATGGCTTATTAAATATCTTTCAATGAAAATGCTTCAAGAAATACGATTCAATAATTATGTCTCAATATATATGACTCTTAAAATATGGCTCAATCATAACAGCTCAATAAATATGGCACAATAAATAAAACCCAATAAATGAAGCAATAATTTTTGATCTGACAGTCCATTTTCATTCTCAAAAAGATATTTGAAAAAAGCTTAGATAAATCTATTTTTGGCAAACAGGTTTATCCGTTCGGGCTTGTTTAACGCTATATAAATATGGCGTAATAAATATGACACAAATAAATATAGCTCAATAAATATGGCTCAATAAATAAGGGCACAAAAATATGGCGCAATAAATATGACTCAATAAATATGACCATATTTTTTGTTCTAGTTGTCCATTTTCAGGCCGGAAAGGCCCATTTAATAGTGCTCAAAATGATTAATATATTGGTGAACATGATTACCTGTTTGGGCTTGTTTGGCACTGAATAAATATGGCACAATAAATGTGGCATAATAAATATGACATAATAAATATAGCCCAATAAATATAGCTCTAAATGATTTATAGAATGACAATCATGTTTACTTATTCAGGCTCATTCAACACTCAATAAATATGTTATAAAAAATACTACATAATAAATATGATGCAATAAATATATATCAATAAATTTAGCGTAATAAACATGGCTCAATAAATATTGCTTATTAAATATATTTTAATAAAAATGCCACAAGAAACATGACTTAATAAGTATGTCACAATAAATAAGGCTCAGAAAATATGGCTCAATAAATTTGACTCAAAAAATATGACATAATAAATATAGCCCAATAAATATAGAACAATTAATATAGCCATATTTTTTGATCCGGTTATCTATTTTCATCCCCGAAAAGCTTATTGAAAAGTGCTCAGGTAAATCTATCATTTAGCAAATATATTTTCCCGTTCAGGCTCATTTTACGCTATATAAATATGGGACAATTAATATGACACAAATAAATATGGCTTAGTAAATATGGCTCAATAAATATGGCCAAGAAAATATGGCATAATAAATATGATTCAATAAATATGACCATAACTTTTATTCCGGTTGACCATTTTCAGCCCGAAAAAACTTATTGAAAAACTTCTAAATGATTTATCCATTCGAGAACAGGTTTACACGCTCGGGCTCGTTTAATACTCAATAAATATGTTGTAATAAATATTTCAAAATAAAAATGATGCAATAAATATTTCTCAATAAAATCGGCGTAATTAATATGACTCAATAAAAATGTCTTGTTAAATATCTCTAATGAAAATGCTTCAAGAAATATGCTTAAATAACTATGTCTCAATAAAGATGACTCATGAAATATGGATCAATCATAATGGCTCAATAAATATGACACAATTAATATTGCCCAATAAATAAAGCCATAATTTTTGAACTCATTGTCCATATTCATCCCGAAAAAGACATTTCAAAAAAACTTGGATAAATCTATCTTTGGCAAATAGGTTTACCCGTTCGGGCTCGTTTAACACTATATAAATATGGCGTAATAAATATGACACAAATAAATATAGCAATGTAAATTTGGCTCAATAAATATGACCAACAAAATATGGCGTAAAAAATATGACTCAATAAATATGACCATAACTTTTGTTCCGGTTGTCCGTTTTCCACCCGAAAAAGCCCATTTAAAAGAGATCAAAATTATCTATACATTGGTTAACAGGTTTACCCGTTTGGGCTTGTTAATTACTATATAAATATGACACATTAAATATGACGTTATCTGCATAAAAAGCCCGAAAAAGACAATGATACGGTTGTCGGTTATCAGCCCGAAGAAGGCAATTAAAAAGACCACATAAAGGTCTATCTATTGGCGAATATTTTTCCCATTCGGGCTCGTTTATCGCTCAATAAATATGGCAAAAAAATCAGGCGCAATAAATATAGTGCAATAAAAAGTGCAATAATAAATATGGTATAATAAATATACGTTAATAAATATGACTCAAAAATATTGCTCAATAAATAGGCACAAGAAATATGACGTAATAACTAAGTCTCAATGAATATGGATTAGTAAATATGATAAAATAAATATGGCGTATTAAATATGACTCAAAAATGATCATAACTTTGGATTCAGTTGTCTATTTTTATCTTCGAAAAACTCATTAAAAAGTGTACTGAATGATTTTTGCATTGGCAAACAAGTTTACCCACTCGAGCTCGTTCAACGCTTAATAAATATATTATATTAAATACTACGAAATAAATATGGGGCAATAATTATATCTCAATAAATTTGTCGCAAAAAATATGGCTCAATAAATATGGTTTATTAAATATCTCTCGATGAAAATGCTTCAAGGAATATGATTCAATAATTACGTCTCAATAAATATGACTCTTGAAATATGGCTCAATCATAATGGCTCAATAAATATGGCGCAATAAATATAGCCCAATAAATAAAACCATAATTTTTGATCTGGTAGTCCATTTTCATCCAGAAAAAGATATTTGAGAAAAGCTTGGATAAATCTATCTTTGAAAAACAATTTTACCCGTTCGGGCTCATTCAACACTATATATGGCTCTTGAAATATTGATCCTGTTCTTTCACTAAGTGCTAGATTGGGGAGCTTCATGCAGCAGACGTCTAACGGAACAGAAGGCGCAGCTTGGGATGTCGGCGAAAACATTGCAACGTTTAGATGTCGACCTTGATGTGAGTAGACCTTCTAAGATCCCGTAACCTGTACGAACACAGTCAATTGCTCCGAAAACAGGAAACCCCAGAAGAGAGGTCGGCGGGACTAAAAGCAGAGTGGGGAAGCAGCTCAAGAGAAAGAGCATTAGGATGAGGATCGGGTCTAAGACCGGGATCACGTTATCTCTTTGTTGCCACAGTTCCAATGAAGAAGTTTCCGAAGACCCGGAAGCGCTATGTCGGGGATGTTCCCTCGTCAACTAGTCGAGCTCAATTTCATCGAGCCTCACCCTTCTCTACTTTGACTCAGTATCTCAGTATTCTATAGAATATATCATAGTGAATATCATAGTCTTATATATTCTAGAATATCTCAGTCTAGTATCTAGAATATCTAAGCGGTACAAAAAAGTAGACTTTCTCTATCCTAAGCAAGAGATGAAAGGGGATAAGGATGAAGTTCTTACATATCCAAATGTGATAGAATGCGTTTTTTGAAAATGTTCTCCAAACCTTCTTATTCTCCTTACCATTCACTCATTAGTGAGTTAGAAAGAGTATATGAGACAGTGAAAAAGCCCTTTGAATAAGAAGGTCAGCTGTAGCTAGGCTATAGTTTGTGTTCCGCGAGTGAGACATTCCCTTATTCTTTTCTCGCATAGGAGCTGCTAACTCTTTTGAAGGGTTTAGAATAGCAATGGAAGACCTTAGGACTTCACTTCAGGGGCCTTAATCTATATAGAATAGAAGATAGAGACAGGGTTGAGAAGCACCGGTGCTGAAAGGCTTTCAAACAAACTTGCTGGACTTTTCAATAATCCTTCCTTGGGAAACTTTCAAACTGTCCTAGAGCCCGCTTTTCAACTGGCTTGCTATAACCCGCTTTCCTAAGCTAAGAGGTACTTCACTAGCTCGCTTGAAAAAAAGAGGAAAAGATCATATTCTGAAACTGTGAAAGGCAAAGAAAAAACACTCCAATCACAAGGAAAATAGATCCACATTCGGGGGCAAGCATTTCTGTCATAGGGGGAACTCCATCTAAGGAAAGAGCTTAGTGAATTAGAGAATTCTCAAAACCTTTCTATTCTATATATATTAATAATGCTCCTTTGCTTTGGACTTTTAGATCGTTAGCTTCTTTTCTTAGGAAGGAATGGGTTGAGCATAGCACTCTCACCCTTCAACCTATGAAAAGCAAAAAAGACGAGGCGCGTAGCGAAGAACTCGCTTTCGCCAGGCACACAAACCAAGCTTTGAGAGTCATAAGACGAGGGGTTCCTGCGACTTGAAACTCAGCCTGATGATCTATTTCAACAAGGCTTCGTGAATAGCCAGAGCATGTTGCTGACGATCTACTGAAAATCTAGATTACTACCACCATGTTCAGGAACAGGATGGATTCTTCCCAGTAGGTGTTCGCTCTGCCAGGCACAAACCGATCCAGTTCTTCAGCAGCTGTGAGGTGAGTGAGAAGCGCAGAGGTGGGTCGATCACGTGTAGCTATTTGTTTGAGGAATATCTCTCTCTTCTCTCCTATCTAAAAAGTAGTCAAGTCAAGTGGATGAATTCCACTCTATAATAGTGGCTAAAAACCAGTCCAATCGGGTTCGTTGATTCCTCAAGTTTCGTTGCTGAGTCAACCTCTCGTTTAGCCCTTCCTCCAACAGCTTCAATAGCGTAGGTTCATTTTCCTTGTACTTAGGCCCTTACTCCCACAACAGATGAAGATTCTGAGGATTCATCTTTTTTCACTCCTATTAACTAGAAGGGTGAAAAAGCACAAAGTGCTGTAGGAGAGTGAGCCATTCAAGAGCGGATAAGGCTAAAAGAGCAAAAGCAGGGCTTGGCTTATTCTATTCATCTGCACCACCAGACAGAGATTCGCCTCGTTCAGCTAGCCGGATGTCCAATCAAGAAGAAAGAATGGATAGCCTTGAAACAAAACAAGGTCATAACTCCTTCTTCTCCGCCTCTATACTAGTTCTTCTTTTCTTCTTCAAGAAAGAATTCCGATTCTCCCGAATACCACGCCGAGCTTCTGCCCGCTCGTCACTCTTAGTACTGCTAAGACCCAGACTCGTAGGAAAGCCAACCCGACACACATACATAGGAGGGCTTACCAAGCGTCTGATTCTCTGGTCGGTACATGTTTTTAGGATACCAGAAGCAGTGTTTCTTTCCGTTTCCATAGTGAAGTCAATATCTCGAGCAAGAGGCACATCAACATCATCGTCTTAGAGGTTTGCTCGCCGAGCTTCATCGGGTTTCCATTGGTTGGCTAAGATCAAACAAATAGGCATATGAATGATTGGATGGAGAAATCATTCTTCTTCTGACGAGTAGAACTTACTACTCGCGCCTATCCGTGGACCAGTTCGGAAACAGATTGGAAAGCTTTTTGTGACTCTCCATTACGGGTTCTTTCCTCCACTCCATGCGGGGAAAATGACTCCCATACCGTACCTACTGAAACAACTGATGCCCACATACGTGATTCCTGACAAAGTTCTCACACATGTGACCAAACAAGAGCTCACCAGCAAGCCATCCTAGTTGTTGAGGAATCCTCTCAAGAAGAGCAGCTCATCAAGGAAGGCGAGCGGTTCAAAGTGGTCATCCAGAAAGTGGCTTTCAAGGGAGTGTTTTCTGAGGGCTTAATGCCGCTTCGCTCTCTTTCGCTACGCGCCTGACCTTTCTATACGAAATTGGAGAAGCAAGGCAGAAAAAGAAGGTCTAAAGCTAGAAATTGGTGAATCGGTAAAGATACCCACGATTTTGACTAGAAGGAGCTCTTACTGTTTTCGCTGCTCTAGATGCTATCGAATCGGAGTGTTTCCTGGAGGGACTAATAGAGGGCGCAGCTCGGATTGATGCAGAGAGGAGTAGGTGCATTGAGAAATCCGATGTTAGCAAGAACTGGTACGAATGGCATTGATGCATCGAATGCCCTCTTTGACGGGGTTGTGCAAGAAGCCAATTATTCGACCAGTGTTGATGCTATCGAAGAAGAAGGAAGGCTCAGACTACAAAATTGACTGAGAAGCATCTGTCTCATGCCTTTCTTTGCTTTGTGAATGTCGCGGCTGAGAGAATCTGCTGCTCTAGAGGAAGGATCAAGAGTTCAGCTAGCCTTGAGAGAAGTAGGTTTCGGCTGCCCCCATTTTTTCTTCGAACTTCAGTTGGGGTCATATTTGGCCTCAACAGTTCTGGTGCGGTGAGCGTGGAAGGCAGCCGATACAAGAAAGCCTTACGTTGGGTCCCATGACTGGAGGTGAAGGAGAAGGGTCAGGTTCTGGAGGATCCCCCACCCGGGGAGAGGAAGCAACGAAAAGGATGCTGGATGAGTTCAGGAGAGAGGTCTTGCAGACAATCAGTTTGGCCTTCTCGGCAAGAGGCGAGTGGGCCACCCCTTAGGTCCCAATTAAAGAGGTCCCGCTCTTAGGCGAGAACGCCCCGGGGCAGCACCCGGGGAAGGAGGTCCCGGGGGAGGCAGGCGAGAGGGATGTGGCGGCGCGGGAGTTATTCCCGGGCCAGAGCCAGCGCCAGGGTAAGGAGGCGCCGACGGAGCCAGGCGAGAAGGAGGCGGCGGTGCAGGAACTCTTCCCAGGGCACGGTCTCGCGGATCGGGCAAGCCAGCCGAGGCCGCGAGAGGTGCCTTCTCGCCAGGCAGGAGGCGAGAGCCCATTTAGCGAGCTCATTATCTCGGCTCCGGTACCGGAGGGGTTCCGGGAGCCCGACATGTCCTATTACTCAGGGAAGGATGACCCGGTGCATCACGTACATTGGTTTGAAGACGTTGTGTCAATAAGGCAGATGACAGATGCCTTCAAGTGCCGGCTGTTCGCCATCACGTTGAAGGAGAAGGCTCGGGACTGGTTCCACCAGTTGCCGGCAAGATCAATCTACAGTTTTGAGGATCTGCGGAGAAGTTTCCTGTTGAGGTTCTCTACCTCGAAGAAGCGGAATAAGGAAGCGGAGTGTCTGTTTGCGGTGAGGCAGAGGCCAGATGAGACGCTGGGTCACTATGTTGACTGGTTCCAGGAGGAGATCCTTTTGGTCCAGGAGGTTCCAGGGTACGCGCTGATGCTGGCCTTCACCCTGGGGCTGAGACCGGGATTTTTCAGCATGGAGTTGAAGAGGGTGCCCCCCTCTCCTTTGAGGAGCTTATGGAGAGGGCTGCAAAGGAGATCGATTTCGAGAGAGCAAACCCAGCGTTCGCCAGAAAGTTGGCCAAGCTAGCGGAGGATGACGGGAAGGAATCAGCAACGGAAAGGCAGAAGGAGCCGAGGGAACAGAGGGGGCAAAGGGAAGAGAGGAGAAGGGAGGAGCCTCAAAGGTTTGGGCAGCAGCAGGGTTGGGGGGCCCGGGAGCCAGTCAATCGGTTGGGTTGGAGGCCCCAGGAGGGTCTCCCCCAGGGTCCAGGAGAAGGCTATCGGGGGAGAGATAACCTGCGGGAGCCCCGGAGGTTCGATCGACCGGCATGGAGGCAGGAGCCGAGGGATCGTCCCCCACTGCCACAGGAGGCCATGGAAGTAGGAAGAGGGAGAGGAGCAGCCAGGGGAGCTCGAGGAGGTAGAAGAGGAAGGGGAGACGGCAGAAGGGGCGGGGAGGCGTTGCTCTTTTGTGAATTCCACCAGGAGGAGGGTCACGCAACGGCCACCTGCCCAGAGTTCTTAGAGCTGAGGGAGGCCAGAGGAGCAGGGAGGCAGGATCCACCGATGAGGATAGTGGAGGTGCAGCAGGGCGAAGTGGAAGAAAGATGTGAAGACCGGGTGGATGTAGGAACCCGGGGAGGAATCGGGGTGATTCACGAAGGAGTGGGGATTGAGGCAACCCGTAAGGGGAGCCTGCAGACCATGTACCGGAGAGGGGTGGCCTCGACCTCCCAGGTTCCCCCACCAGAAGAAAAGATTACTTTCTCATCAGCGGACATGCCAGACTATGAAGATCCATTCTGCGACGCCCTGGTGATCCAGACGGCGGTGGAAAACTATACGGTCTCGAGGATACTGGTAGATAACGGGAGCTCGATTAATGTCATCTTCAAGAAAGCTTTTGATGAGATGAGGGTTGAAGGGAAGAGGGTTTTGGCATCGGACGGACCTCTGTTCGGGTTCTCCGTGGAGAGGAAGGAGGTAGAAGGGGGGGTAGGGCTGCGCGTAAGGTTGGGGGGCGTGTCGCGGAATTGCAGGTTCATGATCGTGGACGCCCCGAGCAGCTATAACGCCATCTTTGGGCGTCCCCTCATCAGCGCCTTTTGCTGCGTCCCCTCCTCGTTCCATCAGTGCCTCAAGTTCAACAATGGGGGGGGGGGGGGGGGGGGTGCAGGTCAGGGTCAAAGGAGACCCGAAGGTGGCAAGGCAATGTTACGTTACAGCAGTCAACACCATTTCGTGGATGGCGGAGGCGGAAGAGTTGGAGATAGAGATGGCGGCCCTAGAGGAGGTTGTTGAGGAAGAGGAGATGGTCCTAGAGGAGGTAAGAAAGATAGCTGGAGAGGAAACCAGAGAGGAAGAGACAGAGAAGATGCGAGGGGATGTGCAGATGGTACAGAGAGACGAGGGGCAGGAAAGCCCGGAAGGGGTAATGAAAGTAGAAGAGCAAGCGGCAGGAGAAGTCGAGGGAGAGGCCCCGGGGGGCGTAGAAGCCGAGCAGCAGCAGCAGAGGGGGGTAGAAGCGATGGAGATTGAGGAGGAGGAAAAAGGAGAGCTAGAGCTGGAGGAAGAGGCAAGGACCGGTTGGGAGCAGTCGCGGCTGGAACCGGCTGAAGAAGTGGTGGAGATGGAGGTCTTCACAAGAGTGGGAAAAGTGCAAAGGGTGCGGGTCAGCGGGGGGTTGAGTCTCGAGGCCCGGGAGCAGGTGCGAGCTTGCATTCAAAGTAACGTTGACGTCTTCGCTTGGAGTACGACGGACATGCCGGGCATCGACGCCGACGTAGCCTGCCACCGCCTGAACCTGGATCCCCGCGCACGCCCCATCCGTCAGAAGATGAGAGCCATCGCCACCAAGCTGGAGGAGCCCATTCGCGAGGAGGTCAAGAAGCTCCTGGAGGCGGGCTTCATCTCAGAGATCCAGTATCCAGGCTGGATCTCCAATGTGGTAATGGTGAAGAAAGGATGTGGTAAATGGAGGATGTGTGTTGACTTTTCTTTGTTGAATAAATCATGGCCTAAGGATTGCTATCCCCTGCCTCGGATCGACGCGCTGGTTGATTCAGCCGTCGGTTTTTCTGTCATGAGTTTTTTAGATGCTTTTTCAGGTTATCACCAGATCCGGATGCACCCTCCTGACACCAAGGATGTTTCCTTCATCACAAGGGAGGGGTGCTTCAGTTACAAGATGATGCCCTTTGGGTTAAAGAACGCAGGAGCTACCTATCAGCGCATGATGGATCGGGTCTTCCGGGATCAGAGGGGGAGGAACTTGGAGGTCTACGTCGACGACCTAATGATCAAAAGCAAGTGCATCGTTTCACACCTGCAAGACCTCGAGGAAACATTCGCCACTCTGAGGAGGTTTAAAATGAGGCTGAATCCCTTAAAGTGTGTCTTCGGGGCCAGCCGCGGGAAGTTCCTCGGGCATCTTCTGACTCCGGCAGGGGTGGAGCCCAACCCGGACAAGGTCAAGGCCATCCTGGATCTAGAATCGCCACGTGACACCAAGGAGGTCCAGCGCTTAACAGGCAAGCTGGCTGGGCTAAGCGGGTTCCTCTCCAGGGCAGGAGACAAGTGTTCTTCATTCTTTAAGGTGTTGCGGGGGAATCAAAGGTTCGAATGGACGGCCGAGTGCGAAGAGGCCTTCCAAGGGCTGAAAAGACAACTCTCTCAGGCTCCCCTCCTTCAGAGCCCAAAGGATGGGGAAGACCTGACCTTGTACCTCGGAGTAGGGGCGGAGGCGGTGAGCTCCGTCCTAGTAAGGGAAGAAGGAAAGAAGCAGCTTCCCATCTACTATGTCAGCCGGATATTGAGAAAAGCAGAGCTTCGCTACCCCATCCTGGAAAAGCTCGCTTATGCCTTGGTCATCTCGGCCAGAAAGCTCCGGCCGTACTTTCAAGCGCATTTGATTAGGGTGGTGACCGACCACCCTCTTCGCAAGGTCTTCGAAGGAGTGGAGCACTCGGGGAGGCTGGCTAAGTGGTCCATTGAGCTAAGCGAGTTCGACATCTCCTTTGTACCAAGGCTCTCCATCAAGGCACAGGCAGTGGCGGACTTTCTAGCAGACTACGTTGTTGAGGTCGAGGGGGAAGAGCAGCAACCGCGAGAAGCATGGAAGTTGATGGTTGATGGAGCCTCAGGAAGGCACTCCCTAGTGGCGGGGGTGGTGTTGACAAGTCCCCAGGGGGTAACCATAGAGCAAGCCGTCATTTTACATTTCCCAGTGACCAACAATCAAGCCGAGTATGAGGCCGTTATTGCTGGCCTTCGCCTGGCAAAGGAGCTGGGGATTCAAGAGGTTGAAGTTTTCACTGATTCAAAGGTAGTGACATCGCAGATCCGGGGAGAGTTTGAAACTCGGGAGCCAACCCTCATCAGATACCTCTCCAAGGTAAGGGTGATCATCGGAGGATTCCAGTCTTTCTCAATTCAACATGTTCCAAGGGAAGAAATTGTAGCCGCCGATCGACTGGCCAAGTTCGGACCTCAGGTAGGAGGGACCTTGACGGAGCTGTTCCGACCAGCTATCGAGGAAGGAGAGTTGATGCTTGTGGATCGGCAACCCTCATGGGTAGATCCATTTGTGGCCTTCCTAACCACCAGTGAACTGCCTGAGGGGACCAAGGTTGGGAGAAGCTTTAAGCGCAAGGCGGCTCACTACTTGATGATGGAGGGGGGTCTGCATCGTAAGATGTTGTCAGGGCTCCTAGCCAAATGTGCGACTGAAGAAGAAATCCCAAAGATTTTAAGGGAAGTGCATTCGGCCGAGTGCGGCAGTCACTCGGGAGGAAGGACACTGGAGGCTAGGGTGGTCAGACAGGGGTACTTCTGGCCCACCCTAAGGAAGGATGCCATGGAGTTTGCAAGGAGGTGTCAAAAATGTCAGCTCTACGCCCCCCTTCAACTCTTGGCAGCTCAAAGACTCCGGAGTATCACGGCACCATGGCCATTTGCCATCTGGGGAATGGACTTAGTTGGGCCCTTTCCTCTGGCCAGTGGGCAAAGGAGGTTCCTCTTGGTCATGGTCGATTATTTCTCAAAGTGGCTAGAGGTCAAAGCCTTAGCCAAGGTCACCTCGCAGGTCATAAGGAATTTCATATGGGGGGAAATCATTTGTAGACATGGATTGCCCCAAGCAATAGTGACCGATAACGGCCCCCAGTTTGCCAGCGAAGAGTTCATCAGCTTCTGCGCTCAACTAGGGATAGATCTTCGGTTTGCCTCCGTCCATCACCCTCGGAGTAACGGCCAGGTGGAAGCAACAAACAAAATCATTGTGAACCTACTAAAGAAGAAGGTGGAGAACTTGAAGGGAAATTGGGTGGAGCAGCTCCCCTCGGTCCCGTGGGCCTTGCGGACGACCCCAAACACCACCACCGGTGAGACCCCCTTCAAGCTTTCTCATGGGTGTGAGGCCGTCCTACCAGTGGAGTTTGAGGTCCGGTCCCCGTGAGTCACACCCGCGGGCGGAGGAGACGAGGCATGGAGGATGGAGAATGAAGAGGGGCAGCGCCTCTCGTTAGATATGGTGGAGGAACTGCGAGACGTGGCGGCTATCAGGCAAGAGGAGATCAAGCGACAGATGGCCAAGCATTTTGATAAGCATGTCAGGATCAAACAATTTGCTAAGGGGGATCTGGTGCTGAGAAAGGTCGACGCGGCAGGAAGGTCGGCTCCCGTGGGCAAGCTCCACCCGAATTGGGAAGGTCCATACATTGTGAAAGAAGTCCTCGGAACGGGGGGATACTACCTCCAGGACGTGGAGGGAAGGACCCTGAGCCACACTTGGATTGGTGATGATCTAAAGCGCTTCTACCCCTGAGGGGGGAAGGATGAAACCATGTATCTCAAAAATAAACTTGTTATATTATATCGATTGATTCCCCTTTAACTAGTGTCGAATTTTTCATGGCATAACATAGTTGAATGTTTTGTGATACCCCGAGCTCGGCTCGGCCCCAGGTAGACCCGCTGCGCAGGCTCTCATCTAGCTGGCAGGTCCGAAGGCTCGCCTGTGGGGGATAGGTTTGATTGGGTTGAGATCTTCATCGGCACCCCGAGCTCGGCTCGGCCCCAGGTAGACCCGCTGCGCAGGCTCTCATCTTGCTGGTAGGTCCGAAGGCTCGCCTGTGGGGGATAGGTTTGATTGGTTTGAGATCTTCATCGGCACCCCGAGCTCGGCTCGGCCCCAGGTAGACCCGCTGCTCAGGCTCTCATCTAGCTGGCAGGTCCGAAGGCTCGCCTGTGGGGGATAGGTTTGATTGGGTTGAGATCTTCATCGGCACCCCGAGCTCGGCTCGGCCCCAGGTAGACCCGCTGCGCAGGCTCTCATCTAGCTGGCAGGTCCGAAGGCTCGCCTGTGGGGGATAAGTTTGATTGGTTTGAGATCTTCATCGGCACCCCGAGCTCGGCTCGGCCCCAGGTAGACCCGCTGCGCAGGCTCTCATCTAGCTGGCAGGTCCGAAGGCTCGCCTATGGGGGATAGGTTTGATTGTTTTGAGATCTTCATCGGCACCCCGAGCTCGGCTCGGCCCCAGGTAGACCCGCTGCGCAGGCTCTCATCTAGCTGGCAGGTCCGAAGGCTCGCCTGTGGGGGATAGGTTTGATTGGTTTGAGATCTTCATCGGCACCCCGAGCTCGGCTCGGCCCTAGGTAGACCCGCTGCGCAGGCTCTCATCTAGCTGGCAGGTCCGAAGGCTCGCCTGTGGGGGATAGGTTTGATTGGGTTGAGATCTTCATCGGCACCCCGAGCTCGGCTCGGCCCCAGGTAGACCCGCTGCGCAGGCTCTCATCTAGCTGGCAGGTCCGAAGGCTCGCCTGTGGGGGATAGGTTTGATTGGGTTGAGATCTTCATCGGCACCCCGAGCTCGGCTCGGCCCCAGGTAGACCCGCTGCGCAGGCTCTCATCTAGCTGGCAGGTCCGAAGGCTCGCCTGTGGGGGATAGGTTTGATTGGTTTGAGATCTTCATCAGCACCCCGAGCTCGGCTCGGCCCCAGGTAGACCCGCTGCGCAGGCTCTCATCTAGCTGGCAGGTCCGAAGGCTCGCCTGTGGGGGATAGGTTTGATTGGTTTGAGATCTTCATCGGCACTCCGAGCTCGGCTCGGCCCCAGGTAGACCCGCTGCGCAGGCTCCCATCTAGCTGGCAGGTCCGAAGGCTCGCCTGTGGGGGATAGGTTTGATTGGTTTGAGATCTTCATCGGCACCCCGAGCTCGGCTCGGCCCCAGGTAGACCCGCTGCGCAGGCTCTCATCTAGCTGGCAGGTCCGAAGGCTCGCCTGTGGGGGATAGGTTTGATTGGTTTGAGATCTTTATCGGCACCCCGAGCTCGGCTCGGCCCCAGGTAGACCCGCTGCGCAGGCTCCCATCTAGCTGGCAGGTCCGAAGGCTCGCCTGTGGGGGATAGGTTTGATTGGTTTGAGATCTTTATCGGCACCCCGAGCTCGGCTCGGCCCCTGGTAGACTCGCTGCGCAGGCTCTCATCTAGTTGGAAGGTCCGAAGGCTCGCCTGTGGGGGATAGGTTTGATTGGTTTGAGATCTTCATCGGCACCCCGAGCTCGGCTCGGCCCCAGGTAGACCCGCTGCGCAGGCTCTCATCTAGCTGGCAGGTCCGAAGGCTCGCCTGTGGGGGATAGGTTTGATTGGTTTGAGATCTTCATCGGCACCCCGAGCTCGGCTCGGCCCCAGGTAGACCCGCTGCGCAGGCTCTCATCTAGCTGGCAGGTCCGAAGGCTCGCCTGTGGGGGATAGGTTTGATTGGTTTGAGATCTTCATCGGCACCCCGAGCTCGGCTCGGCCCCAGGTAGACCCGCTGTGCAGGCTCCCATCTAGCTGGCAGGTCCGAAGGCTCGCCTGTGGGGGATAGGTTTGGTTGGTTTGAGATCTTCATCGACACCCCGAGCTCGGCTCGGCCTCAGGTAGACCCGCTGCGCAGGCTCTCATCTAGCTGACAGGTCCGAAGGCTCCCCTGTGGGGGATAGGTTTGGTCTGGTTGGCTTGATTTGGACAAGGCAGGAAGCGCGTTGGGAATACCAAATGAAAAATAAAAAAGATGAGATAGATCTCGGCAGAGATAGATCTCGGCAGGGATAGATCTCGGCAGGGATAGATCTCGGCAGGAATAAATCTCGGCAGGAGAGTCCCCATCAAAGGGATCTCGAGGTGGGGAGGCTTTCGCCAAAAAGGTTCCTCTCAGTGTTCTCGAACAAACAGGCGAGATCGTCATGCGACGGGCCAGAGGAGACTTGCGCAACCTAAGGGGGACGGTCCCGTCCTAAGGATTCGAGAGTCACGCTTCCGGTTGGCCGGTTACCGCGGGTTCTTCGCTAAGGATTTCCTAGGAGGGCCAAGGGCCTTGGCAGAAGCATACGCCGAAAGCGTTCAACCACGACAATTACATCAAACACATTCGCAAATAACAAGATGAAATGATCGCAAGAAAAACATTTGCATTAACAATACTATGTACAGGTACAAAATGATAGCGTCTCGCGCTTTACATAGGGGTGAAGGGCGGAAGCGAGAAGGGGACCCTCAAGGAGACAAACTATACCCCTCAGAAGTCTCGCTGGAGCTCCTGCTGGAGCTTCCGCCAGAGCTCCCCCCGGAGGTCTCGCCACCCGCTGCGGGGGACTTTGAGACATCCGAGGGAGGGGTATCGGGGGCGCCCGGAGGCTTTGGAATGGGCTCGAAGAGCCATGGAACAAGCTGTTGGGCGGTGATGTCTTTGCCCCTCCCGTCCCAGCAGTCAATGTCGCGCAGCGTCTTCAGCGTCAACTTTACGGTGGCTTGCGCGTTCCCTTGGAGCAGCTTGTCGATGTCATAAGCCGAGTAATACTGGCTCTTCAATCTCTCGTCCAGCGGAGGGGCTGCACTCGCCTCGAGGCGCGCGATCTGCTCCCGCAGGAGAACGCTGTAATATCGGGCCTGTGACAGCTCCTCGCGAAGTGCGGCTTGAGCGGAATCCTGAACGGTGGAAGGTTAGCATAAGAGAAAGACTAGGAAGGTGAGAACGAGTGATTGTGAAAGGTCTCGCTTACCCCTTCCGCTTGGCGCGAGGATAACATTTGCTGGGTCTCGGCCAGCTCCTTGGCCAGAGAGGCCGCCTGGGCCACCGCATCATCCCTGGCCTTGAACATGTCTTGGAAGTTGCGGTCTATCGTAATGCTCCGCCGGGCGCACATGTGCACAAGCTCCAGCCCACGCATCAAAGCGCGAGTGGAGTCGTAGGCCAGCAGCCGGGTCGACATCCTGTCGTAGACGCTCGCGTCCTCCCGGCTGTAGAGGCAATAGCCTAAGGCGAAAGTGTCGCCGGTGACCTCGTCTCGCTCCGCCCAGCTCGGCAAGAGGGACGAGATCGTGACCTTGTTGGCGTCAGGATCCCATTGCAGCAGTGGCTTGTTCTCCGCGTCCAGACACCTCACGCCGAGACCAAAGTTACGATGGCCCCGCGGCACCTCGTTAGACAGGGGTTGGCCGGAGGTCCCGGCGGCAGCACCCTCGCTCCCTGCGGCACCAGGGGTCCGAGGGTTCTCGGCAGTAGTCTCGGGGCCGCCCCTGGTGGCCGCAATCTGGCTTACTGCCTGCAGGATCTCCTCAAAGGAGCGGCCGACAGGGAGAGGTTGGACTGGCAGTACAACAACAGCCTTGCCCTTCTCGGTATTCGTGGTCTTGGGCCTCTTGATTGGCTGAAGTGCGGAAGCACCCGGCTTTCGCTTCACGACACCGCTTGAGGGGGGAAGGCCCGGCTCTTTTCGGCAGGCTTGCGCGGCGGCTTTCGCAAGAGCCAGCGGATCCTTAGGAGGTTGACTCTCTCTGGCGCGAGCCTCGTCGAAAGGCTGGCGTAGGGGGATCTCGCACTCTCCTGCGAAAACAATAGCGATAAGTTCCAACCTTGGAAAAAGCAAGAAAAAGGCAAATACAGGCGAGATCTTACCTTCTCCCGGAAGTACAGGAAGAAGAGAATCGACGTCTCGCCGGAGGTAGAGGACGTCGAAATCCTTGGTTCCGAAGAACTCAAGGAGGGCACTCTCGCGGGAGCCCAAGGACGGAGGCTTATAGGCGGCATCCTCGTATTGGATGGGGGCAAGGGGTACGTTCCCGAAGTCGCCGGAAATGTAGATGAACCTCTCGCCCCAGTGATGGTGCTTGTTGGCGAGACCGATCGTTTTCAGCAGTTGCCCAGAGAAGAACACCACGCCTCCCTTCGCGCGGAAAGTAAATAACTTGCGGAAGATCGACAAGCTAAACTCAATCCTCTCCGACCGCATATAGCATATGAAGGCCATTAGAATCGCCACGGAGTTAGGGTTCAGCTGCGCGGGAACCACCCCGTAGTACCGGAGAGCCTGCCGCATCTCAGGCCACAGCGGAAGGCGGAAGCCCACCTCGAAGTGTTCAATAGGGATGGCGAGCTCCCCCTCCCCTGCGGTGTTGACTTTGTCATGAGCACCCGGGTTCCGCGCGGTGAAGCCGGCGGGAACATGCTGGGTCTTGATCTGGTTGAACTCTTCCACGGCGAGAGTGCAGGAGGGGAAAAGATGCTTTTGGAAAGCTTCCGCGCAATTGGATCGTCCTTCGCTTCCGCCCGGCATCACGAAAAAGTTGGAAGGCGAGAACTACGAGAAGAAGGCGAGAGTAAAAACGACGCGAGAACGGAAGAAGGAGGCGGAGACAGGCGAGAGCTTCGGAGGGACAGCGAGAGCGACAGGAGAGGAGAGAGAGACTGGAATCGGAGAAATGAATGTGGTAGGTGAGCCTCCTATTTATAGAAATTCGTGGTAATGATGGCTGTGTTCAGAAAGACGGCGGGGGTACAGCCGGCGCGTCCTAGGTCAGCGACGCTTCGTTTTTCCCGCCCGTATCTGACAGCGACCGATTAACTAAGTGACTGGCGCAAACGTTGCGAGATGTCATACGGCCGGCAAGGTAGGCGGAAGCGAAGTGGCTCTCGCCACCCCAAAGACCTGGGAAAATAGCTCATACACATACAAAAATATTAAAGACAGAGCCATTGCTCTCGCTGAGCGGGAACGCGATAAAATAATAAGCGAATAAAGTGCAGGAACATTAGTTACAACTCTAAGAGAGTAAATAAGGGTACATTAGAGAAGGGAAGGCCTGGGGAAGAGGAGGGGAGGTCTCGCGCTTCAGTACGGCTCCCAACGCCATTTCCCTTGCTCCCACCGCCATTTGCCTCGGTCCCGCAGCTTGGTCCGGGGTGGCGCCTGCGGGTTGAAGTAGGATGACAGAACGCTGCATCCCAGGTCAACCCGGCGAGATAGATCCCGTATTCTCTCGATGCACCTCTCAGGTGAGGACCCGGCGGTAGCTCCCCCCGGCCGGTCCATCTCGCCTATAAGGTAGTCTCGCTCCAGGGACTCCAGCCTCTTCTCCACCGACTGGCGAAACTCTCTTGCCGCAAGGTCTCGGACCCGTTCTCGCCGGATGAGCTTCGACAGAATGGCGGCGACCTTCTTCCCCCGTCTTTTCGCGCTCCCGGCACCGGTCAGGATCTCCTCCATCTCGTCAGATGAAGGGAAGGGAGAGCTCTCGCCATCTTCTCCCTCTCTTTCTTCTTCTTCTTCTTCTTCTTCTTCCTCTACCTCAGCGCCAGGCCGCGAGTCCATGTCCCCTGTCAAAAGAATCCCCATTTTAGCGGGAGCTAAAGGATAGCAGCGATAAAATTTCCGTATACCTTAAGAATGACGAGGCCCCCCGGTCGACGGCAGGCGAGAAGGCCCAGCCCCCCCCTCAGTTCCAAAGAGGAGGTGGATTGGCTTTCCTTTACCGGGGGGGGGGGGGGGGGTAAACTTTGCGGATGGTGATCCCGGCCTGATCGAGAGCGGGGGAGCGGGTCTCCTCAGCCGCTGGAGGGCTAGCGTCTAGCAGTGGCATAGGGATCCCGACATTATTTCCTCTCGCCAGTAGGGAGGAATCAACCGCGTGGGCAGACTACTTCGCAGTCTTCGCCCCATTCTCCCGGGTGGCGAGATCTGGAGGAGCGGAAGCCGACGCTGCGAGAAATTAAGTCAGCATTTAAAGAGGCAAGCCAAGGGCAAGAGGGGAACCTTTACCAGCGGTGTTTGGGTCTGGTGGATGGGCCGCCTTGGGAACCCTTGGTCGATCATCGCGATGGCTAGAGGGTGGATCCAATGGTTCACGCGGGGATGCGACGGCATCAGGAACCGTCTCCTGCGAGAGGTATCACGTTAAACAATTGAACAGCTGGTTTTTTGGTAATTGGCATATCAAGCTTACCTTCCGCGGCGAGGGGCCGTCCGCGTGACTAGGGGTCGGGGTGGGCGGGCTCCTGTTCTCGCGGGACAGGTCCCGCTGGACCACCTTAGCTTTCTTCTTCTTCTTCTTAGGCAGGGAGGGATCAGCAGCCGTCGATTGTCTCGCCAACCACAGGGCAACAAGGGCGCTGTTAGCCCTGGCTCGCGCCTGCGCCGCGTTAATACGGTCCTGCAGATCCTGCGGAAGCGGTTTGTCGGCACGCTTGGGAGGCATAGCGAGAGAGGGCGAGAGCTCAGGGGGAGATTGACGACTCGAGGGAAGTGTTATGACCGTCTATAGGCACTCATATTTATAGGCGCCAGACGGCCCACCGAAATATTCCCTGATGTTGACACGTGCTCAGCGAATATTTTTGGGTTGGACATGTCTTTTCGAGCGCGGTGCTAGCTCGAAAAGAGCGGGGATTGTGTACAACCCCATATTCGTTGAGCCAGATCAGGAGGCACAATGGTCTCAGTTGGGTTAGCCGAAGTGTTCCCGCCCTAAGGAAGATCTCGCCCAGAGAAGGCGGGATCGATTGCGCCTGATCGTCGAGCGAGGAACCGTAGGCCAAGATCGTCGGGCGAGGCCTGTGCGGGAGCGCTTGCGCCCGAGCCAAGCTCCTCTCTCAAAGAAGTTCTCGCCTACGCCGGGCGAGACCGTTTGCGCCCTGCTCTGGACAGAAGGGTCTCGGCACAGCTCTCACCGAGTGGGGCCCAGGGCCTTAAGAAAAATGTCCTAATTACCCTTAGGAGAAATTACTTCAGTACCCTCAGAAAAACAGCGAGATTCGGCTATTTGTAGACCAACTAGGCGCATTTCATTAATCTCAAGGCAGCAAAAACTATAAATAGACCCAAAAGGGCTCCTTGGAAGGCAAGCGATCATTGTCTCCCAAATTCCAGTGCTTTCTGAGGAGCTCCTAGCCCAACTTTGGCTTTGGAGGGGAAGCTCTCAGAGATCTTCCGGGTGTGAGGTGGGACCTCCCTGCTGAGGCTTTTGGGTCAGTCTTAGGTCCTTATAATCCAGTCAAGGGGTGAGACTTGAGAGAAGTAGGTTTCAGCTGCCCCCATTTTTTCTTCGAACTTCAGTTGGGGTCATATTTGACCTCAACATAGTAAGCCATATTTATTGAGACATGTTTATTACGTCAAATTTATTGAGATATATTTATTGCGTCATATTTATTATGTACTATTTATTATAACATATTTATTGAGTGTTGAATGAGCCCGAACTGGTAAACATGATTGTCATTGGATAAATCATTTAGAGCTATATCTATTGGGCTATATTTATTATGCCATATTTATTTTGTCATATTTATTACGCCATATTTATTGTATCATATTTATTGAGTGACAAACAAGACCAAACAGGTAATCATGTTCACCAATTGATAAATCATTTCAAGCACCTTTAAATAGTCCTTTCTAGTCTGAAAATTGACAACCAGAATAAAAATTATAGTCAAATTTATTGAGTCATATTTATTACGCCATATTTCTGTGGCCTTATTTATTTAGCCATATTTATTGAGGTATATTTATTTATGTCATATTTATCGCGCCATATTTATATAGCGTTAAACGAGCCCAAACGGGTAAACCTATTTGCGAAAGATAGATTTATCCGAGCTTTTTTGAAATTTCTTTTTCTGGATGAAAAAGGACTGCCATATCAAAAATTATGGCTTTATTTATTTGGCTATATTTATTGCGACATATTTATTAAGCCATTATGATTGAGCCATATTTCAAGAGTCATATTTATTGAGACATAATTATTAAATCATATTTCTTAAATCATTTTCATTAGAGATATTTTATAAGACTTTTTTATTGAGTCATATTTATTACGCAAATTTTATTGAGAAATATTTATTGCGCCATTTTTATTTTGAAGCATTGATTATAACATATTTATTGATTGTTGAACGAGTTCGAGCAGGTAAACCTGTTCCCCAATTGATAAATCATTCCGAGGTCTTTTCAATGAATCATATTTATTATGCCATATTTTCTTGGCCATATTTATTAAGTCATATTTACTGAGCCATATTTATTTGCGTCATATTTATATAGCATTAAATGAGGCCAAACCGGAAAATCTATTTGCAAAATGATTGATTTATCCGAGCACTTTTGAATAGTCTTTTTGGGGCTGAAAATTGACAACCAGATCAAAAATTATGGCTATATTTATTGTTCTATATTTATTGTGCTATATTTATTATGCCATATTTAATGAGTCATATTTATTGAGTCATATTTTTTGAACCATATTTATTGATACATAATTATTAAGACATGTTTCTTGAGGCATCTTTATTAAAAGATATTTAATAAGCCCAAACGGGTAAACATGATTATCAATGGATAGATCATTTAGAGCTATATTTATTGTTATATATTTGTTGGGCTATAGTGATTATGTCATATTTATTTTGTCATATTTATTACATCATATTTATTGTGTCATATTTATTGAGTGTCAAACAAGCCTAAATAGGTAATCATGTTCACCAATAGATAAATCATTTCGAGCACTTTTAAATGAGCTTTTTGGGTCAGAAAATGGACAAACAGAACTAAAATTATGGTCATATTTATTGAGTCATATTTATTACGCCATATTTCTCTGGCCTAATTTATTGAGACATATTTATTGAGCTATATTTATTTTTGTTATATTTATTGCGCTATATTTATATAGCGTTAAACGAGGCCGAACGGGTATACCTGTTTACCAAAGATAGATTTATACAAGCTTTTTTCAAATGTCTTTTTCTGGATGAAAATGGACTACCAAATCAAAAATTATATTTTTATTTATTTGGCTATATTTATTGTGCCATATTTATTGAATAATTATGATTTAGCCATATTTCAAGAGTCATATTTATTGAGACGTAATTATTGAATCATATTTTTTTAAGTATTTTCATCGAGAGATATTTAATAAGCAATATTTATTGAGACATATTTTTTGCGCCAAGTTTATTGAGATATATTTATTTCCCCATATTTATTTAGTAGTATTTATTATAACATATTTATTGAGCGTTGAACGAGCCCGAGTGGGTAAACCTGTTTGCCAATGAATAAATCATTCAAAGCACTTTTTAATGGCCTTTTTCGAGGATAAAAATAGACAACTGAATCCAAAGTTATGATCATAATTATTGAGTCATATTTAATGCACCATATTTATTTTATCATATTTACTAAACCATATTTACTAAGCCATATTTATTGAGACTTAGTTATTGAGTCATATTTCTTGTGCCATATTTATTGAGCAATATTTTTGGGTCATATTTATTAACGCATATTAATTACACCATATTTATTATGTCATTTTTTATTGCGCCATATTTATTACAACTGATTTTTTGCCATATTTATTGAGCGATAAACGAGCCCGAATGAGTAATCCTGTTCGCCAATGTATAGACCTTTATGTGCACTTTTTAATTGGCTTTTTTGGGCCGATAACCGATAACCAGATCATTGGCTTTTTTTCGGCTTTTTGGGGTTTTTCGGGTTGATAACGACATATTTACTATGTCATATTTATATAGCAATAAACAAGCCCAAATGTTTAAACCTGTTCTCCAATAGATAAATAATTTCAAGCTCTTTTAAATGGGCTTTTTCGGGCGGAAAATGGACAACCGAAACAAAAGTTATGGTCATATTTATTGAGCCATATTTATTGTGCCACATTTTGTTGGCCATGTTTATTGAGCCATATTTACAGAGCTATATATATTTATGTCATATTTATTATGCCATATTTATATAGTGTTAAACGAGCCCGAACGGGTAAACCTGTTTGCCAAAGATAAATTTATCCGAGTTTTTTTGAAATGTCTTTTTCGGGATAAATATGTACAACGAGATCAAAAATTATGGCTTTATTTATTGGAGAATATTTATTGTGTCATATTTATTGAGCCAATATGATTGAGTCATATTAAATCATATTTCTTGAAGCATTTTCATTAGAGATATTTAATAAGAAATTTTTATTGAGCCATATTTATTACGCCAATTTTATTGAGAAATATTTATTGCGCCATTTTTATTTTGACGTATTTATTATAACGTATTTATTAAGTGTTGAATGAGATTGAGCGGGTAAACCTGTTCCCCAAAGGATAAATCATTCAAAGATTTTTCAATGAGTTTTTTCGGGCTGAAAACAGACAACCGGAACAAAAGTTATGGTCATATTTATTGAATCATATTTATTGCGTCATATTTCCTTGGCCATATTTATTGAGCCATATTTACTGAGCCATATTTATTTGTGTCATATTAATTACGCCATATTTATATAGCATTAAATTAGCCTGAACGAGAAAATCTATTTGCTAAATGATAGATTTATCCGAGCACGTTTGAGTAGGCTTTTCGGGGCTGAAAATGGACAATCAGATCCAAAAATATGACTATATTTATTGTTCTATATATTATTGGGCTATATTTATAATGCCGTATTTATTGAGTCATATTTATTGAGCCATATTTTATGAGTCATATTTATTGTAACATAATTATTGATGCATGTTTCTTGTGACATTTTCATTAAAATATATTTAATAAGCCATATTTATTAAGCCATATTTATTACGCCAAATTTATTGAGATATATTTATTACGTCATATTTATTATGTAGTATTTATTATAACATATTTATTGAGTGTTAAATGAGCCCGAACGGGTAAACATGATTGTCAATGGATAAATCATTTAGAGTTATATTTATTGGGCTATATTTATTATGGCATATTTATTTTATCATATTTATTAATCCACATTTATTGTGTCATATTTATTGAGTGCCAAACAAGACAAAACAGGTAATCATGTTCACCAATAGATTAATCATTTCGAGCACTTTTAAATTAGCCTTTCCGTTTTGAAAATGGACCACCAGAATAAAAATTATGGTCATATTTATTGAGTCATATTTCTGCGGCCTTATTTATTGAGCCATATTTATTGAGCTATATATATTTGTGTCATATTTATTGCGCCATATTAATATAACGTTAAACGAGTTCTAACAGGTAAACCTGTTTGCCAAAGGTAGATTTATCCGAGCTTTTTTCAAATGTCTATTTCTGGATGAAAATGGACCGCCAGATCAAAAATTATGGCTTTATTTATTTATGGGGATATATTTATTATGCAATATTTATTGTGCCGTTATGATTGAGCCATATTTCAAAAGTCTTATTTATTGAGACATGATTATTGAATCATATTTCTTGATGCATTATTATTGAGAGATATTTAATAAGACATATTTATTGAGCCGTATTTTTTTCGCCAAATTTATTGAGATATATTTATTGGCCCATTTTTATTGCATAGTATTTATTATAACATATTTATTGAGCATTGAACGAGCCCGAGTGGTTAAACCTGTTTGCCAATGGATAAATCATTCAGAGCACTTTTTAATGGGTTTTTCAAGAATTAAAATAGACAAATGAATCCAAATTTATGATCATATTTATTGAGTCATATTTAATGCGCCATATATATTTTATCATATTTACTAAACAATATTTATTAAGCCATATTTATTGAGATTTAGTTATTGAGTCATATTTCTTGTGCCATATTTATTGAGCAATATTTTTTGAGCCGTATTTATTAACGTATATTTATTACATCATATTTAATTTGTCATATTTATTGTGCCTGATTTTTTTGTATTATTTATTGCATGATAAACGAGCCTGAATGGGTAAACCTGTTTGCCAATGGATAAACCTTTATGTGCTCTTTTTAATTGTCTTGTTCGGGCTGATAACCGACAAATAGATCATTGGCTTTTTTGAGCTTTTTCGGGCTGATAATGCCATATTTACTGTGTCATATTTATATAGTAATAAACAAGCCCAAACCAGTAAACCTATTCACCAATTGATAGATAATTTCAAGCTTTTTAAATGGGTTTTTTCGGGCGAAAAACAGACAACCGGAACAAAAGTTATGGTCATATTTATTGAGTCATATTTATTACGCCATATTTCGTTGGACATTTTTATTGAGCCATATTTACAAAGCTATATTTATTTGTGTCATATTTAATACGCCATATTTATATAGTGTTAAACGAGCCCGAATGGGTAAACCTGTTTGCCAATGATAGATATATCAGAGCTTTTTTGAAATGTCTTTTTCGGGATGAATATGGACAACGAGATCAAAAATTATGGCTTTATTTATTGTGCAATATTTATTATGCCATATTTATTGAGCCATTATGATTGAGTCATATTTCATGAGTCAACTTTATTGAGACATAATTGTTGAACTATATTTACTGAAACATTTTCATTAGAGATTTTTAAGAAGACATTTTTATTGAGCCATATTTATTACGTCAATTTTATTGAGAAATTTTTATTGCGCTAATTTTTTTTAAGCATTTATTATAACATATTTATTGAGTGTTGAACGAGCCCGAGTAGGTAAACCTGTTCCCCAATTAATTAATCATTCAGAAGACTTTTCAATGAGTTTTTTCGAGCTGAAAACGGACAACCGGAACAAAAGCTATGGTCATATTTATTGAATCATATTTATTGCGCCATATTTCCTTGACCATATTTATGAAGTCATATTTACTGAGCCATATTTATTTGTGTCATATTAATTGTGTCATATTTATATATCGTTAAATGAGCCCGAACTGGAAAATCTGTTTGCTAAATGAAATATTTATACGAGCACTTTTCAATAGGCTTTCTGAGGCTGAAAATGGACATCCGAATAAAAAATTATGGCTATATTTATTGTTTTACATTTATTGCGCTATATTTATTATGCCATATTTATTGAGTCATATTTATTGAGTCATATTTTTTGAGCCATATTTATTGAGACATAATTATTGAGCCATGTTTCTTGTGGCATTTTCCTTAAAAGATATTTAATAAGCCATATTTATTGAGTCATGTTTATTATGCTAAATTTGTTGAGATATATTTATTGCGTCATATTTATTATGCAGTATTTATTATAACATATTAATTGAGTGTTGAATGAGCCCGAACGGGTAAACATGATTGTCAATGGATAAATCATTTAGAGTTATCTTCATTGCTCTATATTTATTGGGTCATATTTATTATGCCATAATTATTTTATCATATTTATTATGCTACATTTATTGTGCCATATTTATTTAGTGTTAAATAAGCCCAAACTGCTATACATGTTCACCGATAGATAAATCATTTCGAGCACTTTTAAATGGGTTTTTCCGGGATGAAAATGGACAACCAGAACAAATATTATGGTCATATTTATTTAGTCATATTTATTGCGTCATCTTACTTTGGCCTTTTTTATTGAGCCATATTTATTGAGCTATATTTTTTTTGTATTATATTTATTGCTCCATATTTATATAGCGTTAAATGAGCTTGAACGGGTAAACCTGTTTACCAAGGATAGATTTATCCGAGCTTTTTTCAAATGTCTTTTTCTGGATGCAAATGGACTACCAGATCACAAATTATGGTTTTGTTTATTGGGCTATATTTATTGAGCCATTATGATTGAGCAATATTTCAAGAGTCATATTTATTGAGATGTAATTATTGAATCATATTTCATGAAGCATTTTCATCGAGAGATATTTAATAAGGCATATTTATTGAGCCATATTTTTGCTCCAAATTTATTGAGATATATTTATTGCCCCATATTTATTGCGTAGTACTTATCATAACATAGTTATTGAGCGTTGAAGGAGCCCAAGTGGGTAAATCTGTTAGCCAATGGATAAATCATTCAGAGCACTTTTTAAAGGGCTTTTCAAGGACAATAATAGACAACTGAATCCAAAGTTCTGATCATATTTATTGAGTCATATTTAATGCGCCATATTTATTTTATCATATTTACTAAAACATATTTATTGAGACTTTGTTATTGAGTCATATTTCTTGTGCCATATTTATTGAGCAATATTTTTGAGCCATATTTATTAACGCATATTTATTACACCATATTTATTGTGTCACTTTTTATTGCCCCATATTTTTTGCCCTTGATTTTTTTACCATATTTATTGAGCGATAAACGAGCCCGAATGAGTAAACCTGTTCGCCAAAGGATAGACCTTTATGTGCTATTTTTAATTGGCTCTTTAGGGCTGATAACCGATAACCGGATCATTGGCTTTTTCGGGCTTTTTCGGGCAAAAAATTAAAAATCGGAACAAAAGTTATGGTCATATTTATTGAACCATATTTATTGTGCTATATTTCCTTGGCCATATTTATTGAGCCATATTTACATAGCTATATTTATTTGTCATATTTATTACGTCAAATTTATATAGTATTAAACAAGCCCGAACGGGTAAACCTGTTAGCGAAAGATAGATTTATCCGAGTTTTTTTGAAATGTCTTTTTCGGGATGAATATTGATAATGAGATAAAAAGTTATGGCTTTATATATTGGGCAACATTTATTGTGTCATATTTACTGAGCCATTATGATTGAACCATATTTCATGAGTCATCTTTATTGAGACATAATTATTGAACAATATTTATTGAAGCATTTTCATTAGAGATATTTAATAAGACATTTTTATTGAGTCATATTTATTATGCTAATTTTATTGAGAAATATTTATTGCAGCATTTTTATTTCGAAATATTTATTATAACATATTTATTGAATGTTGAACGAGCACAAGCGTGTAAATCTCTTACCCAAAGGATAAATCATGAAGAGGTTTTTCAATGAGTTTTTTCGGGCTGAAAACGGACAACCGGAACAGAAGTTATGGTCATATTTATTGAATCATATTTATTGCGCCATATTTCCTTTGCCATATTTATTGAGCCATATTTACTGAGCCATATTTATTTGTGTCATATTAATTGCGCCGTATTTATATAGCGTTAAATGAGCTTGAACAGAAAAATCTTTTTTCTAAATGAAAGATTTATCCGAGCACTTTTCAATAGGCTTTCCAGGGCTGAAAATGGACAACCGCATCAAATAATATAGCTATATTTATTGGGCTATATTTATTATGCCATATTTACTGAGTCATATTTATTGAGCCATATTTTCTGAATCGTATATATTATGACATAATTATTAAGTCATGTTTTTTGTGACATTTTTATTAAAATATATTTAATAAGCCAAATTTATTGGGTCTTGTTTATTACTCCAAATTTATTGAGATATATTTATTGCTTCATATTTATTATGTAGTATTTTTTATAACATATTTATTGAGTGTTGAATGAGCCCGAATAGGTAAACATGATTGTCATTGGATAAATCATTTAGAGATATATTTATTGGGCTATATTTATTATACCAAATTTATTTTGTCATATTTATTACACCACATTTATTGTGCCATATTTCCTTGGCCATATTACGCAAAATCATATCGAGCACTTTTAAATGGGCCTTTCCGGTTTGAAAATGGACAGGTAGAACAAAAATTATGGTCATATTTATTGAATCATATTTATTACGACATATTTCTGTAGCCTTACTTATTGAGCAATATTTATTGAGCTATATTTATTTTTGTCATATTTATTGCGCCATATTTATATAGCGTTAAACGAGCCCGAATGTGTAATCCTGTTTGCCAAAGATAGATTTATTCGTACTTTTTTCAAATGACTTTTTCTGGATGAAAATTTACTGGCAGATTAAAAATTATGGCTTTATTTATTGGGGTATATTTATTGCACCATATTTATTGAGCCTTTATGATTGAGCCATATTTCAAGAGTAATATTTATTGAGACATAATTATTGAATCATATTTCTTGAAGCATTTTCATTGAGAGATACTTAATAAGCTATATTTATTGAGCCCTATTTTTTGCGGTAAATATATTGAGATATATTTATTACCACATATTTATTACGTAGTATTTATTATAGCATATTTATTGAGCGTTGAACGAGCCCGAGTGGATAAACCTGTTTGCCAATGGATAAATCATTTATAACACTTTTTAATGGGCTTTTTTTAAAAAATAAACAACTGAATCCAAATTCATGACCATATTTATTGAGTCATATTTAATGCGGCATATTTATTTTATCATATTTACTTAACCATATTTATTAAGCCATATTTATTGAGACTTAATTATTGAGTCATATTTCTTGTGTCATATTTATTGAGCAATATTTTTTGAGCCATTTTTATTAACATATATTTATTACATCATATTTATTGTACCACATTTATTGCGCCATATTTATTGTGCGTGATTTTTTGCCATATTGATTGCACGATAAACGAGCCCGAATGTGTAAACCTGTTCGCCAATGGATAGATCTCAATGTGCTCTTTTTAATTGTCTTTTTCTGGCTGATAACCGACAACCAGATCATTAGCTTTTTCGGGCAGATAATGTCATATTTACTGTGTCATATTTATATAGTAATAAACATGCCCAAATGGGTAAACCTGTTCACCAATGGATAGATAATTTCGATCTCTTTTAAATAGGCTTTTTCGGGCGATAAATAGACAACCGGAAAAAACGTTATGGTCATATTTATTGAGCCATAATTATTACGTCATATTACATTGGCCATATTATTGTTCCATATTTACAGAGCTATATTTATTTGTGTCATATTATAACGCCATATTTATATAGTGTTAAACGAGCCCGAACGAGTAAATATGTTTGCGAAAGATAGATTTAGCAGAGCTTTTTTGAAATGTCATTTTCTGGATGAATATGGACAACGAGATCAAAAATTATGTCTTTATTTATTGGGCAATATTTATTGTGCCATATTTATTGAGCCATTATGATTGAGCCATATTTCGTGAGTCATCTTTATTGAGACATAATTATTGAAACATATTTCTTAAAGTATTTTCATTAGAGATATTTAATAAGACATTTTTATTGAGTATTATTTATTACGCTAATTTAATTGAGAAATATTTATTGCGCCATTTTTATTTGAAGCATTTATTATAATATATTTATTGAGTGTTGAACGAGCCCGAGCACGTAAACCTATGCCCCAATCTATAAATCATTCAGAGGTCTTTTCAATGAGTTTTTTCGGACTGAAAACGAACAACTAGAACAGAAGTTATTGTCATATTTATTGAATCATATTTATTGCGTAATATTTCCTTGGTCATAATTATTAAGTCAATTTTACTGAGCCATATTTATTTATGTCATATTAATTGCGGCATAATTATATAGCGTTAAATGAGCCCGAACTGGAAAATCTGTTTGCTAAATGATAGATTTATCCGAGCACTTTTCAATAGGCTTTCTGGGGCTGAAAATGGACAACTAGATCAAAAATTATTGCTATATTTATTATTCTATATTTTTTTGGCTATATTTATTATGCCATATTTATTGAGACATATTTATTGAGTAATAGTTTTTTAGCATATTTATTGAGACATAATTATTGAGTTTTTTTTGCCATTTTTATTAAAAGATATTTAATAAGCCATATTTATTGAGACATGATTATTACATCAAATTTGTTGAGATATATTTATTGCGTCATATTTATTATATAGTATTTATTATACCATATTTATTAAGTGTTGAATGAGCCCGAACGGGTAAACATGATTGTAAATGAATAAATCATTTAGAGCTATATTTATTGTTCTATATTTATTGGGCTATATTTGTTATGTCATATTTATTACACCATATTTATTGTGCCAAATTTATTGAGCTTCAAACAAGCCCAAACAGGTAATCATGTTCACCAATAGATAAAGTTTTTCGAGAACTTTTAAATGTGCTTTTTCGGGTTAAATATGGACAACCAGAATAAAAATTATGGTCATATTTATTGAGTCATATTTATTGCGCCATATTTCTTTGATCTAATTTATTGAGACATATTTATTGAGCTATATTTATTTATGTTATATTTATTGCGGCATATTTATATAGTATTACACGACACCAAACAGGTAAAACTGTTTGCCAAAGATAGATTTATCCGAGCTTTTTTCAAATGTCTTTTTCTGGATGAAAATGGTCTACCAGATCAAAAATTATGGTTTTATTTATTGGGCTATATTTATTGTGCCAAATTTATTGAGCCAGTATGATTGAGCCATATTTCAAGAGACATATTTATTGAGATGTAATTATTGAATCATATTTCTTGAAGCATTTTCATCGAGAGATATTTAATAAGCCATATTTATTGAGCCATATTTTTGCGCCAAATTTGTTGAGATATATTTATTCCCCATATTTATTGAGCGTTGAACGAGCCCGAGTGGGTAAACCTGTTTACCAATGGATAAATCATTCAGAGCACTTTTTAATGGTCTTTTCGAGGATAAAAATTGTCAAATAAATCCATAGTTATGATCATATTTATTGAGTCATATTTAATGCGCCATATTTATTTTATAATATTTACTAAACCATATTTACTAGGCCATATTTATTGAGACTTAGTTATTGATTCATATTTTTTGTGACATATTTTTTGAGCAATATTTTTGAGCCATATTTATTAACGCATATTTATTACAACATATTTATTGTGTCGCTTTTTATTGTGCCATATTTATTGTGCCTGATTTTTTTCCATATTTATTGAACGAAAAACGAGCCCGAATATGTAAACCTGTTCGTCAATGGATAGACCATTATCTGCTCTTTTTGATTGGCTTTTTCGGGCTGATAACCACAACCAGATCATTGGCTTTTTCAGGCTTTTTCAGGCTTTTTCTTGCTGATAACGCCATATTTACTGTATCATATTTATATAGTAATAAACAAGCACAAATGGGTGAACCTGTTCCCCAATGGATAAATAATTTCGAGATCTTTTAAATGGGCTTTTTCGGGTGGAAAACGGACAACCGGAACAAAAGTTATGGTCATATTTATTGAGCCATATTTATTGCGTTGTATTTTATTGGCCATATTTATTGAGCCATATAGACAGAGCTATATTTATTTATGTCAAATTTATTACTCCATATTTATATAGTGTTAAACGAGCCCAAACGGGTAAGCTTGTTTGCCAAAGATAGATTTATCCGATTTTATTTTTAAATATATTTTTCGGGATGAATATGGACAACGAGATCAAAAATTATGACTTTATTTATTGGGCAATCTTTATTGTGTCATATTTATTGAGCCATTATGATTGATTCATATTTCATGAGTCATCTATATTGAGACATAATTATTGAATCATATTTTTTGAAGCATTTTCATTAGAGATATTTAAAAAGACATTTTTATTGAGCTATATTTATTACGCCAATTTTATTGAGAAATATTTATTGCGCCATTTTTATTTCGAAATATTTATTATAACATATTTATTGAGTGTTGAACGAGTCGAGCGGGTAAACATGTTCCCCAATTTATAAATCATTCAGAGGTCTTTTCAATCAGTTTTATCGGGCTCAGAAAACGGACAAATAGAACAAAATTTATGGTCATATTTATTGAATAATTTTTGTTGCGCTATATTTCCTTAGCCATATTTATTAAGTTATATTTACTGAGCCATATTTATTTATGTCATATTAATTACAACATATTTATATAGCGTTAAATGAGCCCAAACTGGAAAATCTGTTTGCTAAATGATAGATTTAACCGAGCACTTTTCAATAGACTTTCCGGGGTTGAAAATGGACAACCGATTCCAAAATTATGGCTATATTTATTGTTCTATATTTATTGGTCTGTATTTATTATGTCATATTTATTGTGTCATATTTATTGAGTCATATTTTTTGAGCCATATTTATTAAAACATAATTATTGAGTCATGTTTCTTGTGACATTTTTATTAAAAGATATTTAATAAGCCATATTTATTGAGCAATGTTTATTACGCCAAATTTATTGAGATATATTTATTGCATCATATTTATTATGTAGTATTTATTATAACATATTTATTGAGTGTTGAATGAGCCCGAATGTATAAACATGATTGTCAATGGATTAGTCATTTAGAGCTATATTTATTGTTCTATATTTATTGGGCTATATTTATTATGTCATGTTTATTTTGTCATATTTATTACCCCCATTTATTGTGCCATATTTATTGAGTGTCAAACAAGCGCAAACAGGTAATCTTGTTTACCAATATATAAATCATTTCGAGCACTTTTAAATTGGCTTTACGGGGCTGAAAATGAACAACCAAAACAAAAATTATGGTCATATTTATTGAGTCATATTTATTGCGTCATATTTTTTTGGCCTTATTTATTGAATCATATTTATTGAGTGATATTTATTGAGCTATATTTATTTGTGTTATATTTATTGTAGCATATTTATATAGCGTTAAATGAGCCCGAACGGGTAAAATTGTTTTTCAAAGATAGATTTATCCAAGCTTTTCTCAAATATCTTTTTCTGGATGAAAATGGACTACCAGATCAAAAATTATGGTTTTATTTATTGGGCTATATTTATTGCGCCATATTTATTGAGCCATTATGATTGAGCCATATTTCAAGAGTCATATTTATTGAGACGTAATTATTGAATCATATTCCTTGAAGCATTTTCATCGAGAGATATTTAATAAACCATATTTATTGAGCCATATTTTTTGCGACAAATTTATTGAGATATAATTATTGCCCCATATTTATTTCGTAGTATTTAATATAATATATTTATTAAGTGTTGAACGAGCTCGAGTGGGTAAACCTGTTTGCCAATGCAAAAATCATTCAGTGCACTTTTTAATGAGTTTTTCGAAGATAAAAATAGACAACTAAATCCAAAGTTATGATCATTTTTGAGTCATATTTAATACGCCATATTTATTTTATCATATTTACTAATCCATATTCATTGAGACTTAGTTATTACGTCATATTTCTTGTGCCATATTTATTGAGCAATATTTTTGAGTCATATTTATTAACGTATATTTATTATACCATATTTATTGTTGCACTTTTTATTGCACTATATTTATTGCGCCTGATTTTTTTGCCATATTTATTGAGCGATAAATGAGCCCGAATGGGAAAAATATTCGCCAATAGATAGACCTTTATGTGGTCTTTTTAATTGCCTTCTTCGGGCTGATAACCGACAACCGTATCATTGTCTTTTTCGGGCTTTTTATGCAGATAACGTCATATTTAATATGTCATATTTATATAGTAATTAACAAGCCCAAACGGGTAAACCTGTTAACCAATGTATAGATAATTTTGATCTCTTTTAAATGGGCTTTTTCGGGTGGAAAACGGACAACCGGAACAAAAGTTATGGTCATATTTATTGAGTCATATTTTTTACGCCATATTTTGTTGGCCATATTTATTGAGCCAAATTTACATTGCTATATTTATTTGTGTCATATTTATTACGCCATATTTATATAGTGTTAAACGAGCCCGAACGGGTAAACCTATTTGCCAAAGATAGATTTATCCGAGTTTTTTTGAAATGTCTTTTTCGGGATGAATATGGACAATGAGTTCAAAAATTATGGCTTTATTTATTGGGCAATATTAATTGTGTCATATTTATTGAGCCATTATGATTGATCCATATTTCATGAGTCATCTTTATTGAGACATAGTTATTTAAGCATATTTCTTGAAGCATTTTCATTAGAGATATTTAACAAGACATTTTTATTGAGTCATATTAATTACGCCAATTTTATTGAGAAATATTTATTGCATCATTTTTATTTTGAAATATTTATTACAACATATTTATTGAGTATTAAACGAGCCCGAGCGTGTAAACCTGTTCTCGAATGGATAAATCATTTAGAAGTTTTTTAATAAGTTTTTTCGGGCTGAAAATGGTCAACCGGAATAAAAGTTATGGTCATATTTATTGAATCATATTTATTATGCCATATTTTCTTGGCCATATTTATTGAGCCATATTTACTGAGCCATATTTATTTGTGTCATATTAATTGCCCCATATTTATATAGCGTAAAATGAGCCTGAACGGGAAAATATATTTGCTAAATGATAGATTTACCTGAGCACTTTTCAGTAAGCTTTTCGGGGATGAAAATAGACAACCGGATCAAAAAATATGGCTATATTAATTGTTCTATATTTATTGGGCTATATTTATTATGCCATATTTTTTTGAGTCAAATTTATTGAGCCATATTTATTGTGACATAATTATTAAGTCATGTTTCTTGTGGCATTTTTATTAAAATATATTTAATAAGCAATATTTATTGAGCCATGTTTATTACGCCAAATTTATTGAGATATATTTATTGCGTCATATTTATTATGTAGTATTTTTTATAACATATTTATTGAGTGTTAAATGAGCCTGAATAAGTAAACATGATTGTCATTCTATAAATCATTTAGAGCTATATTTATTGGGCTATATTTATTATGTCATATTTATTATGCCACATTTATTGTGCCATATTTATTCAGTGCCAAACAAGCCCAAACAGGTAATCATGTCACCAATATATTAATCATTTTGAGCACTATAAATGGGCTTTCGGCCTGAAAATGGACAACTAGAACAAAAATATGGTCATATTTATGAGTCATATTTATTGCGCCATATTTTGTGTGCCTTATTTATTGAGCCATATTTATTGAGCTATATTTATTTGTGTCATATTTATTACGCCATATTTATATAGCATTAAACAAGCCCGAACAGATAAACCTGTTTGCCAAAAATAGATTTATCTGAGCTTTTTTCAAATATCTTTTTGAGAATGAAAATGGACTGTCAGATCAAAAATTATTGGTTTATTTATTGTGCCATATTTATTGAGCTGTTATGATTGAGCCATATTTTAAGAGTCATATATATTGAGACATAATATTGAATCGTATTTCTTGAAGCATTTTAATTGAAAGATATTTAATAAGCCATATTTATTGAGCCTTTTTTTGGGCCAAATTTATTGAGTTATATTATGTGTCCCATATTTATTACGTAGTATTTTTATAACATATTTATTGAGCGCTGAATGACCCGCAGTGGGGGTAAACCTGTTTGCCAATGGATAAATCATCAGAGCACTTTTTAATTGGCTTTCATGAATTTAAATAGCCAACGAATCCAAATTTATGATCATATTTATTGAGTCTTATTTAATGCGCCATATTATTTTATCATATTTACCAAAGCATATTTACTAAGCCATATTTATTGAGACTTATTTATTGAGTCATATTACTTGTGTCATATTTATTGAGCAATATTTTTGAGCCATATTTATTAACGCATATTTATTACACCATATTTATTTTGTGTCAATTTTTATTGTGTCATATTTATTGTACCGGGTTTTTTCATATTTATAGCACGATAAATGATCCCAAAAGTAAATTGTCGTCAATGGATATACCTTAATGTTGCTCTTTTTAATTGTCTTTTTCGGGGTCTGTGATAACCGACAACCAGATCATTGGTTTTTTCGAGCCTTTTCGTGCATGTTCAGGCAGATAACGCCATATTTACTTTGTCATATTTATATAGTACTAAACAAGCCCAAACGGGTAACTGTTCCCTAATGGATAGATAATTCGAGCTCTTTTAAATGGGTTTTCGGGGGAGAAAATGGACAACAAGAACAAAAGTTATGGTCATATTATTTGAGCCAAATTTAATGCACCATATTTATCTTTCACAATTTAGTCAACCATATTTACTAAGCCATATTATATGAGACTAAGTTATTGAGTCATATTTCTTGTGCCATATTTATTGAGCCAATATTTTTTTTGAGCCATAATTATTAACGCATATTTATTACACCATATTATTATGTCACTATTTATTGCGAAATATCTATTATGCCTGATGGTTTTGTCATATTTATTGCACGATAAACGAGCCTGAATGGGTAAACTGTCGCAATGAATAAACTTTTATGTGCACTTTTTAATTATCTTTTTCTGGATGATAACCAAAAACTAGATCATTGGCTTTTTCGGTCCTTTTGGGGCTGATAATGCCATATTTACTATGTCATATTTATAAAGTAATAAACAAGCCAAACGGGTAAACCTGGTCACCCTGGATAGATAATTTTTCGTTTTTTTTTTACTGTGTCTTTTTTTGAGCCATAATGCCATATTTACTATGTCATATTTATATAGGTAAATGATCCGAACGGGTAAACCTATTTGCCAAAGATAGTTTTATCCGAGTTTTTTTGAATGTCTTTTTCGGATGAATATGGAGAACGAGATCAAAATTATGGCTTTATTTATTGGCAATATTTATTATGTTCATATTTATTGAATCATATTTATTGAGACATATTTATTTATGTCATATTAAATATGACTCAAAAACCATATTTATTGAAATCATATTTATTAAATCATATTTATTGCCCGAGCATGTAAACCTGTACCCCAATGGATAAATCATTCAGAGGTGTTTGAATGAGTTTTTTCGGGCTGAAAAAGGACAACCAGAATAAAAGTTATGGTCATATTTATTGAATCATATTTATTGCACCATATTTCCTTAGCCATATTTATTGAATCATATTTACTGAGTCATATTATTATGTCGTATTAATTGCGTATATTATATAGCGTTAAATGAGCTTAAACGAGAAAATCTATTTGCTAAATATAGATTTATCCGAGCACTTTACAATAGGCTTTCGGGGCTGAAAATGGACAACCCGATCAAAAAATATGGCTATATTTATTGTTCTATATGTATGGTCTAATTTATAATGCCAAATTTATTGAGTCATATTTATTGAGCCATATTTTCTGAGCCATATTATTATGACATAATTATTAATCCATGTTTCCTTTGACATTTTCATTAAAATATATTTAATAAGCCATCTTATTGTGTCATATTTAATAACATATTTATTGAGTGTTGAATGAGCGTGAACGGGTAAACATGATTGTCATTGGGTAAATCATTTAGAACTATATTTATTGGCTATATTTATTATGCCATATTTATTTGTCATATTTATTACCCCACATTTATTGTACCAAACAAGGCCTAACAGGTAATCATGTTCATCAATAGATTATCATTTCGAGCACTTTTAAATGGGCCTTTTCGTCTGAAAATGGACAACCAAACAAAAATTATGGTCATATTTATGAGTCATATTTATTGCAGCATATTTCTGTGGCCTCCGTTTATTGAGCCATATTAATTGAACTATATTTATTTGTGTCATATTTATTGTGTCATACTATATATTGTTAAACGAGCCCGAACGGGTAAACCTGTTTGCCAAAGATAGATTTATCCGAGCTTTTTCAACTGACTTTCTGGATGAAAATGGACAGCCAGATCAAAATATGACTTTATTTATTGGGATATATTTATTGCGCTAAATTTATTGAGCCGTATGATTGTGTAATATTTCAAGAGTCATATTTATTGAGGAATAATTATGAATCAATTTCTTGAAGCATTTTCATTGAGAGATAGTTAATAAGCCATATTATTGAGATGTATTTTTTGCGAAATTATGAGATATATTTATGCCCATATTTATTGCATAGTATTATTATAACATATTTATTGAGCGTTGAAAAGCACGAGTGGGTAAACCTATTTGCCAATGGATAAATCATTCAGGAAATTTTTAATGGGCTTTTCCAGAAAAAATAGACA
>CM077148.1:169689473-169871342 GCA_039583875.1 Platanthera guangdongensis
AATATGAGGATTCATCTTCAGTGTCACTCCAGGTTTCAGTAAACAAAGCCCTTCTCTTTTTCTCTTGTGCTTGTTGGAGGAAGGCTTGTTGTAATGCTGTTTTCTGGAGTCCTCTCTTCTTATTTTCTTCTTTTGATCTTCAGGACATTCTGAAATGAAGTGTCCTGGTTTCCTGCACTCAAAATAAATAATTTCTTTAGTCTTGTCATACCTGGGTTTGTCATCATGCCTGGATGACTTTCTCCTGAATTCCTTCTTTGCCATTTTAAAGAATCTCTTAGCTAAGAGACTCAGGATTTCTTCATTTGATGTTGGAGCTTCAGTTTCTTCTGCAGCTTTAAAGGCTATGTTCTGCTCCTTTCTTGTTGTTGGAGGAGTCTTCTGTTCTGCAGCTTCTCTGGACTTGATCAACTGCTAATAAGATTTGAGCTTTCCCAGGAGAGATTCTGTGGAAATCTCATTCAAGCTTTTGGCCTCCTTAATTGGTCATATCCTGGAATCCCATGAGCTTGGGAAGCACATGAGTATCTTGTCATTGACCTCAGTGAGAGAGATGTCTTTGTCCAAGGTCTTCAGCTCACTGATAATTGAACTTAATCTGTTGTACATGTCACTAACAGATTCTGATTTTTCCTTCTTAAAGTTCTCATACTGGGAGATGAGAGTTGATCTTCTATCTTTCCTCTCATCTGCTGATCCAGCAACCATCTAGTTGAGAGATTCCCAGATTGCTTTGGCAGATGTGCATTCAACCACTTTTTGAAATATGTCATCTGACATACTCTGAGCCAATATATTCATGGCCTTTGCATCTGCAATCTTTGCCTTTTTCTGAGCATCTGTTCACTCAGGTGGTGGAACAGCATGAGTGCTTGAAGTTGAGGTTGATGTAGCAGTTGTAGGTTGAGGAGGACCTGTTAAAATTGAATTATATATGTCTTCATCAATAGAATTCATATACATCCTAATTCTTGTCTTCCAGATTGCAAATTTATTCAAGTTGCAGACTGGAGGTCTGGTGCTTGCATAATCTTTGTTCTGTGTCATGCTGTGAAATAATCAAAACTAGGAGAAATGGAGATAAGATCTAACAAAGGATCTTTTGTGTAACGTCCCCGCGCCCCAGCGTGTACTCTAATTTCCACCTGGTCCGGTTCCGGTTACCGGGCTGCAACCCAAGCACCCCAACCCCTCTCCATCCACAAGCGGGTTGTTGGTGGCCACAGCCTCCCTTTGATGAGTTAAACTCGATAGTCAAGCCCACACTACGGTGACTTCCCAGGAGGTCACCCATCCTAGTACTACTCCAGCCCGAGCACGCTTAACTATTGACTTCTTTCAACTATGGCTTCATGGTGGAATCCATATCCGACCGAGGGGTCTTTCCTCAGAAAGACTTTCATTCCTCAAAATTGAGAGTTGGATCAAGCCTTTTCAGTCCAAAAATGGATGGAAACTCTTCCTTCATACTCCCAAAGGAACGAGAAAGACGAGTCATAAAAGCCAATTCATGCTGCTAGTGCGTGCGGAAGATCCATTTTGAGCGGATCGAGGTAGACAGCTTTAGGCTTGAGCAGCATCTCATGGCTTCATCAATCAAGCTCAACGCTCTTCCTTCAAGAGTAGTTCCACTCGCTACTCTCCTCTCCAACAATTCAAGATTTGAAAAGCTTGTGAGCCCTTATTGTCCTTTCTACTCCCATCGCTGACACTCACCAGAGCACCCGCCCTTCTCTACCGGGCAGTACCTCATAGCTATGCCTGCTATGGGGGGAGGTAAGATCGCTACGCGCCTCATCAGCTTTCGAGCCCCTTTCTACAACTGTCTTTTTTCCCGGAGAACGGGTTGGAATCCTTTTGTAGCTGAGTTTTGTCTTGATCTTTCTCCTAGATAAGTTGGCTAACCGTGGCCCTACTCCTTATATTTATTTCTCTTTCTATAAGCTCACCCCAAAGACATCCACTCTGTCAGGGGATTCTCAGAGAACTCTTGCTCTAGGAGTCAAAAATAAAAGAGGTGGAACTTCTAATCATGCTATTTCGCGCTGAGCGGGGCTGCTTTCCCTCCTCACGTTGGAGTAAGCTCTTTCCACTCTTCTTGATGCCTTCGATGACCTTCTTTCTTCTTCCCTTTTTCTTTTCTACCTTTAGGAGGTCTCTGACTTCTATCTGCGATATTAGATTAGCATATGCGTGTTGTTCAATTAGGTTTGCACTGCTTCCAGTAGCACGTTGAGAGAGTTCATCGAAAGTAGTAGGGCCTCCAGCAAGAATCAAGCCCGAGCGTGCGTGATTCCCGCAAGCAAAATTGATCCCAATTTCTCTTCTGGGATAGATTCTGCTCACTTCTTTCGTGGGAGAAAGGCTTGCTAATAAACCTAGCCGGGACTAGGTCACCATAGCTCAACCGACTCCTGTGGTTCCTTTTTACTACGCCGTCAATCTTCCGACGTGATAGATTTCCTCAAAGAACGGGAGCATAATAAAGAAAACAACTTGTCTCAGGACCTAATAGATCTCGGGAGAACCAGCGGAAAGCGTTCTTTCGGAGCGCGCTAGGGAACTGCTTGATAAGCAGCTTTTTATGTTGAGCGATATCAACGCATTGTGTCTGAAATTTGGCTAAATGCTCGAAATGAGCGATATGTTCTTTTGGGATCATTTGATACATTTGCTCGTCAAATGTATCAAACAAACTTCGAAGGCGAGCGCTAGTGAAGCGCTTAGTTCGCTTTCTTGCGCCTGGCTGACTTGATTGCTTGTTCCCTGCCTCACCCACAAGGAAAGAAACTGGGATGAGTACTCATAGTGGGAGTGGGCTGGATTCTTCCTCTTCTCTAGCTATGGCTTCTTTTTGGGGTTCGGGTGAAGAATTTGAGAACTCATCCATGTGGGTAGTCCCTATCTGCTGTCATGCCCCTAGAAAGTGAAAAAGGCTGTGTCAAATTCCCAATAGGAGCGAGAAAGACGAGTCATAAAGGCCAATTCACAACTTCTTCGGACGCCTCCGGCGCAGAATTCAAACTCTTTCACTCTTCTCAGCATATTGACTCAGTCTGCTAAAAAGTCAGAGTAAGAGCGAATCGGCTTCAAATTCAAGAAGAAAGAAAGTAAGGCGGAGCAAGCCAGATGAAAAAAGAAAGCCGGGTTACGAGCTAGCTGATCTTAGTGCCCTGTAACCCAGTTTCAGCCATAAGCTAAAGTTCACTGCCAGCCTTAGCCTTCTATCCAGAACCACCAGTGACTTCCCTTTCCTATGGTGATCTCTTTTTGTCCCATTGAGAGATTGACTTCTGGACATGTTTTGCCTTCAATGGCGGTATAGAGGACATCCCTTCGAGGGTGGACCGAGCTGACTTTATGATATGATATAGGGCTTTCCCGTTCTCCCGTTGAAAGGGTTTCCAAGCCTGGAAAAAACGCTGAAAGCCGGATTCTCGCCTATGGTTAGGAACATGACACATCAATCCTTTGTACGGTCTCGACCTCTTTTTTCTCAGCAGAACACGAAGCTGGATCCTGTTCTTTCACTAAGTGCTAGATTGGGGAGCTTCATGCAGCAGACGTCTAACGGAACAGAAGGCGCAGCTTGGGATGTCGGCGAAAACATTGCAACGTTTAGATGTCGACCTTGATGTGAGTAGACCTTCTAAGATCCCGTAACCTGTACGAACACAGTCAATTGCTCCGAAAACAGGAAACCCCAGAAGAGAGGTCGGCGGGACTAAAAGCAGAGTGGGGAAGCAGCTCAAGAGAAAGAGCATTAGGATGAGGATCGGGTCTAAGACCGGGATCACGTTATCTCTTTGTTGCCACAGTTCCAATGAAGAAGTTTCCGAAGACCCGGAAGCGCTATGTCGGGGATGTTCCCTCGTCAACTAGTCGAGCTCAATTTCATCGGTAGCTCAATTGGTGATGAGAGCTGAAAGAACTCCATAGTTAAGCGTGCTCGGGCTGGAGTAGTACTAGGATGAGTGACCTCCTGGGAAGTCCCCGTAGTGCGGGCTTGACTATCGAGTTTACCTCATCAAAGGGAGGTTGTGGTCACCAACAACCCGCCTGTGGATGGAGAGGGGTTAGGGTGCTTGGGCTGCAGCCCGGTAACCGGAACCGGACCAGGTGGAAATTAGAGTACATGCTGGGGCGCGGGGATGTTACAATAAAAAGTGCACTTGTATTGTGACGACCCTAGCCGATCCAACGCGACAATGTCACGACTACGCTCTATGCATCGTTACCGGGCTGCAGCCCAAGCACCCAAATCCCTCTCCCTCTACATGTGGGTTGTTGGTGGTCATAGCCTCCCTTTGATGAGCGAACTCGACATTTAAGTTGGGTCATACGGGGACTTCCCAGGAGGTCACCCATCCATGTACTAATCTCGCCCAAGCACGCTTAACTATGGAGTTCCTTCACTTCTCATCACCAATTGAGCTAAGGTTGGGCAACACGGTCTGGGACACGGGCGTGTCCCAAGCCGTGTTCTGCTCTACTGAGCTGAACAGCCTGTCGAGTGCTCGGCAAAATGCACTCGACGAGTTCTCAAGAGGGAACACGCCCTGCGACACGGGCGTGTCCGAGGGCGTGTCCTCCTCTAGTTCGTCGACCTCCACTCGAGTAAATGTGCTCGACAATCCTCGAGTGGGGAACACAGCCTGCGACACGGGCGTGTCACATGGTCGTGTCCCTCTCTGGTTTTGGCCAAGACATTGAGGCCTTGTGAACACGGGCAGGACACGGGTGTGTCTATGGGCACACGGCCTGTGACACGGGCGTGTCCTGTTCGGGTTGAATCAGGTGTGTGCCGCCTGAGGTACACGGCCATAGACACGAACGTGTCATGGCACACGTCCTGTGATACGGGCGTGTCACATGGCTGTGTTCTGCTCTGGGTAAGTCGATTGTGTGCCGCTTAAGGTACACGGCCTGTGACACGGGCGTGTCACAGGCCGTGTTAGCCCAAAAATAGACCTTTGTGGAAAATTTGTGGCCATTCATTTCCTTCATCTGGGATCTGATGGCCCAGGCTTCTCCTTGCTGCTTTAAGGCCGGAATTGAGAAGATGAATCTCATTTACCTTAGGCCACTCTCTTTCTAAAAGAGCTAGAGAGAAGGGAAAGGAAGGAGGAGGAAAAAGGATCCGGCTACCGGTGGAGCTGTCGAGTTCCGAAGCAAGATCCGAGGCCAGATTTGTGGAGGCAAGGCCGCTGCGGTGCTTTCTAACCGGCTAGATGCACGTGGATCCAAAGGGGTCGTCAAGGGTAACGATCTTTCTTCCTTGGACATGAAGTCCTTGATTTGGCATATGCATATGTTTTTCCCCACCAAAAGGTGATTTAGTAAGGGATTCCTTGGGTTGATTCTGGAGATCCCCAAGATGTCTTGCATGTAGATCCGGAAACGTGAAGTACGAAATAGACATACGGTGTGAAGCCCATCTGGACAGGTTGGTCTGGATTGGTGATATTTTTTATTGCACACCGGAGAAGACTCTGTGTATGAATAATTATGCTTGTGATCTCAGTGGGTTATGCCTATGAAGGATAGTAGCAGGAAGTACTGGAATGAACATCCAGGAAAAGACCCACTCAATGCTTATGTTATATGTGAAAGAAATTGTACCTAATCACCTAGAGGGGGGGGTGAATAGGTGACTTAAATCTTTTTTTAACTTTTTAGGTAGATTGCAGATTATATCACAGAGTTATAACTACTTATTCACAGCAATCAATCAGCAATCACAGAATAAATATGCACACAGTGAACACACAAATTTATAGTGGTTCCCCAAGGTTTTGGTACATCCACTTTCCCCCTTCGCCTATCTAGTAGTGTACTAGATTCGGCCAAACTCCTCCACTATCTCAGATCCTCAGATCTTACACTCAGAACCCCAAATGGTTCCTACAACTCAGGCCCAAGGCCCTATAACTCAGTCTTCTCCAAAGACCTACACTCAGCCTTCAACAAGGCCTACACTCTGCCACAAGGCCTACACTCAGAGATATGGATCTCCTACACTCAAACACACAGGCCCTACCACTCAGCCTTTATAATTGCAGGCTTACAACTCAGATCCCTAAGGATCCTACAAGAAATTTAGAATACAAAGAATATACCTACAACTCAGAGAAAGAGAGAAGAGTTGATAGGTTCTTGATGAGTTCTTGGAAGAACTCTGCTGAGATCAACCTCACTTGGCTTTCTTCAAAGCTTCTTGAATGTAGAACACAATAGGATTGATTCTCTGCAGCTGATCTTCAATCACTGCAACTTAAAATTCAGAACTAGGTCTGAACCCTTCTTCACAGCCTGGTTCCAACGGCTGTCTTCTTGGAAGGAGCTCTCTCTCTCCAACTTCTTAGATCTTCACTTGATTCTTCAATGAATAGCTAGATCTTCTTATCTTTTCAATCTCTTGATCTGTTAATCATCTGTTTCTGTTGACAGTATAAGCCTTTATATAGGCCTTCTTCATGGTGACCGGTTGATCCGGTTCCTAACAGCTTTCTGACAACTCTGACAGTTACAGTAGACCGGCTGGAATGGCAGCTGTCATGTCATCCAGTCACTTCTTGAAATATCTGTAACTGTCTGAAAGTGTCGAGACAATCTGTCTTTAAGTGTCGACACTTATAGACCAAGTGTCGACACAAGTAGACTAAGTGTCGACACAAGCCTTCAAGGTGTCGACACAACTCCTTGTGTTGTAGATTTTATATCTCGACACTGCATCTTCATCATGTGTCGACACTGATATTGTGTGTCGACACAACTTCTTGTTCTTCAGTACTTAGTTGAATTCTTGTAAGTGTCGACACAACTCCTTTGTGTCGACACATCTTCTTGTGTTGAACTTGTTAAGTGTCGACATATCTTTTTCATGTCGACACATGCCTTCAGTGTTGATACTTGCTGAGTGTCGACACAGCTCCTTGTGTCGACACATTCTTCTTCTGTTGAGACTTTGGCTGAGTGTCGACACATCTCCTTTGTGTCGACACTTGTACTTAGAATTTTTGTTGAACTTTGCTGAGTGTCGACACGGCCTCCTAGTGTCGACACTTTCTTCAAGTATTGAGTCTTCTGCTGTGTGTCGACACATTCTTCGTTATGTCGACACTTACTTCAAGTGTTGAGTCTTCTGCTGTGTGTTGACACATTCTTTGTTATGTCGACACTTACTTCAAGTGCTGAGTCTTCTGCTGTGTGTCGACACATACTTTATTATGTCGACACTTATACTTAGACTCTGTTGAAATTTGCTGAGTGTCGACATAGCATCCAAGTGTCGACACTTTCTGATGTAGACGCAGTTCCGCTGGGTGTCGACACTGCTTCTAAGTGTCGACACTTCTTCACTGAACATTTCTTCATTGAGTGTCGACACAGCCTTCATGTGTCGACACTTTCTGTCTGGTGTCGACTCTGCATCTCTGGTGTCGACACAATTACTCCAAGTGTCGACACTGCTTCTCTGGCTGTCGACAAAAGTCTTCTTAAGTGTCAACACTTTCCTTCTGGGTGTCGACACATGCACTTAGAAACTTTTCAGCTTTCCCTGCAAATACTTAACCTGCACAAGGCAACTCAAAATACATCAAATACATTTTGATGTATATCATTGAGTATGGTGAGGCTTCTTCAAATCAGGTACATTTAATCCAATGTACCCAACAATCTCCCCCTATTTGGAGAAGTCATAACCCTTAGTCAATGATATACACCATACACAATAAAACCATAGTATGATGTAAAACAGAATTATGCAATCAGGGAAAGTACATAAACATGTATTAAACAAAACATGTTCACACATATATCTCAGAACAATTATGTAATAGATTTTTCACACATCACATTGTTCTAACAACTTTGTCATATACATTATACAAAAGTTTACAGAGTGTTTAAAATCAAAATATTACAACTGTAAACTAAAGATAATTCTATTCTATTTTTGCTCAGTCTCCTTGATAACTATGCCCTTCCCAGACTGTATCTTTGCTTGCACAGGGGCTTCAGCATCTTCAGTAGCAGCAGACTTCTTGTCTTTAAGATCCTTTTTCTTTAGCTCTTCAGCTTTGATCTTTTGCCTCTCAAAGTAATGATAAGGCTTAGGAAAGTACTTGCTAGGCTCCTGGGCAGTAGGAGGTAGCTTTCCCATCTTAGCCTTTCTTCTATATTGCAAAATGGCTTCTTGTCTGGTCTCATGCTTCCTCCACTCCAGTTCAGAAAACCACTTGTTTCTATATTGAATATTGTCTTTGGCAGCCTTCCATGCAGTTAAGATAATAGTCCTTGAAGTGGGGCTCCACTGTTCAAAATCAGGCCTTTGTTCAGCTTGCTCTCTGAACCTCTTCTTAGACAACTGAGTCTCTTGTTCCTTCAACAACAAGGCTTCTTGTGCTTTCAGTATGGCCTCTAACACAGGCTGAACCACTTTTTATATGATGACATTTTGCTTTCCCTCAGGTGGGCTATACATGGACTGTATATCTGCTTGTACCATATCAAAGTCTGGTGGAGGGTAAATGACTTGAGCCACTTCAGCTTGCTCCCCTCCAAGATAAGCAGGATTAATCCCAGACTCTGTAACATTATCATCATCACATAAAGGAGGATAACCAAGAGTGACCCTGATAGAATTAGAAATCCACTTTGCATGATCAGAGCTGGCTTTGACTAATACCCTCTCCCCCTTTATGACTTCTCTTTCCATCTGATCTCTTAGATCATCCTTTTGAAATCTTATTTGGGCATCCAAATAGTTTACTCCATCTTTAAAGAAAGGTTTTAACCTTTGGAGTTTGTCAGTTATTATCTTCTGAGAGTCTTGTATTGCAGTCTTAACAGCAGTTATTCCCTCTTGGAATGCTTTATCAAAGTCTGCTTTAGCTGTAGCATTAGTTGTAGTCTGCCCTGCAGCTATATTCTTCATCTCTGTGACTATTGCATTGTGTGAAGCAGTCAAATTGTCATTCATCCTGAGCTGGTTCTCCAGAACATACCCTTGCTTCACTGCAATATCATCCACTTGAGCTTTGATTTTCTCTTGATGTGTATCTAAATAGACTACTGCATTCCCTCCCTTGTGGAAGCAGTCAGTCATCTCCTTCTTATTTAGATTCATTTCAAATCTAATGGACTTAATATCTTGGGCCAGATCAAACTGTAAAGACTTATGCCTCTCATCCATATATGTTTCTATTGCTTTCCTTTGCTCATCAAGCTTTATTTGCATTGCAACCATCAGAGAACTGTAATCTACAGATGGTGCTGGCTGTGGTGTAGGCTGTGGTGCAATAGTTTGTAAAGCCTTTTTGTAAGTTTGGCTCCTTCTTTTAAAAATTTGGAATTTCCTTTTCTTTGCTCTTGCAGCCTCCTCATCTTCAGAAGCTGATGTGCTTGCTATTTCTACCCTCTCCCTAGGTAGCTCCTCAACATCCTTTGGCTTCTCAGGCTCTTTCCTTGCAGTTTCTCCTAGAATCTCCACTTGCTCCCCCTCAACTTGTGCATTCTCCCCCTCAGCATCAGCACTTGCTTTCTCAAAGTCTGTTTGATCCAGATTAAGGAAGAGATCTTCCATTGTAAACTCTTGTTGAGGTTGTGATGGAGATTCTCTTATCTTATCAATTACTTGATTTGGTTCCACTTGATCTGCAACAGATGTGTCCTCCATGACAACATCTTGGGGTTGGCTATGTGTTGGAGTTTGCTCAAGTATTGTGTGAGTAGCTTGTTCACTTTCTAGTGGAGTTGGCTCTTCCACTACTAGAGGCTCCCCCTGGATAGAATCCTGGTGAAGTGGGCTAGCCTGAGGTAGCTCCCCCTGCCTGTCTGCAGCTTCTTGCCTATCTGGAGACTTTCCAACAGTTCCAGTTTCTTGTTCATCATCTGGTGTAAAGACAACATGCTCTTCAGAGCTACTGGAGGATTTTTGAGCCACTGGAGCTATCTTCTTCTTCTGCTTTTGGGGTGTTATCTTCTCAGGTGTTGGCAATTCCTTGGTCAAAACTCTATCCCATCTAGAGAAGATTCTCATGTCCATTCTTCTCATGTGGTTGATTTTTGATCCAGCAGCTTGACTCATAACCTCTGGTATACTACCAGCGAAGTAAAGACTTAGTATCCTACCCAAATTGGGTTTCTTCAGGCTCTCCTTAATCTTCTCAAACACTACTCCAGACCAATTAGTGTTTAGTTGGAAGATTAACCTTGTCATTAGACTGAACATATATGCTGAAATCCTGTCATGTCCTCCAGACTTGCACAGGATCATCTTGCCAACAATTTCAGAGAGAAATTTGCCTTGGATGTTCATCCCCTTTCTATTGAATACTGATCCAATTTTCATCTTGGAATCCAGTCCACACCATGTTAAAGCTTCTCTGGTCTTGGAAGCAGAAACTTCATCTTCTTCCTTAGTCCTTGGTAGGTTTAGTACCTTTCTCAAACTCTTAGGTGAGACCTTCACCTTTTCCCCATGAACCCTTGACTTTATCTTAATTCCAGATTCATCTAGGGTAACTCCATTCAGGAATTCCAGAACTTCTTTCTTCCATATTTTTCTCGGCTCTGAAACAAGAAAATCTAACCCTGAGTTTGCAACTAGGGTTACCACATCCTTGATCTCTGGTTCTGCATCATCAAACGCATGTCGCACCAGTTCATATCTTTCGTTCACGTTCTCTTCGAGCTTGGGCGCTATTAGAGTTTGAAGAATTTGAATTGAGAGAAGAGAGGTGTCGACACACAAGTTTGGTCTCGAAACTTTGGTGAGCGTGTCGACAAACAATGTTGAAACCCTATTTATACCTTTCTAGAGTTGAATATGAAAGGGCGCGCCAAGAAACTTAAATTGTGTCGACACTGTTGATAAGTGTCGACACAGACTTATAATGTCTCGACACCTATGTGCCGACACAAGTTTAGTCAACAGAATATATGTGTCGACACTTGTTTATGTGTCGACACCACTTAACTCGACACTTAGTCGAGACTTTACTTCACTAATTTTGCATAAAGCCTAAGTGTCGACACCACCTTGGATGTGTCGACACCTACTTATCATGTGTCGACACTAATTCTCTGAAGTGTCGACACCAACTTCCTAGATGTGTCGACACCTTTTCTCTGAAATGTCGACACCAATTCTCTGTCTCGACACAGACAACTCTGTGTGTCGACACTATTTTACTTAGCCATTACTGTAAACTTATTCTAAGTTTATCATACCTAATTCAATTTTAAACCTATTAAATTTGGTTTCTTCTAAAGGCTTAGTAAACATATCAGCTAGTTGATTATCTGTATTGACATATTCTAGTGAAATATCTTCTTTTTCCATATGTTCCCTTAGAAAATGATGTTTTATTTCAATGTGTTTAGTTCTACTATGAGAAACAGGATTGTTTGCAATAGATATAGCACTTGTAGAATCACAAAATAGTGGTGTTCTATTTACCTGAATACTATAATCCTCAAGCTGATGTTGTATCCATTGAAGTTGAGCACAGCAACTTCCTGCAGCCACATACTCTGATTCTGCAGTGGAGATAGCCACACTTGTTTGCTTTTTGCTACTCCATGAAATCAGTCTTCCACCTAGGAATTGACAGGTACCAGTTGTACTCTTCCTATCTTCTTTGCAGCCTGCAAAATCTGCATCTGAATAACCTGTCAGTTCAAAGTCTTCATTCCTAGGGTACCAAAGGCCTAGATAAGGTGTACCCTTTAGATATCTCAGTATCCTTTTGACTGCTATCAAATGAGACTCTTTAGGGCATGCTTGGTACCTAGCACAGACACATGTAGCATACATGATATCTGGTCTACTTGCAGTCAAATAGAGTAGGGAGCCAACTATCCCTCTATACAAAGTCTCATCTACAGGTTTCCCTGCATCATCTTTGCTAAGAAACATACTTGACCCCATAGGAGTCTTCATGGTACTGGATGAATCCATATCATACTTCCTTATCAGTTCTAGGGTGAACTTAGACTGGCATATGGATAAACCATTCTCAGTCTGTCTAACTTGGAGACCCAAGAAGAACTTAAGTTCCCACATACTGCTCATCTCAAATTGTTCTTGCATAAGTTTTGCAAACTTTTTGCAAAGACTACTTTCAGTAGACCCAAATATTATGTCATCTACATATATTTGGACTAGTATGATCTTGCATCTGGATTCCCTAAGGAATAGAGTCTTGTCTATTTTCCCCCTTGTGAATTTATTCTCAATGAGGAAACTAGACAGGGTTTCATACCAAGCCCTAGGGGCTTGTTTTAACCCATACAAAGCCTTCCTAAGTCTATAGACATAATTAGGTTGAGTTGAATCAACAAAACCTGATGGTTGTTCCACATAGACCTCTTCCTTTAGATTACCATTCAGAAAGGCTGACTTAACATCCATTTGGTATACTTTAAATCCTTGATAGATTGCATAGGCCAGGAACATTCTTATGGCTTCCAGTCTGGCTACTGGAGCAAAGGTTTGATCAAAGTCAATACCTTCTTCCTGTCTATATCCCTTAGCAACCAGTCTTGCTTTGTTCTTGATAATTACTCCATGTTCATCCATCTTGTTCCTAAAGATCCACTTGGTCCCAATTATGTTGTGGTCTTTTGGTTTAAGAACAAGCTCCCAGACTTTGCATCTCTTGAACTGATTCAGCTCTTCTTGCATTGCCTCAATCCAATGAGGGTCTAGGATGGCTTCTTCAAACTTCTTTGGCTCTACTTGGGATAGAAAACTGGAGTAGAGTGCTGCACTCAGATTTCTGCTCCTTGTTTGTACCCCTTATCTTAGATCACCAATAATTTGATCTGCTGGATGATCTCCTAGATGCCTATTAGCTGGATGCATCCTGGCTTCAGTTTGAACTTCTTCAGTTTCTTCAACTTGCTGCACTCTTTGGACTTCTTCTGCATTAGGTACATGTAGTACTCCCCCTGCACAACAACCACTATTATCCACATGCTGACTTGCAGTAGATTATTCTTCAATAGTGAGCTTGTCCATCTTCTTAGTCACACCTGTGGAGCTGCAAATACTTCTAGGCAACTCATTGTTAATAAGTCTAGCTTCATCAAATACTACATGTACTGAATCTTCTACAACTTGAGTAGACAAGTTGTAGACTCTATAAGCCTTACTATTATTGTTGTACCCAACAAAGATCCCCTCTTGGGATTTGGCAGCAAACTTGGTTAAGTAAGACTTTCCATTGTTAAGTATAAAGCATTTACAACCAAAGATCCTGAAATAGGATAGGTTTGGTTTTCTGCCTTTCATAATCTCATAGAGGGTCTTATTGTGGCTTTTAGTAATGGTAGCCCTATTAATTACATGGCATGCAGTATTAACTGCCTCAGCCCAGAAATACTCTAGTAGAGATGTGTCACTTAATAGGGTTCTACCAGCCTCAATCAAGGTTCTATTTTTCCTCTTAGCAATGCCATTTTGCTGAGGTGTTCTTGGTGAAGAAAATTCCTGAAATATCTCAAATTCTTCACATAGTTTTGCCATACTATCAGACTGAAATTCAGTACCATGGTCACTTCTTATTTTGACCACTGTACTGTCTAACTCATTCTGAATTTGTTTGACAAAGCTATAGAAGATACTAGGTGTTTCAGATTTCTGTCTAAGGAAGAACACCCAGGAAAACCTTGAGTAGTCATCTACAATCACAAATGTCTAGACCTTCCTACCTAGGCTGTGAACTGGCATAGGACCAAAGAGATCCATATGCAAGAGGTATAAGCATCTCACAGCATCTTTGTTTTCAATGCTATTAAAGGTGGATCTAGTCTGCTTGCCCTTTTGACAAGCTGAACATATTCCATCTTTAATACACTTAACTTGAGGACCATTCCTCACTAACTCTTTGCTATAGAGTTGGCCAATTGTCTTATAGTTAAGATGGGCTAGCCTCTTGTGCCATTTGACATAATGAGAGACTTTCTCATCAGCTACAAGACACACCGGAGAAGCATTGTTCTCACACATAATGTCTAGACAATAGACATTTCTTTTTTTGTAACCAGTCAAAATGATCTCTTGATCATTTGATCTCCTGATATGACAACCATCTTTGACAAATGAGATGTCATATCCTAAATCACTCAATTGACTTATACTAATAAGGTTATGTTTCAAACCTTTAACATAAGCCACTTGAGTAATTGTTATATGTGTGCTAGAAATGTTACCAAAACCCTTGATAATTCCTTTTTCAGAACCACCAAAGGTGACTTTAGGACCATCCTTGATAGGTGTGTAGTCCTTTAGCAATTCCCTAGTTCTAGTCATGTGTCTGGAACATCCACTGTCCAAGTACCATATTGGGGCATGGCCACTTGGACTCACCTGCAAAACAGATTAGTTGACCTTAGAACCCAAAGAATTCTTGGGTCTTTGGTGCTGGTTAGTTTGCCTCTTAACAAAGCTACCTGCAGATCTTCCAACAGGCAGTTTGCTACTCAACTTGGCACTAGAATTGTGCCAACAGTCTATGACAAAGTGGCATACTTTGCCACAACACCAGCACTCAAATCTATTGTACCTTTGCTTAGGTACATCCCTAGCTGTTTTATCTACAGCTGGCTTGTTGAGAGCTGGGGCTTTGCCCTTAGACTTGGACTTTACAGTGCTAGCAGGGTTAGTAAACCCCAATCCAGTTTTACCCTTGTGAGGTATAAACTCATCAATCAAAGGTAGAACAGACTTAGGTTTAGAAAACCTTGCAACTATGTTTCTCTCCTTCTGAAGACTAATCTCCAAATTTCTGATTTGATCATTCTTGAATGTTATAGTCCCCATCTGAATAACAGTTATGTTCTTCAGTCTGGCTATTTTATTTAACTTTTGATCAATCAGCTTATCAAAATCAGTTGCAGCCACTTTGAGACTTGCAATCTCCTTAGCCTGACTCTTGGCCAGGGATTTGCTTTTCTTAAATGCTTGCAACAGAACTCTATATTCATCAATCAACTAATGAACATCCCCTTCAGATTCAGATCCACTGGCATCACTTGATGCTGATGTAACTGAATCTGAACTAGCACTAGAAATTAAACTTAAAGAACAATTTTGTACCTGACTAGGTCCAGGCTGATCCTGGATTTTGTCACCTTCTGTTAAGGCCATCAGTCCTTTCCACTGAATGTCCTCTTGCTCATATATAGAGTTCATTATCTGGATGAACTCCTCTTCCTCTTCATCAGCATACAGTCCTATGTAAGCTTCAGCTTCTGACTCAGTTTCTGAAGAAGACATGTCTGACAGGCCTTTGTCCTTCTTGGCAACAAAAGACCTTTCCTTCTTGCTCTTGAATTGAGTCTTTTTCTTATCATTAGACTCTTTCCTTTTCTCAGGACAGTCAGCAATAACATGTCCTTGTCTGTTACAGCAATAGCAAATAATTTTTGATAAAGTTGCTTTGCTTGAGTTGGTCTTTCTCCTGTCTTTCTTTGATGACTTCTTGTTCTGATAATAGTCATCTTTTCCCTGTGAAGGGGATGGCTTTGACCTCCACTGTTTCTTCTTTAGAAACTTCTGAAAGTGTCTTGTGAAAGCTACAAAGTCCTCATCACTCTCACTACTTTCAGAATTCCTGCCTTCTGATTCATCTGACTCAGTCTCAGCCACTTTAGGAGGTGGAGATGGAGACTTACTTTTGTATTTCCTGGTGGCTTCTGTCTTGAATGCCACTGTCCTTTCTTTATGCTCACTTCTTGTAGTCTTCTCCTCTTCTTTCCTCACCATCAACTGCATCTCATAGGATAGCAGTTTTCCAAACAATGTTGGAGGAGGGATATCTGCTAACTTGGCCATTTCCCTTATGGCACATATCTTGGTGTCCCAATCATTTGTTAGAGACCTCAAGAACTTATCATTCAGCTCATACTTGCTGAATTCTCTTCCATAAGACATCAACTCATTGACAATCCTATAGAATTTCTTATAGCATTCTGTTATGCTATCAGATCTGTCTTGCCTGAAACTTTCATATTCCTGGTTTAACAAAGACTTTCTGTCCTGCCTAACTTCTTCAGAACCCTCCATATACACTATCAAAGTATCCCACATCTCCTTAAATGTCTTACATTGTATCAAGTTCTGAAAGGTAGCATCATCTATGGCACTCACAATGATATTCTGAGCCCTCTTGTCCATGGTGGCCAGAATAATCTCATCTTTTGTCATTTCAGAAAAGTCCTTAGGTGTTCTCTGATTTGCATCCAGGACTGAAACCTTCATAGGCACATATGACCCTTCTTTAACTGTGATATATATTCTAGGGTCTGAAGCTTCCATAAACAGTCTCACCCTTTCTTTCCAGATGCCAAAAATCTCTTTTCTGCAAATGGGCAACTTCATGGATCCAAGTTCCTTATGATTCTCTGTTGAACCCATGTTTCTTGATTTTCTTGATTCTGCACTTTACTTATACGGAATATGCCAACAGGATCTACTCAGACAGTTAAGTCCTTTTTGAGTAACCTTCCTCTGATACCACTTGAAAGAAATTGTACCTAATCACCTAGAGGGGGGGTGAATAAGTGACTTAAATCTTTTTTTAACTTTTTAGGTAGATTGCAGATTATATCACAGAGTTATAACTACTTCTTCACAGCAATCAATCAGCAATCACAGAATAAACATGCATACAGTGAACACACAGATTTATAGTGGTTCCCCAAGGTTTGGGTACATCCACTTTCCCCCTTCGCCTATCTAGTAGTGTACTAGATTCGGCCAGACTCCTCCACTATCTCAGATCCTCAGATCTTACACTCAGAACCCCAAATGGTTCCTACAACTTAGGCTCAAGGCCCTACAACTCAGTCTTCTCCAAAGACCTACACTCAGCCTTCAACAAGGCCTACACTCAGCCACAAGGCCTACACTCGGAGATATGGATCTCCTACACTCAGGCACACAGGCCATACCACTCAGCCTTTATAATTGCAGGCTTACAACTCAGATCCCTAAGGATCCTACAAGAAATTTAGAATACAAAGAATATACCTACAACTCAGAGAAAAGAGAGAAGAGTTGATAGGTTCTTGATGAGTTCTTGGAAGAACTCTGCTGAGATCAACCTCACTTGGCTTTCTTCAAAGCTTCTTGAATGTAGAACACAATAGGATTGATTCTCTGCAGCTGATCTTCAATCACTGCAACTTAAGATTCAGAACTAGGTCTGAACCCTTCTTCACAGCCTGGTTCCAACGGCTGTCTTCTTGGAAGGAGCTCTCTCTCTCCAACTTCTTAGATCTTCACTTGATTCTTCAATGAATAGCTAGATCTTCTTCTCTTTTCAATCTCTTGATCTGTTAATCATCTGATTCTGTTGACAGTATAAGCCTTTATATAGGCCTTCTTCATGGTGACCGTCTGATCCGGTTCCTAACAGCTTTCTGACAACTCTGACAGTTGCAGTAGACCGGCTGGAATGACAGCTGTCATGTCATCCAGTCACTTCTTGAAATATCTGTAACTGTCTGAAAGTGTCGAGACAATCTGTCTTTAAGTGTCGACACTTATAGACCAAGTGTCGACACAAGTAGACTAAGTGTCGACACAAGCCTTCAAGGTGTCGACACAACTTCTTGTGTTGTAGAATTTATATCTCGACACTGCATCTTCATCATGTGTCGACACTGATGTTGTGTGTCGACACAACTTCTTGTTCTTCAGTACTTAGTTGAATTCTTGTAAGTGTCGACACAACTCCTTTGTGTCGACACATCTTCTTGTGTTGAACTTGTTAAGTGTCGACATATCTTTTTCATGTCGACACATGCCTTCAGTGTTGATACTTGCTGAGTGTCGACACAGCTCCTTGTGTCGACACATTCTTCTTCTGTTGAGACTTTGGCTGAGTGTCGACACATCTCCTTTGTGTCGACACGTGTACTTAGAATTTTTGTTGAACTTTGCTGAGTGTCGACACAGCCTCCTAGTGTCGACACTTTCTTCATGTATTGAGTCTTCTGTTGTGTGTCGACACATTCTTCGTTATGTCGACACTTACTTCAAGTGTTGAGTCTTCTGCTATGTGTTGACATATTTTTTGTTATGTTGACACTTACTTCAAGTGCTGAGTCTTCTGCTGTGTGTCGACACATACTTTATTATGTTGACACTTATACTTAGACTCTGTTGAAATTTGCTGAGTGTCGACACAGCATCCAAGTGTCGACACTTTCTGATGTAGACGCAGTTCCGCCGGGTGTCGACACTGCTTCTAAGTGTCGACACTTCTTCACTGAACATTTCTTCATTGAGTGTCGACACAGCCTTCATGTGTCGACACTTTCTGTCTGGTGTCGACTCTGCATCTCTGGTGTCGACACAATTACTCCAAGTGTCGACACTGCTTCTCTGGCTGTCGACAAAAGTCTTCTTAAGTGTCGACACTTTCCTTCTGGGTGTCTACACATGGACTTAGAAACTTTTCAGCTTTCCCTGCAAATACTTAACCTGCACAAGGCAACTCAAAATACATCAAATACATTTTGATGTATATCATTGAGTAGGGTGAGGCTTCTTCAAATCAGATACATTTAATCCAATGTACCCAACAATCTCCCCCTATTTGGAGAAGTCATAACTCTTAGTCAATGATATACACCATACACAATAAAACCACAGTATGATGTAAAACAGGATTATGCAATCAGGGAAAGTACATAAACATGTATTAAACAAAACATGTTCACACATATATCTCAGAACAATTATGTAATAGATTTTTCACACATCACATTGTTCTAACAACTTTGTCATATACATTATACAAAAGTTTACAGAGTGTTTAAAATCAAAAGATTACAACTGTAAACTAAAGATAGTTCTATTTTATTTTTGCTCAGTCTCCTTGATAAATATGCCCTTCCCAGACTGTATCTTTGCTTGCACAGGGGCTTCAGCATCTTCAGTAGCAGCAGACTTCTTGCCTTTAAGATCCTTTTTCTTTAGCTCTTCAGCTTTGATCTTTTGCCTCTCAAAGTAATGATAAGGCTTAGGAAAGTACTTGCTAGGCTCCTGGGCAGTGGGAGGTAGCTTTCCCATCTTAGCCTTTCTTCTATACTGCAAAATGGCTTCTTGTCTGGTCTCATGCTTCCTCCACTACAGTTCAGAAAACCACTTGTTTCTATATTTAATATTGTCTTTGGCAGCCTTCCATGCAGTTAAGATAATAGTCCTTGAAGTGGGGCTCCACTGTTCAAAATCAGGCATTTGTTCAGCTTGCTCTCTAAACCTCTTCTTAGACAACTGAGTCTCTTGTTCCTTCAGTAACAAGGCTTCTTGTGCTTTCAGTATGGCCTTTAACACAGGCTGAACCACTTTTTCTATGATGACATTTTGCTTTCCCTCATGTGGGCTATACATGGACTATATATCTTCTTGTACCATATCAAAGTCTGGTGGAGGGTAAATGACTTGAGCCACTTCAGCTTGCTCCCCTCCAAGATAAGCAGGATTAATCCCAGACTCTGCAACATTATCATCATCACATAAAGGAGGATAACCAAGAGTGGCTCTGATAGAATTAGAAATCCACTTTGCATGATCAGAGCTGGCTTTGACTAACACCCTCTCCCCCTTTATGACTTCTCTTTCCATGTGATCTCTTAGATCATCCTTTTGAAATCTTATTTGGGCATCCAAATAGTTTACTCCATCTTTAAAGAAAGGTTTTAACCTTTGGAGTTTGTCAGTTATTATCTTCTGAGAGTCTTGTATTGCAGTCTTAACAGCAGTTATTCCCTCTTGGAATGCTTTATCAAAGTCTGCTTTAGCTGTAGCATTAGCTGTAGTCTGCCCTGTAGCTATATTCTTCATCTCTATGACTATTGCATTGTGTGAAGCAGTCAAATTGTCATTCATCCTGAGCTGGTTCTCCAGAACATACCCTTGCTTCACTGCAATATCATCCACTTGAGCTTTGATTTTCTCTTGATGTGTATCTAAATAGACTACTGCATTCCCTCCCTTGTGGAAGCAGTCAGTCATCTCCTTCTTATTTAGATTCATTTCAAATCTAATGGACTTAATATCTTGGGCCAGATCAAACTGTAAAGACTTATGTCCCTCATCCATATATGTTTCTATTGCTTTCCTTTGCTCATCAAGCTTTATTTGCATTGCAACCATCAGAGAACTGTAATCTACAGATGGTGCTGGCTGTGGTGTAGGCTGTGGTGCAATAGTTTGTAAAGCCTTTTTGTAAGTTTGGCTCCTTCTTTTAAAAATTTGGAATTTCCTTTTATTTGCTCTTGCAGCCTCCTCATCTTCAGAAGCTGATGTGCTTGCTATTTCTACCCTCTCCCTAGGTATCTCCTCAACATCCTTTGGCTTCTCAGGCTCTTTCCTTGCAGTTTCTCCTAGAATCTCCACTTGCTCCCCCTCAACTTGTGCATTCTCCCCCTCAGCAGCAACACTTGCTTTCTCAAAGTCTGTTTGATCCAGATTAAGGAAGATATCTTCCATTGTAAACTCTTGTTGAGGTTGTGATGGAGATTCTCTTATCTTATCAATTACTTGATTTGGTTCCACTTGATCTGCAACAGATGTGTCCTCCATGACAACATCTTGGGGTTGGCTATGTGTTGGAGTTTGCTCAAGTATTGTGTGAGTAGCTTGTTCACTTTCTAGTGGAGTTGGCTCTTCCACTACTAGAGGCTCCCCCTGGATAGAATCCTGGTGAAGTGGGCTAGCCTGAGGTAGCTCCCCCTGCCTGTCTGCAGCTTCTTGCCTATCTGGAGACTTTCCAATAGTTCCAGTTTCTTGTTCATCATCTGGTGTAAAGACAACATGCTCTTCAGAGCTACTGGAGGATTCTTGAGCCACTGGAGCTATCTTCTTCTTCTGCTTTTGGGGTGTTATCTTCTCAGGTGTTGGCAATTCCTTGGTCAAAACTCTATCCCATCTAGAGAAGATTCTCATGTTCATTCTTCTCATGTGGTTGATTTTTGATCCAGCAGCTTGACTCATAACCTCTGGTATACTACCAGCCAAGTAAAGACTTAGTATCCTACCCAAATTTGGTTTCTTCAGGCTCTCATTAATCTTCTCAAACACTACTCCAGACCAATCAGTGTTTAGTTGGAAGATTAACCTTGTCATTAGACTGAACATATATGCTGAAATCCTGTCATGTCCTCCAGACTTGCACAGGATCATCTTGCCAACAATTTCAAAGAGAAATTTGCCTTGGCTGTTCATCCCCTTTCTATTGAATACTGATCCAATTTTCATCTTAGAATCCAGTCCACACCATGTTAAATCTTCTCTGGTCTTGGAAGCAGAAACTTCATCTTCTTCCTTAGTCCTTGGTAGGTTTAGTACCTTTCTCAAATTCTTAGGTGAGACCTTCACCTTTTCCCCATGAACCCTTGACTTTATCTTAAGTCCAGATTCGTCTAGGGTAGCTCCATTCAGGAATTCCAGAACTTCTTTCTTCCATATTTTTCTCGGCTCTGAAACAAGAAAATCTAACCCTGAGTTTGCAACTAGGGTTACCACATCCTTGATCTCTGGTTCTGCGTCATCAAACGCATGCCGCAACAGTTCATATCCTTCGTTCACGTTCTCTTCGAGCTTGGGCGCCATTAGAGTTTGAAGAATTTGAATTTAGAGAAGAGAGGTGTCGACACACAAGTTTGGTCTCGAAACTTTGGTGAGCGTGTCGACAGACAATGTTGAAACCCTATTTATACCTTTCTAGAGTTGAATATGAAAGGGCGCGTCAAGAAACTTAAATTGTGTCGACACTGTTGATAAGTGTCGACACAGACTTATAATGTCTCGACACCTATGTGTCGACACAAGTTTAGTCAACAGAATATATGTGTCGACACTTGTTTATGTGTCGACACCACTTAACTCGACACTTAGTCGAGACTTTACTTCACTAATTCTGCATAAAGCCTAAGTGTCGACACCACCTTGGATGTGTCGACACCTACTTATCATGTGTCGACACTAATTCTCTGAAGTGTCGACACCAACTTCCTAGATGTGTCGACACCTTTTCTCTGAAGTGTCGACACCAATTCTCTATCTCGACACAGACAACTCTGTGTGTCGACACTATTTTACTTAGCCATTACTGTAAACTTATTCTAAGTTTATCATACCTAATTCAATTTTAAACCTATTGAATTTGGTTTTTTCTAAAGGCTTAGTAAACATATCAGCTAGTTGATTATCTGTATTGACATATTCTATTGAAATATCTTCTTTTTCCACATGTTCCCTTAGAAAATGATGTTTTATTTCAATGTGTTTAGTTCTACTATGGGAAACAAGATTGTTTGCAATAGATATAGCACTTGTAGAATCACAAAATAGTGGTGTTTTATTTACCTAAATACTATAATCCTCAAGCTGATGTTGTATCCATAGAAGTTGAGCACAGCAACTTCCTGCATCCACATACTCTGATTCTGTAGTGGAGATAGCCACACTTGTTTGTTTTTTGCTACTCCATGAAATCAGTCTTCCACCTAGGAATTGACAGGTACCAGTTGTACTCTTCCTATCTTCTTTGCAGCCTGCAAAATCTGCATCTGAATAACCTGTGAGTTCAAAGTCTTCATTCCTAGGGTACCAAAGGCCTAGATAAGGTGTGCCCTTTAGATATCTCAGTATCCTTTTGACTGCTGTCAAATGAGACTCTTTAGGGCATGCTTGGTACCTAGCACAGACACATGTAGCATACATGATATCTGGTCTACTTGCAGTCAAATAGAGTAGGGAGCCAACTATCCCTCTATACAAAGTCTCATCTACAGGTTTCCCTGCATCATCTTTGCTAAGAGACATACTTGACCCCATAAGAGTCTTCATGGTACTGGATGAATCCATACCATACTTCCTTATCAGTTCTAGGGTGAACTTAGACTGGCATATGGATAAACCATTCTCAGACTGTCTAACTTGGAGACCCAAGAAGAACTTAAGTTCCCACATACTGCTCATCTCAAATTGTCCTTGCATAAGTTTTGCAAACTTTTTGCAAAGACTACTTTCAGTAGACCCAAATATTATGTCATCTACATATAGTTGGACTAGTATGATCTTGCATCTGGATTCCCTAAGGAATAGAGTCTTGTCTATTTTCCCCCTTGTGAATTTATTCTCAATGAGGAAACTAGACAGGGTTTCATACCAAGCCCTAGGGGCTTGTTTTAACCCATACAAAGCCTTCCTAAGTCTATAGACATAATTAGGTTGAGTTGAATCAACAAAACCTGATGGTTGTTCCACATAGACCTCTTCCTTTAGATTACCATTCAGAAAGGCTGACTTAACATCCATTTGGTATACTTTAAATCCTTGATAGATTGCATAGGCCAGGAACATTCTTATGGCTTCCAGTCTGGCTACTGGAGCAAAGGTTTGATCAAAGTCAATACCTTCTTCCTGCCTATATCCCTTAGCAACCAGTCTTGCTTTGTTCTTGATAATTACTCCATGTTCATCCATCTTGTTCCTAAAGATCCACTTGGTCCCAATTATGTTGTGGTCTTTTGGTTTAAGAACAAGCTCCCAGACTTTGCATCTCTTGAACTGATTCAGCTCTTCTTGCATTGCCTCAATCCAATGAGGGTCTAGGATGGCTTCTTCAAACTTCTTTGGCTCTACTTGGGATAGAAAACTGGAGTAGAGTGCTGCACTCAGATTTCTGCTCCTTGTTTGTACCCCTTGTCTTAGATCACCAATAATTTGATCTGCTGGATGATCTCTTAGATGCCTATTAGCTGGAGGCATCCTGGCTTCAGGTTGAACTTCTTCAGTTTCTTCAACTTGCTGCACTCCTTGGACTTCTTCTGCATTAGGTACATGTAGTACTCCCCCTGGACAACAACCACTATTATCCACATGCTGACTTGCAGTAGATTCTTCTTCAATAGTGAGTTTGTCCATCTTCTTAGTCACACCTGTGGAGCTGCAAATACTTCTAGACAACTCATTGTTAATAAGTCTAGCTTCATCAAATACTACATGTACTGAATCTTCTACAACTTAAGTAGACAAGTTGTAGACTTTATAAGCCTTACTATTGTTGTTGTACCCAACAAAGATCCCCACTTGGGATTTGGCAGCAAACTTAGTTAAGTAAGATTTTCCATTGTTAAGTATAAAACATTTACAACCAAAGATCCTGAAATAGGATAGCTTTGGTTTTCTGCCTTTCACAATCTCACTGAGGGTCTTATTGTGGCTCTTAGTAATGGTAGCCCTATTAATTACATGGCATGCAGTATTAACTGCCTCAGCCCAGAAATACTCTGGTAGAGATGTGTCACTTAATAGGGTTCTACCAGCCTCAATCAAGGTTCTATTTTTCCTCTCAGCAATGCCATTTTGCTGAGGTGTTCTTGGTGAAGAAAATTCCTGAAATATCCCAAATTCTTCACATAGTTTTGCCATACTATCAGACTGAAATTCAGTACCATGGTCACTTCTTATTTTGACCACTGTACTGTCTAACTCATTCTGAATTTGTTTGACAAAGCTATAGAAGATACTAGGTGTTTCAGATTTCTGTCTAAGGAAGAACACCCAGGAAAACCTTGAGTAGTCATCTACAACCACAAATGTGTAGACCTTCCTACCTAGGCTGTGAACTGACATAAGACCAAAGAGATCCATATGCAAGAGGTATAAGCACCTCACAGCATCTTTGTTTTCAATGTTATTAAAGGTGGATCTAGTCTGCTTGCCCTTTTGACAAGCTGAACATATTCCATCTTTAATACACTTAACTTGAGGACCATTCCTCACTAACTCTTTGCTATAGAGTTGGCCAATTGTCTTGTAGTTAAGATGGGCTAGCCTCTTGTGCCATTTGACACAATGAGAGACTTTTTCATCAGCTACAAGACACACTGGAGAAGCATTATTCTCACACATAATGTCTAGACAATAGACATTTCTTTTTCTGTAACCAGTCAAAATGATCTCTTGATCATTTAATCTCCTGATATGACAACCATCTTTGACAAATGAGATGTCATATCCTAAATCACTCAATTGACTTATACTAATAAGGTTATGTTTCAAACCTTTAACATAAGCCACTTGAGTAATTGTTATATGGGTGCTAGAAATGTTACCAAAACCCTTGATAATTCCTTTTTCAGAACCACCAAAGGTGACTTTAGGACCATCCTTGATAGATGTGTAGTCTTTTAGCAATTCCCTAGTTCTAGTCATGTGTATGGAACATCCACTGTCCAAGTACCATATTGGGGCATTGCCACTTGGAGTCACCTGCAAAACAGATTAGTTGACCTTAGAACCCAAAGAATTCTTGGGTCCTTGGTGCTGGTTAGTTTGCCTCTTAACAAAGCTACCTGCAGATCTTCCAACAGGCAGTTTGCTACTCAACTTGGCACTAGAACTGTGCCAATAGTCTATGACAAAGTGGCATACCTTTCCACAACACCAGCACTCAAATCTATTGTACATTTGCTTAGGTACATCCCTAGCTGTTTTATCTACAGCTGGCTTGTTGAGAGCTGGGGCTTTGCCCTTAGACTTGGACTTTACAGTCCTAGCAGGGTTAGTAAACCCCAATCCAGTTTTACCCTTGTGAGGTATAAACTCATCAATCAAAGGTAGAACAGACTTAGGTTTAGAAAACCTTGCAACTATGTATCTCTCCTTCTGAAGACTAATCTCCAGATTTCTGATTTGATCATTCTTGAATGTTATAGTCCCCATCTGAATAACAGTTATGTTCTTCAGTCTGGCTATTTCATTTAACTTTTGATCAATCAGCTTATCAAAATCAGTTGCAGCCACTTTGAGACTTGCAATCTCCTTAGCCTGACTCTTGGCCAAGGATTTGATTTTCTTAAATGCTTGCAACAGAACTCTATATTCATCAATCAACTAATGAACATCCCCTTCAGATTCAGATCCACTGGCATCACTTGATGCTGATGTAACTGAATCTGAACTAGCACTAGAAATTGAACTTAAAGAACAATTTTGTACCTGACTAGGTGCAGGCTGATCCTGGATTTTGTCACCTTCTGTTAAGGCCATCAGTCCTTTGCACTGAATGTCCTCTTGCTCATATATAGAGTTCATTATCTGGATGAACTCCTCTTCCTCTTCTTCAGCATACAGTCCTATGTAAGCTTCAGCTTCTAACTAAGTTTCTGAAGAAGACATGTCTGACAGGCCTTTGTCCTTCTTGGCAATAAAAGACCTTTCCTTCTTGCTCTTGAATTGAGTCTTTTTCTTATCATTAGACTCTTTCCTTTTCTCAGGACAGTCAGCAATAACATGTCCTTGTCTGTTACAGCAATAACAAATAATTTTTGATAAAGTTGCTTTGCTTGACTTGGTCTTTCTCCTGTCTTTCTTTGATGACTTCTTGTTCTGATAATAGTCATCTTTTCCCTGTGAAGTGGATGGCTTTGACCTCCACTGTTTCTTCTTTAGAAACTTCTGAAAGTGTCTTGTGAAAGCTGCAAAGTCCTCATCACTCTCACTACTTTCAGAATTCCTGCCTTCTGATTCATCTGACTCAGTCTCAGCCACTTTAGGAGGTGGAGATGGAGACTTACTTTTGTATTTCCTGGTGGCTTCTGTCTTGAATGTCACTGTCCTTTCTTTATGCTCACTTCTTGTAGTCTTCTCCTCTTTTTTCCTCACCATCAACTACATCTCATAGGATAGCAGTTTTCCAAACAATGTTGGAGGAGGGATATCTGCTAACTTGGTCATTTCCCTTATGGCACAGATCTTGGTGTCCCAATAATTTGTTAGAGACCTCAAGAACTTATCATTCAGCTCATACTTGCTGAATTCTCTTCCATAAGACATCAACTCATTGACAATCCTATAGAATTTCTTATAGCATTCTGTTATGCTATCAGATCTGCCTTGCCTGAAACTTTCATATTCCTGGTTTAACAAAGACTTTCTGCCCTGCCTAACTTCTTCAGAACCCTCCATATACATTATCAAAGTATCCCACATCTCCTTAGATGTCTTACAGTGTATCAAGTTCTGAAAGGTAGCATCATATATGGCACTCACAATGATATTCTGAGCCCTCTTGTTCATGGTGGCCAGAATAATCTCATCTTTTGTCATTTCAGAAAAGTCCTTAGGTGTTCTCTGATTTGCATCCAGGACTGAAACCTTCATAGGCACATATGGCCATTCTTTAACTGTGATATATATTCTAGGGTCTGAAGCTTCCATAAACAGTCTCACCCTTTCTTTCCAGATGCCAAAAATCTCTTTTCTGCAAATGGGCAACTTCATGGATCCAAGTTCCTTATGATTCTCTGTTGAACCCATGTTTTTTGATTTTCTTGATTCTGCACTTTACTTATACGGAATCTGCCAATAGGATCTACTCAGACAGTTAAGTCCTTTTTGAGTAACCTCCCTCTGATACCACTTGAAAGAAATTGTACCTAATCACCTAGAGGGGGGGTGAATATGTGACTTAAATCTTTTTTTAACTTTTTAGGCAGATTGCAGATTATATCACAGAGTTATAACTACTTCTTCACAGCAATCAATCAGCAATCACAGAATAAACATGCACACAGTGAACACACAGATTTATAGTGGTTCCCCAAGGTTTGGGTACATCCACTTTCCCCCTTCGCCTATCTAGTAGTGTACTAGATTCGGCCAAACTCCTCCACTATCTCAGATCCTCAGATCTTACACTCAGAACCCCAAATGGTTCCTACAACTCAGGCCCAAGGCCCTACAACTCAGTCTTCTCCAAAGACCTACACTCAGCCTTCAACAAGGCCTACACTCAGCCACAAGGCCTACACTCAGAGATATGGATCTCCTACACTCAGGCACACAGGCCCTACCACTCAGCCTTTATAATTGCAGACTTACAACTCAGATCCCTAAGGATCCTACAAGAAATTTAGAATACAAAGAATATACCTACAACTCAGAGAAAAGAGAGAAGAGTTGATAGGTTCTTGATGAGTTCTTGGAAGAACTCTGCTGAGATCAACCTCACTTGGCTTTCTTCAAAGCTTCTTGAATGTAGAACACAATAGGATTGATTCTCTGCAGTTGATCTTCAATCACTGCAACTTAAGATTCAGAACTAGCTATGAACCCTTCTTCACAGCCTGGTTCCAACGGCTGTCTTCTTGGAAGGAGCTCTCTCTCTCTCTCCAACTTCTTAGATCTTCACTTGATTCTTCAATGAATAGCTAGATCTTCTTCTCTTTTCAATCTCTTGATATGTTAATCATCTGTTTCTGTTGACAGTATAAGCCTTTATATAGGACTTCTTTATGGTGACCGGCTGATCCGGTTCCTAACAGCTTTCTGACAACTCTGACAGTTGCAGTAGACCGGCTGGAATGGCAGCTGTCATGTCATCCAGTCACTTCTTGAAATATCTGTAACTGTCTGAAAGTGTCGAGACAATCTGTCTTTAAGTGTCGACACTTATAGACCAAGTGTCGACACAAGTAGACTAAGTGTCGACACAAGCCTTCAAGGTGTCGACACAACTCCTTGTGTTGTAGATTTTATATCTCGACACTGCATCTTCATCATGTGTCGACACTGATATTGTGTGTCGACACAACTTCTTGTTCTTCAGTACTTAGTTGAATTCTTGTAAGTGTCGACACAACTCCTTTGTGTCGACACATCTTCTTGTGTTGAACTTGTTAAGTGTCGACACATCTTTTTGGTGTCGACACATGCCTTCAGTGTTGATACTTGCTGAGTGTCGACACAACTCCTTGTGTCGACACATTCTTCTTCTGTTGAGACTTTGGCTGAGTGTCGACACATCTCCTTTGTGTCGACACTTGTACTTAGAATTTTTGTTGAACTTTGCTGAGTGTCGACACAGCCTCCTAGTGTCGACACTTTCTTCATGTATTGAGTCTTCTGCTGTGTATCGACACATTCTTCGTTATGTCGACACTTACTTCAAGTGCTGAGTCTTCTGCTGTGTGTCGACACATTCTTTGTTATGTCGACACTTACTTCAAGTGCTGAGTCTTCTGCTGTGTGTCGACACATACTTTATTATGTCGACACTTATACTTAGACTCTGTTGAAATTTTCTGAGTGTCGACACAGCCTCCAAGTGTCAACACTTTCTGATGTAGACACAGTTCCGCTGTGTGTCGACACTGCTTCTATGTGTCAACACTTCTTCACTGAACATTTCTTCATTGAGTGTCGACACAGCCTTCATGTGTCGACACTTTCTGTCTGGTTTCGACTCTGCATCTCTGGTGTCGACACAATTACTCCAAGTGTCGACACTGCTTCTCTGGCTGTCGACACAAGTCTTCTTAAGTGTCGACACTTTCCTTCTGGGTGTCGACACATGGACTTAGAAACTTTTCAGCTTTCCCTGCAAATACTTAACCTGCACAAGGCAACTCAAAATACATCAAATACATTTTGATGTATATCATTGAGTAGGGTGAGGCTTCTTCAAATCAGGTACATTTAATCCAATGTACCCAACAATATGTTATGAATGAAAAGGTTAGGACTAGGGATGGAAAGTGAGTTCTGTCGCTAATGCCGGGCAAGAGTGAGTGCCACTGGCGATAGCTCTTAGTTAACCTGTGATCGTGAAGCCAGTCCTTCGTGGACATCATGGCTATTTGTGAGCTTGATGAGCTCTTCACAAGGCCTCGTGTTGAACGGAAAAGGGGATGCCGACCCGCGTTAGTCTTTGCATTGAACTAACGGTTTGAGCAACGGGCAAAGGCTGAACTATATCCGGGTTATCTGTCATGAGTTCCTGGGCGCCTAGAACTCGGCAGAAATCTTACGCCTGCGCGCTACGATACCATGGGGGGCTACGGTCCAATCCCGGGTCGTTATGAGACTAAGTCTCCGGCTGACAGCCATGGAGCAAAATGCTCAAGTTTGTCGTTGGGCTTCGGGCCTTGAATGGAGGTGGGCGACTGGTTTATCCGGTACACCAATATTGTGCCCTGAGTGCACAGAACGTCGGGCTGCGTGGGCGACGTTTGTGATTGGATTGTGCGTGAGCGCACATTGTGTGTTATGTCTGCTTGTAAAATGCTATGCCTACAGGGAAGAAATGTCACTGCCCATGGTAAGGGGTAGGATTGTTATAAATTGGTCAGCTGAAAGCTGACCGTTACCTTGTTTGCCACCATTACGGTGGACTGTCCTGTGTAGGTGCTGGAGAGACGAGCGGGAATAGGGGACTGAATCTCTTGATGTTGTTGTTGCTGCTGCTGCTGCTATGCTGGCCCTAGAAGGCCAAAGAAGTGTATATGAGATATTGTTCATGTGTGGTCGGCCTGTGTGCCGATGTATGGAAGCTATATGTGCTAAGATTAATTGTAAGGCCATAAGGTCAAGCTTGTTGTGTACTTGTATAACATTCCTTCATGATATATATATATATATATATATATATATATATATATATATATATATATATATATATATATATATATATATATATATATATATATATATATATATATGTGTGTGTGTGTGTTGGTTTATATATTTTGGACATTCTAATGAGCTGAGTTTAATCAACGTAAAAGCTTCCGCTAGAATGCTCTGTGTTAGGATGCGCAACTCTGATATTAAGCCGTAACTTCGTCGCCTGTTTGTGGCATATGGTGTGGGGCTCCGGCCGGACCTTCTATTAAATGTCATGTAACGGATGGAGGTGTTACATTTTGGTATCAGAGTCAGTTTGTCTTGGTCCTTCACTTTCGAATTCGTTGTCGAATTCTTTTGTGGGGTGGCGAGCACGTGCACGTGCGACCCACTATAACATTAATGAACTCAAGAATGTCCACTAAGGAATGCAAATAGACCTGTTTGGGGAACATGTGCGTTCCTTATATTTCTGTTGGCACTATGTTTGTTGCTTACTTGTGTGTTTCACGGCTGTAGGAGACTAGCTTGCATGCGGGACAGCAGGAACCCCAATATTCGATGGGACTGATGACACCAACTGTGGTACCACCACCTCCTCCTTCGGCAGAGATGGTTTGATTGATCGTTGAGGTGGTCTACGTAATGATCAAGGACCAACATGAGGGACGGGGACAACCCTTTGTTCCGGTGGTGCATCCCATGCCGGTCGGCGTACTTGAGCAGACGGCAAGGGAAAGAGCATCAGCTTCGTCGTTGAACATGTGCCTGAACCAAGGAGTGGACACGGTTGAGGAATACTTTCATGTATTTGTTGCCCTGAGACAACATCCAAAGTTTGTGTTTGAAACCGAGGAAACTAAAATCAACAGGTTTTATGATGGGCTACGTCAGGAACTACGTTTTTTGTTGATGGGTCTGAAGTTACTGGGGTTCCAACCATTGGTGGAGTCAGCTAGACTATTGGAGATGGACTTGACAAGGGCCCGTCAAATGCCTGCGATCAGGGAATCGAGTTCTTCACGGGTTAGAAAGCCTGCTCACCGCGGGAGGGGAAAACACGAGACTCGTGCTTGTTATACTTGTGGCAAGAAGGGACACTTTGCCCGAGAGTGTTGGGGTGGTGACCAGAAGCCAAAGAAGCAATACAAGTGCTACTCGTGTGGCAAAGAAGGACATAAAGCTCGAGATTGCCGAGTTGGTCGTTAGATGAACAAGAAGGGAATTTCGACTTTATGTATATAAATAACTATGCTCCTGTACTGTACATGTTTTGTGTGTACAAACATGTCGTTAGTCTTTGAATGGAGGTTTCAAATGTTCCTTGTGTACTTCGATTGGTACAATACATATACGATTGGAATAAACGTGCTTGCACGGTAGTCGTGAACACGAATGGAAAGGTGATGATATAATACATGGGGTAATGTGGGGCATATAACCCGTGACTGTCAGGTTAGTCAGCCAAAGGTTGAAACGATGACCGGAGCGTCAGATGCTGATAAGGGAAAGGCAGTGGTGGAGTCCACTACCGCCTAGGCGCCACCTCGAGTATTCAACTTGGCCAGCAGAAGGCCATACAGCAAAGTGACATTGTCACCGACATGCGGTGACATATTGAATTGCTGTTTTGGTTCTTTCATACCTTGTTTGTAGCTTGCGTAGGATGTGTTTGTATTCGGCTTTGTCCGACGAGAATCCTGTTTGATATTGGTACTTCTCATTCATTTCTATCTGTGGACCTCGTGTTACGGATCAGTGTACCGATTCGGTTAATGGTAGATAGTGTGACGGTGTTATTACCAAATGGATGCGAGGTGGCAGTTCAAATTGGAAGTCGGGATTTTTGTGTGAATGCATCTGTGCTACTGATATCGGAATTTGATGTGATTTTTGGTATGGACTGACTCTCGGAACAGCGTGCCTTTATTGACTGTAATTTAGACGAGATCACACTGGGCTAGGATACCGAGCTTGCGACTAAGTTCGCTTGTATGCAAGGGGTGAGTGGGACCTTGATGTCTGCACTCCAAGTCGTCAATGTTGTTAGAAAGTGCGCAGAGTTACTCTTCACGCTGATTCAGGCTGTTGGCCAAAGGCCAGTGTGAGTGACGTTCTGATCGTATCGGAGTTTGTTGATGTGTTCCCTAAGGATCTTCCTGGGCTGCTACCCCAGTAGGAGATCGACTTCACTATTGAGTTGGTGCTAGGTGCGAAACCTGTGGCCCGCTCGCCATATCGCGTGGCTCCAGAGGAAATGGCTGAATTGAAATTGCAAGAGTTGTTGGAACAGGGATATATATATACGCCCAAGTATGTCACATTGGAGCGCGCTTGCTCTTTTGTGAAAAAAAGGACGGCAGCCTGCGATTGTGCATTGATTAGCGTGAATTGCATAAGTTTACGAAGAAAAAAGAGACATTCGATGCCACGGGTAGATGAGTTGCTGGATCAATTGGCAGGATTGAAAGTGTAGCTGGATTTGAACTCGGGCTATGACCAGGTGAGAATTCGGGAAGGTGACATTCCCAAAGTAGCGTTTGGCACATGCTATGGTCATTACGAGTTTACTGTCATGTCGTTTGAGCTATGTAATGCGCCATCGGTGTTTATCCGAACGTTTCAAGAGTACTTGGATATGGTTGTGATTGTCTTCATTAATGATCTTTTGGTGTACTCTCAATTGGAAGCTGATCATGCAAACCACATGTGGTTGATGTTGCAACAGTTCGTTTGGATGCCAGAGTGCGCGTGAGCTTTTGAAGAGCTAAGGAGTCGTTTGACCACAGTGCCCATTTTGACGTCGCCATGTGGAACAAACGGCTACGTTCTTCGTCAAGTTGGAAAGGTGATTGCATATGACTCACGCCAGGTGAAAGAGCATGAGCAAAGTTATCACGTCCACAATTTGGAGTTGGCGACAATATTTATATGACGTGAAGGTGGATATATTCACGGACCATAAGAGCCTAACATACTTATTGGCGCAAAAGGATCTCTATATGCGACAACAACGGTGGGTAGAGTTCCTCCGAGCCTATACGTTTAAGATTCATCACATTCCCGGGAAGGGAAGCGTGATCGCAGATGCCTTGAGTCATAGAACTCTGTCAAGGGCAAACTGGTTGCAGATGCATGATGAGCGTCTGATCCAGGAGTTGGAAGCGTTAGAGATTTCTTATGTTGATAGGAATTCTACAGCCGATGCATGCTTAAACTGGACGGAGGTACAATATGACCTCGCGGACAGGATTCAACGAGGAACTGAGCTAGATGAAAGTCTTCAATGCTAATCAAAGGATGGGCTTGATAGCCAATTCTCCTGGGATGACGGCCTTTTGCGAAACGAGGTCGTTTGTGCGTCCCGAGTATGGGTAAGTTACGAGAAGAATTGATGTATGAAGCGTATGTTACAAAATACTCAATCCTCCCTAGGAGCACAAAGATGTTCAAGGCCATGAAGACATTGTTCTGGTGGCCAGGACTACAGAAAGACATAGCTCAGTATGTGGCTAAATGTCAAACTTGTGCTTTGGTGAAAGCAGAATGCCAGAAGCCCGAAAGTTTCATGAAATCGTTACTGATTCCGAAATGGAAGTTTGATGATATTTCAATGGATTTCGTGCACGGGTTGCCGAGATCTCAATGCGGGAATGATTCAATCTGGGTAATTGTAGACCGGTTGACGAAAGTGGTGCACGGTGTTCCTCGTAGTATCGTGAGTGATCGTGAAGGGCGATTCACATCGAACGATTGGAGGCTAACCCAGCAATTATTGGGAACGAAGTTGACGTTCAATATGGCCTTTCACCCCCAAACGGATAGCCAGACTGAGAGGACCAACAGAACAATGGAGGATATGCTTTGAATGTGTGCCCTGGATTGTGGTAAGAGATGGGGAGATCATTCCTATATGGTGGAGTTTGCCACAATAATAGCTACCAAGCGAGCATCAATATGACATTATTTGAAGCTCTGTATGGTTGGAAATGTCGTACACCGTTAGCTTGGGCAGAAGCAGGATAATCCAAACTCTATAAGCGTAAAGAAGTTGATGAAGCTAATTCGATGATACGCTCTGTTCGGGAGAGGCCACTGATAGCCTAGGATCGACAAGCAAAATACTACAACGCCAAGCACCGAAATGTGGAGTTCGCAGGGGACGATTGGGTATATTTGAAGATCAAACTCTTCAAAGGAGTGTCCAAGATTCGACATTGATATCTTGGTCCGTTTGAAGTGGCGGAACGAGTTGGGTAAGCTGCCTATTGGCTAGCCCTTTCGGCAGAATTGATGGGATTGCATGATGTGCTTCATATATCTATACTTCCGAAAGCCGTCAAAGATCCAACTCAAGTGATCGAGAACGATCATGTGCCGGTGTAGTATGGGCTAACGACGAAGGTTAGGCCCATTCGGATCGAGAATAGAGTCGATAAACAGTTGTGAAACAAGACAATCGGGATGGTAAAAGTCCGGTGGGACAACTGTGGCCGTGAGGATCTAACATGGGAATGAGAGCAGACCATGCGAACTGAATTTCCCGAGTTGTTTGCTTAAACCTGTTGTTCAGTGTGTCTCTTGTTGTAACAGACATGTTTAAAGTTATAACATTGTGACTGCTGATTTCCGTACTGTGCGCAAATTTCGGGACGAAATTTCTTGTAAGGAGGGGACGGTTGTAACACCCCAAATCCCAAGATTGGGTTAAGGTGGGCAACATGTCCCAAGCCGTGTTCTGCTCTGCTGAGCTGAACAGCCTGTCGAGTGCTCGACGAAATGCACTCGACGAGTTCTCGAGAGGGAACACGCCCTGTGACATGGGTGTGTCCAAGGGCGTGTCCTCCTCTGGTTCGTCGACCTCCACTCGAGTAAATGTTCTCGACGATCCTCGAGTGGGGAACACGGCCTATGATACGGGCGTGTCACATAGGACACGGGCGTGTCACATAGTCGTGTCCCTCTCTGGTTTTGGCCAAGATATTGAGGCCTTGTGAACACGGGCAGGACACGGGTGTGTCTATGGGCACACGGACTGTGACACGGGCGTGTCACATGGCCGTATCCAGTTCGGGTTGAATCGGGTGTGTGCCGCCTGAGGTACACGGCCGCAGACACGGGCGTGTCTGAGGGCGTGTCATGGCACACGGCCTGTGACACGGGCGTGTCACATGGCCGTGTTATGCTCTGGGTAAGTCGGTTGTGTGCTGCTTAAGGTACAAGACCTGTGACACGGGCGTGTCACAGGTCGTGTCAGCCCAAAAATAGACCTCTGTGGAAAATTTGTGGTCGTTCATTTCCTTTATCTGGGTTCTGATGGCCCAGGCTTCTCCCTGCTGCTTTAAGGCCGAAATTGAGAAGATGAATCTCATCTACCTTAGGACACTCTCTTTCTAAAAGAGCTAGAGAGAAGGGAGAGAAAGGAGGAGGAGGAAAAAAGGATCCGGCCACCGATGGAGCTTTCGAGTTCCGAAGAAAGATCTGAGGCCAGATTTGTGGAGGCAAGGCCGTTGCGGTGCTTTCCAACCGGCTAGATGTCCATGGATCCAAAGGGGTCGTCAAGGGTAACGATCTTTCTTCCTTGGACATGTGAAGTCCTTGATTTGACATATGCATATGTTTTTCCCCACCAAAAGGTGATTTAGTAAGGGATTCCTTGGGTTGATTTTGGAGATCCCCAAGATGTCTTGCATGTAGATCCAGAAATGTGAAGTACATAATAGACATACTGTGTGAATCCCATCTAGATAGGTTGGTCTGGATTGGTGATTTTTCTATTGCACACTAGAGAAGACTACGTGTATGAATGATTATGCTTGTGATCTTAGTGGGTTATGCATGTGAAGGATAGTAGCAGGAAGTACTGGAATGAATGTCCAGGAAAAGACCCACTCAATGATTGTGTTGTATGCTATGAATGAGAAGGTTATGACTAGGGATGGAAAGTGAGTTCTGTCGCTAATGTCGGGCAAGAGTAAGTGCCACTAGCGATAGCTCCTAGTTAACCTGTGATCGTGAAGCCAGTCCTTCGGGGACAGCATGACTATTTGTGAGCTTGATTAGCTCTTCACAGGGCCTCGTTCCGAACGGAAAAGGGGATGCTGACCCGCGTTATTCTTTGCATTGAACTAACGGTTTAAGCAACGGGCAAAGGCTGAACTATATCCGGGTTATCTGCCATGAGTTCCTGGGCGCCTAGAACTCGGCAGAAGTCTTAGGCCTGCGCGCTACGATACCATGGGGCGTTACGGGCCAATCCCGGGTCGTTATAAGACTAAGTCTCCGGCTGACAGCCATGGAGCAAAATGCTCAAGTTTGCCATTAGGCTTCGGGCCTTGAATGGCGGTGGGCGACTGGTTTATCTGGTACACCAATAATGTGCCCTGAGAGCACGGAACGTCGGGCCGCGTGGGTGACGTTTGTGATTGGATTGTGCGTAGTGCACATTGTGTGTTATGTCTGCTTGTAAAATGCTATGCCTGCAGGGAAGAAATGTCACTGCCCCGGGTAGGGGGTATGATTGTTATAAATTGGTCAGCTGAACGTTGACCGTTGTCTTGTTTGCCACTGTTGTGGTGTACTGTCCTGTGCAGGTGCAGGAGAGACGAGCGGGAATAGGGGTTGAAGCCCTTGATGTTGTTGTTGATGTCGCTGCTGCTATGCTGGCCCTAGAAGGCCAAAGAAGTGTATATGAGATATTATTCATGTGTGGCCGGCCTGTGTGCTGATGTTTGGAAGCTATATGTGTTAAGCATAACTGTAAGGTCATAAGGCCAAGCTTGTTGTGTACTTGTATAACATTACTTCGTGTTGTGATATATATATATATATATATATATATATATATATATATATATATATATATATATATATATATATATATATATATATATATATATATACATATATATATATATATATATATATATATATATATATATATATATATATATATATATATATATATATATACATATATATATGTATATATATATATATTGGTTTATATATTGTGGACATTCTAATGAGCTGAGTTCAATCAACGTAAAAGCTTCTGCTAGAATGCTCTGTGTTAGGATGCACAACTCTGATATTAACCAGTAACTTCGCCGCCTGTTTGTGACATATGGTGTGGGGCCCCGGCCGGACCTTCTATTATATGTTATGTAACGGATGAAGGTGTTACATTTTGGTTCAAGTGTTAGCTTATACAACCAAATGAACACCGCTCTGATACCAATTGAAAGATAGAGATTAGATCTGATTTACTCTAGAGGGGGGTGAATAGAGTAGTAAAAGTTTTTGGTTGTTTTTAGATTTTTATTAGAGTAAAGAATAAGTGATAACAATATTAACAGAAAGGAAAAATAGTCTAAATTAATCTACTCTAACACAGCACAGAAATATATCACAGCACAAATAAAAGAGGCAACCAGATGACACAAGAATTTTATAGTGGTTCCCCAACCTGGGTACATCCACTCTTCTACCACCCTGGTAGGAATCCACTAGCAGGTTTTTGATCAGGTGACTGCCACCACAAGATCTATTTCCAGGGACATCTCACAACCCTTTGAGCTTTTGATCAGGTGCCCAAAAACCAAATAAACTTTTTGAAGGGAGTTAATAAACCTTTTATACAGGAGGGGGAGAGAGATTTGATGATGTCTTCTCTTTCTCAAACAACTGAGAAGACTTAGTGGATTGCTGTTGTCAAGACTCCTTCAGAATCACTTGGAGCCTTGCATAGGGTATAGGTCTTCAGCCTTGACTTGAGATAATCCAGAAACTTCTAACTGATAGAGATTTGTTGTCCTTGAAAGCTCCTGGAATGGAAGTTGAAGAAGAGTCTTGATTGTGATTGTTCTTCTTCTTCTTCTTCTTCAGAAAGATCAAGGAGAAAACAAAGTGTTTTCTACACAGAAAATTTTGAATATATTTCTGTGTTCTCTGTATTACTCTAAGTCCTGTTTTTTTCTCTTCTGAAAAGAAAAACTCTTTTATATTATCTGTCAAATTCTCCTTTGAATTTTGAATTTCATGCATTGAATGTTGATTGCCTGGAGAATGAAAATCGGTTGGAGAATAATGTCTTTAATGAGTTTCCCCAACTGTCTTAATTAATCAAACAAGTAATTAACCTGATGAATACCATAACTAATGCTGCCAATAACGGCTATATTCAGAGAACATGTGCATTAATTACTCAGGAAATTATTGCTAAATAATATATGGAATATGGACAGAAAAGAGGAAAATTCTAAGTCTGGAACTGCAACAGAAATCGTCGACCATAGAACAGATTTCGTCGGCCTGAGATCCAAGTTCGTCGACCAGAGAAATCCTGTTCGTCGACTAGAGAAAGCTTTTTCGTCAACCTGAGAACCAAGTTCGTCGACCTGAGCTCAGCGACCTGCATTCTGTGAATAACTTGCCAATTCTATGGTCCAAGTTCATCGAGCTGATAATCTATCTTCATCGAGCTGAGTTCAGAGAAAATATTCTGGAAAGAATGTGTTGAAGTTGAAATCCAGACTTCGTCGACCTAAGCTCGAATATTATCGAGCTCAACTCAGAGAATTAACTCTGAGTTCGTCGATCAGCGATCGACGATCATTGAGCTGAGTTCGACGAACGTCGAACTTACATACTGAACTTGATTTCTTCTAAGTCATGAGTCAATCTGAGGTCTTCTGCTGGCTGGTCCATGTAAGGTTGAACCTAATGACTTAGCCTAGACTCTAGGACTCAAAGACATGACCCTGGCTATACATTGTGGGTTAGACATCCTAATTAGTGAACCTAGCCCCAATCCAACTAGGGATCCAACAACCACGCATAGCATCCCAACCTTGTAAACTCATGTAAGTAGGTATCAACACTACTTTCTCCCTGAGTTAGACGCTGGAACTCATTTTCTATGGTAATTCGCTATGACGACGACAGATGATTTGCCAAGATCAGTCTCGAAAACTCCTCTATCAAGACCTCTGTTAGTTGTCTACCTGTTAAGTGGTGCAGCTCCATTACATTCCACCAAAGCCGAGCCTCTCCTTCCATCAGGAAAGAAGCCAAGGTGACTTTCTGTTCCTCCACAGTTCTTATTGCCGTCAAAATTCTTTTGACTCGCGCAAGCCATTCCTCTGCTTGCGTTGGGGACCTTGCTCCCGCGAACGTAGGAGGACTGAAACTCATGAACTACTTCAGTTGTCGTTACACTGCTCGTATATCTACCACATCCTCAACAGGTTCTAGGCTCACATCAACCTGTATTGGCACCATTGCAGGCTGCGCATGCCCAGTAGGCTGCGCTTGTATCATCGCAAACAACGCCTCAGCAACTAAGCACATTGTCTCCACAGAAGGAGGTGTGGCCACCTAAGCTGGTGCCGCACTCTCAACATAATGTTGGGGCTCAGACTGCCCCGCACCACTTCGAGTCACCTATACGTGTAAAAGACACACTTTAGCGACTTTGCAAAAACAATAACAACTTTGTAGGAACGCGCATGTTCCTCAAACATGTTTATTTTCATTACTTGGTGGACATTCTTGAGTTCATTTATGTTATAACGGCCCGCACTTACACGTGCTCGCCACCCCTCAAAAGAATTCGACCATGAATTCGCAGGAGTAAGACCAAGACAAGCTGATACCAAATTATAACACATTCGTCCGTCACATGAAATATAATAGAGGGTCTGTCCGGGGCCCCACACCATATTCCACAAACAGGCAGTGAGATTACATATGAATATCAAAAACTACTCGAAGCCTAACTCAGAGCATTCTAGCAGAAGCTTTAGGGTTGCATGAACTCATACCAATTGAATGTCCACTATATATAAACCACACCATTTATATTTATATCAGGAATGTCACTTACCAATACTTCCAATTGTGATTGTGACGGGACTTGACTTATGAGAACACATTTTTTAAAAAAAATTAAGGATAAAAAGTATAAAATAATTATACACACACACGAGTGAGTGACACAGAACTTCTTCCCTACTGCCAACTGCGAAAGTACCTCGATCACGATAGTACATGGGGGACCCAGTAACATTACCCCGCACAATATTACCCCGACCATAATATGCCCATGCGCGACAGAGCTCTCGTCACTCTCAAAACCCTAAGCATTATACCATGCTTGTTGCTCACTTTTGTCGTGGCATAGAGGTTTGTGAGCTGCAGGGAAAGAGAAGAACATTTTTTATTATAGATAGTGGACTTTGTCAATATCTGATCGCATTTTTAAAATAAAAGAAAAAACATAAATTTTAAAAAATTAGAATTTTTTAATAAAAGAAGAAAAAATTGGAAAGTAAATGTTTAACCAAATGATGTTTTTTCTTTTAACATACGAGTGACTGGCACAGGGCTTCGCCCCTACGATCAATCGCTGTAGTATATCGTACCTGCAATAGTGCACGGGGGTCTTCAGTGCCCCACGCGACATTATTCCAGTCATGACATTGCCCTGACGCGATGACGCTCTTGACGCTCGCAAACTCCCGAATGTTATATTTTGCCCATCGCACATTTTTACAGTGTGCACGTGAGTTTGCAGGTGGGAGACTTTATTTATATGAGAACACATTAAAAAAAACAAAAAAATACTTCCAATTTAAAAAGTGGATTTTTTTAATAAAAAAAAAGGTAAAATTGAAAAGTAAATGTATAGGGAAATGTGTTTTATCTTATTATAGTATATATTACAGATATTTAATAATATGAATAGATCATATGTAAAACGTAAATAACTAAAACTATATATCTTAGGAGAGAGAAGCACGGGGGGAGAGAGAATTTTGGAACAGGATCCTTTCTATTTGGGATCTCAAATATAGGTCTATTTTGTGAATAGGTTTGATTCTTATTTTATCAAAATTTGTATGATTTTTTTATTTAAAAAATAAAAAAATGATGGAACTAATGAATCATCCAATCAGCCACAAATTAACCTTAATGGTCAAATAAATACTATTAATTTGAACTCAAATGAAAAGATTAAGGCTGCGTTTGGCTGACAAAAATGTCATCGTCATATCAAAATTTTATGTCCCAACTATTGTAATATCAAACATATAATGATGTTTGTGTCCAACCTTACCGGAATAAATAAGCTACGATAAGCTGTGCCAAACACAGCCTAAGGCTCTGTTTGGGATAACTTATGATGATAAATAAGTTGCTAATTGAAAATTGATGCTTGCATAGATATTTTATAAAAACAACGATGAATAAACAGTCGACTGTTTGGATAGTTTGTTCATAAGTGTTTATCTAAAATTTCATTCATTCATAGGGGTACGTTTGTTTAGACACATTTTTTTGTCCGAGCGCGATTTTTTTGCCAGAAAACGTTTTGTTCGCCTAGTTGCGATTTTTTTCGCACGGAAGTGATTTTTTTCTCTCGACCGTGGTTTTTGTCGCCCGGTCGCGGTTTTTTTCGCATGGGCGATTTTTTTGCCCAGGCGCGTTTTATTCGCCCGTGCGCGACTTTTTTTTGCCCAGGCGCATTGTTTTTTGAACCGAACGCGTTTTTTTCGCCCGGTCGTTGTTTTTTTTCTAGGCGCGCTTTTTTCGCCTGGTCGCAGTTTTTTCACCTAGTCATGATTTTTTTCGCTCGAGCGTGTTTTTTCGCCCAGTCACGTTTTTTTCACCCGGTCGCATTTTTTTTGCCCGTGCACGTTTTTTCTCAGGGGCGTGATTTTTCACCCAGGCGCAATTTCTTCGCCCCAACACAATTGTTTCCCCCAGGTGCGATTTTTTCGCCCGAGAGAAAAAGGAAAAAGCTCGTCCATGCGAAAAATTATGCTTGAGCGAAAAAAACACGACGGGGCAAAAAATACGCGTTTGAGCGGAAAAAATAGTGTTTGGTCGCAAAAATCGCGCATGGGCAAAAAAATCGCACCCCGCTCCGCCCAGGCGAAAAAACCGCATCTTGGAAAAAAAATCGCTTCCAGGTAAAAAAATCGCGCCCGGGCGAAAAAATCGCATTCGGGCAAAAAATCGAAAAAGTCCCGCCCAGACGAAAAATTCCCACACGGGCCAAAAATATCGCGTCCGTGCGAAAAATATCGCACCCGGGCGAAAAGAATGCACCCAGGAGAAAAGATCGCGCCCGTGGTCGAAAAAATCGCGGCCTTGTGAAAAAAATTCGCCCGGTCAAAAAAATCGCACGCGAGTGAGAAATTCTCTCGCAGACGAGAAATTCATGCTCACGCGAAAAAATCGCACCCGGGTGAAAAAATCACGTCCGGAAAAAAATCACTTCCGGACAAAAAAATCACGCATATGAGTTTTTTAAGAGATAAACGCTTATGAGAAGCCATAAGCTACATCCGGGTAGCTTGTGAAAAATCAACATATCATCAAATTTAGGCTCTGTTTGGGAGTACTTTTCGTAAAGGAAAAGGTGTGGTGGCAAAATGAATGTGAGAAAATGTGCTTTTGGAAAATGTATATTGCAAAAGAAGATCTGTTTCAGTGAACTTCTTTTGCATAGTTTTTTAGAAAAGTGCAGCACTTTATAAAATGTTTAGCAAATCTTCGTTGCAGTGACTTGTTTTATTAAAATTGCGCACATTTTTCGCCCGAGCATGAATTTTCCCGCCATACGCGAATTTTCCGTCCTGGATCGAATTTTTCGCACGGGCGCGCATTTTTCGTCTGGGCGTGAATTATTCGCCCGGGAGCAAACTTTCCGCCCGGGCCTGAAATTTCCGTCAGGGCCAGATAAATTCATGCCCATGAGAAAAAAAAACACGCCCGGGCAAAAAAACGTGCTCGTGTGAAAAATGTGCGCCCAGGCAAAATATTCGCGCCCGGGCGAGATATCCGCGCTCTAGCAAAATATTCGCGATCGGGTGAAATCTTCGCTCCCGGATGAAAAAATTACACTCAGACGAAAATTCCGCGTTAGAGCGAAAACATCGCGCACGGGTGAAAAAACCGCGCCTGGGGGAAAAACCGCTTCCAGGCAAAAAATGCGCGCCCTGGCAGAGAAATTCACGTCCGGGCGAAAAATTCGCGCCCGGGAGAAAAATTCGCGCCCGGGCGAAAAATTCGCGCCCGGGCGAAAAATTCGCGCCCGGGCGAAAATTCGCGTCCGGGCGAAAAAATTCGCGCCCGGGCGAAAAATTCGCTCCCGTGCGAAAATTTGACGCTCTGGCGAAACAATCGTGCCCAGGATAAAATTAGCGCCCGGGCGGAATATTCGTCTAGAGAAATGCTACTGTTTTTGTAGTGTTGTCGAACTGGATCCGGAGGAGTAAAACTTTTTTGTTGCATCAATTGTGTATCGGGATGTGAAGATGCTTTTCGAAAAGTTGAAAAGTAAGAGGCTCGTGACTTTTTAAAAAGAGGAGAAAAAAGAGTTTTGGGTGGTAGCTTTTCCCACCGGTAGACATTTCAAACATTTTTTTTAGGTGTGGTAGCGTTTTCTAAAAAAACGGAAAGGAGCTACAAAGCCCTCCCAAACAGACCCTTAAAATAAATGATTTTCTATAAGCTGGACAAACAAACAACAATAAAATTACGTTTGTATTTTAAATAAAGATTATTCATGAACATAAGTTGCCCCAAACATAGCCTAAGGCTGTGTTTGGTGTGCCTTATCACAACTAATTTGCTCCGATGAGGTTGGACAAAAACGTCATTGTATGTTTTGTATGACAAATGTTACTACCATTACCAAAAAAAAGTAGTTTGTGGTATAAGATTTTGATATGACAATAACATTTTTGTCCAACCTCACGAGAATAAATAAGGCGCAATAAATCACCATAAATTAATCTCCATCCTGAAATTAATATTAGAAGTTGAATCACCCACAAATTAATTTGAATAATGAAATAAATACTAATAATTTGGACAAACGGAGAGGGCGGTCAGTTTAGGCCTATAAAAAGGATGGGCGCGAAACAGTTACGGAGGGGAGCTGATCGGAGGTGCAATCTGCTCCTTCCGTACTCAGGCGTCACGACTCTCCGCCTCTCCCCTCTAACCCTAGCAATCCTCCTCTTCTCCATCGCATCCATTGCGGTGGAGATTTAAAAGAAAAACAACCCTGGCCTCGTGATTTCATCATTCCTATCCTCCTCGCCGGCCACCGGCGAACCCACGCGATCAAAAGCCCAAAGCGGTGGCGGCGAGGATGGGAAAGTACGAGCTCATCCAGGGCGATGACGGCGGAGCCACTGATCCTGGTAAGGACCTCTATGTTCTCGAGGAGGGCTACGCTTCGAAAGATCCGAAATCTACCGGTGGATGCGCCGCTCCAGATACCCAGACGACCATCCGCGACGGTGGTTTCTCGCCGGCGGCCGCCGCTAGAGCGCCTCGTCTCGCGTCGCTGGATGTATTCCGGGGAATTACGGTTGCGGTACGATTTCTATCCCGATTTTTGTCATTGCTATCTCGATTCGCCGATCACCGTCTGTTCTTGATTCTCCCCCTCGTTCTGTTCTTCCGCATTGCGTCAATCTTGCTCCATTCAAAATCCATTTCAACCTCCGATCAATCTGACCGTAAATTCGATTTTATTTTATTTTTATCCTAAAGCAAATTTTTATCCAAAATCTGACTGTAGATATTTGTGTTTTTGACGCTTTGCATTTTCAAATTGGGGGTTTGACATTTTGCACCTCAGATTTTTAAAATTAACATTTTGCACTCCTAAATATTGATTGCACTCCTAAATATTGATTGCACTTTGCTTTTTTACGCCAAAATTTCTAACATATTTGGGCAACACCCAAAATTTCACCTGTATACGGGTGACATCTTAAACAAATGAATTTTAAGCTTATACATGTTTTAACCCAAACAAATTACATATTCTTAATTAACAGAATTTTATAAAAACTTTGAGATCTTATTTGTGGAAATATGTTTTTTTTTCAAAATCATCCAGCCGAACATGGGGCTTCTGGCTGGAAATCGTTTTTTTGTAAATGACTATTGTGTTAGTTGTCCGATGGCTAATCAAATGGCTAATAAATCACACGCACAAGGTGGATATACACACACCGTACGAGAAAATTGCTCCATTTTGACAATTTGCATCCCGGATTATTGGTGTTGTCACAACCTAAATACCCTTGCATAAGTATTTTTGTTGCTGCCCGAAGCTAATTATCTTTGAAATTTATCTTATGTACAAAGTGCCAGAAATCCATAATTAGATGATGCAAGGTGCCAATTATAAAAAATTGATATACACAGTGCCAAATCTCCTATTTAAAAGTTGTAAAATGTCAAAACTCCTAGATATTTAAGAATATTTTTCAAAAAACACCAAACATAAATAAACGTAACTTAAAAGATAAGCTCGATATACTGAGCTAATAAATTTTCTTGTGCCTTCTGATTATTTTGTTCGGCTTGGATAATTTGATATTTTTCTTCATATTTATTTATTTATGAATTAATCATTAACTGTGATATTTATGATAAAATAATCAAATATTACAATATTACGTCATTACGTGAGGAGGGCAAATATAGATAAGTTGGGCGGATATGTGCACATCTGTGCGTATTGTATTCTGTGCGACTGCGACGGTTGATGAAGATTCCTTGCTTCATCAGTTATTTCCGTTTATGCTGCCATTGGAAATGTTTTTTTTTAATTTATTTATGTTTACAATTATTAATTTTGTTTTGTAAATAAATTAATACATTTTTAAAGTGGATCGGGACTCGGGAGTGTATTGATGTATTAACGGGGCAGGGGAAGGGGCGGGGGAAGGGGCAGGGGCAGGGGCAGGGGCAGGGGCAGGATCTGGGGCAGGGGCAGAAGCGGGACCTTTGGAGAAGATAATTCTGGCAGGTCATTGAGAACGCATGGCTTACCTAAAAATTCATTTTTATCTTTGATATAAATGTTTTTTAATGAAAAAAATTATAAAATTTTAATTAAAATATTTTTATAAATGTTTTAAGATTGAATTTATGTATTAAAAAGTGTTTTTTAAATTAACATTGGATGGACCTATAAAATCTGATCGGATCTCTTTTTTATTTTTATTTTCATAATGGCTGTTTGCCTAGTCGTCGATGACTAATAGGACGGCTAACACGTCACACATATAACTTGAATGTACGCTTGACGCGCAGGAAATTTTTTCCTGCTGGACAGTGTTTACAGCATGCAATATCTCTTATATTACTCCTTTTTTTTAATTTCATATAGCTTGATGTAGAGATTTCATAAAATACCTGTTAAAACAGAAAAAATTTATCGAAATTGAAAATTGAAAGCTGAAAGTTTCATAAATAATATCAACTGGGCCTGTAGATCCCGCCTCGAACCTTCAACCCTCAGTGGATACTGTGCCCATCCTTCCTCCGCGGGTCAACGCTTCTGTTGTTGAACCAACCAGTTTTCCCCCGGGCGTGGGAAATGGAACATAACATTCAAAACTCCCTTCAAAGGACGACCCAACACTTTTCGACAACCTTTCGACAAGGATGCGAGCACTAGACCAGGTAACAAATCTTATTTGCTTTTCTCAAAGCGCGAAGACCAGGCATACCTAAAGTCACTTCGCGCAGGGTACCGTGAGATCTCGTCCACTGATGTTGACATTGACGAGGAGGAGATCTCGCCTCTCCCTTCTCCGGGTTCGATTGTCGAGTACTTAGGCGACCCAAAGGACGTCGAGGGCATGAAGCGGCAGCTGGTGGAGATACTCCAGAAGCAATATTTGCTGCTGCACACAAACAAACCTCCTATAGAAGGTGGCGAGTCTATGAAAACTCCGGGGCTCATGAATGTTCGTAGGAATAGGCCACTCTCGAATCGCCTTGACCTTGTCTGGATCGACAGAAACTCCAGATGTCGATACTACATAACCCAAGAAATGAACAGATGTGGACAAGAATGAACACTTCTTCAAGTTGATGTAGAGATGCTCCTTTCGGAGAAGCTCGAACACCATGCGAATATGAAAGAAGTGCTCGGTGCGGCCCTGGATGTATATCAAAATATCATCAAAATATAGGTCCAAGAATTTTTCCATATAGGACTGCAGAACCTAAGTCATCACCCTCATGAATGTACTGGGTGCGTTCGATAATCCGAACGACATCACTAACCACTCGTACAAGTCATCCTTCGTCTTGAAGACCGTCTTCCATTCATCCCCCTCTCTAACTCTAATTTGGTGGTATCCACTGCGAAGGTCGATCTTCGAAAAGATCTGAGCTCCAGCCATCGAATCCAGAAGATCATCGAGGCGGGGAATCAGAAAACGATACTTCACCGTGATCTTATTTATGGCACGGCTATCAATGCACATGCGGCAGCTCCCTTCCTTCTTCGGAGTAAGAAGGGCAGGCACTGCGCACGAACTTAAACTCTCTCGTATAAACTTCTTCCGCAGGAGATCATCAACTTGCCGCTTTAACTTGGTATGCTCAGTCGGATTTAAGCGGTAATGTGAACGATTGAGCAAAGATGCCCCAGGGATCAGGTCAATCACATGCTGGATGTCCCTCAGTGGGGTAAGCTCATCGGGGAGCTCCTCGGGCATAATATCACAAAAATTCCACATCAACTGCCGAACATCCGGGTCAGTACTCTCAGTCTTAATAGGGGTCTCGGCCGCCATCGTGGCTGATACAATGAACATGACGCCAGTCTCTAGGCTCTCTATCAGGAAATCACCCTGTCTCAAAACATGTAAAGGTCTCGACGACCCTGCACTGACTGACGAGTCAACCTTGCCCTTGAGAATATCCCTAGGCTGAGTCGGGGTGAGAGTAATCTTTCGTCCCTTGTCAAAGAATACACACGTGTTGGATCAGCCGTAACACGTGACATCGCGATCGTAAAGCCAAGGTCTCCCAAGTAACACGTGGGCGACATCCATGGGAATAACGTCGCACCAAACTTGATCCTCAGTAGATACCAAGCGGATCGGCACAAAGCACCGCTGCGTAACATGGATGGTGGACTTTTCCACCCATAGAATGCGGTACGGCTGAGGATGAGGCTCAGCAGTAAGTTGCATCTTCTCCAACCCTTTCTTTGCAATAATATTCACGCAACTACCACTATCGATAGCGAGCTTGCAGGGTCCACCTGCACTCGGGAAGAATGTATAAAAGATAGTGGTGTGGCGCCAATCCTCCTCAGCATGTGAGGTGTGAAGGATGCGGCGAAGGACTCCAACCTCTAGTGATCGCTCAGCATCGCTCTCCCATCCTTCCTCTACCACTGCGACATCCTCAACAGTGACATCCTCGGCCTCATTGTTGGGCTCGCCCGAATCTTCAATCAGCAAGTTCCTGGTAGGGCATTGTGCTGCGAAATGCCCTCTGCCGGAACAACGATAGCATTGGACGCCCCCAGGTTTGGGGCCCGCAGGAACAATAGCCTTCCTCGTCGCGTCTGAGGGAGTGCGCGGGTTTGCAGGAGTCGTGGCTGGGACGGGCTTCCTAAATGTGGGAGCATCGGGTCTAGTGGACGCCTGTCTCAGGCCGGCTGAGCGCAAGTACTGCTCGTATTCCAGGGCAAGCTGAAAGACCTGCTCAACTGTCTCCATCCTATGGGGAATCAATTCCCTTCGGATATCCGCTCGAAGGCCCGCCCGAAAACGTGATGCAGTGGCGATAGGATCCTCCCAAATGTTGCTACGAACTACGAGTTCGTCAAATCGTGACATGTAATCAGCAGCGATGAGAGTCCCCTGATGCAATGCGTATAACTTATCTAAGAGTTGATTTCGATATGAAGCGGGGAGATATTTATCCTGTAAGCGCTGCTTCATCTCATCCCATCGGGTGATGGGGTAGTAACCATCCCGCTCAAGTGACCTCTCTAAACTTGACCAATAAATTTTCGCTTGGCCAACCAGTTTCATCTTTGCGAACCGAATGTGTCTCTCATCACTCATGTCAAACCAGTCGAAATAGTGATCCATATCCATGAGCCAGTCACTAAACGCCTTCGGGTCCAGGTGACCATCGAAGGTGGGAGTATCAATACGGATCCGTCGGGTTATATCATCCTCCTCTGGGGTCATGCCTTGACGAGGCTCACGGAAGTCACCGTACTCATCATCCTCGTCATAATCATATTGTGCTCGCTCTCTACGACGAAGTGGGGGTGGTCGAGGTTCATCAGGTGGATGTTGATTTCTCCCTGGCTCTCGTCGATACTCATACCCACGACGATAATTCCCTCTAGGAGGGGGATCTCGGCGAGGGACGTCTCTACCCTGTCTCTCGGGATGCGGTGTGACATCTCGTGGATCCTCGAGAGGCTCCTCATTAGGAGGAGGGGGCTCTCGTCCGCTAGGTGTTTCCAACTGACCAACCCTCGTGCTGACCCTGACAACATCACCTCTAAGTGTGTCAAACTGGGCACCCATTCGATCAAATCGATCGAGGACAAGCCTTTGGAATTCCGCGGGCGTCATGTCCGTCTGAGAGTTAGTCGTCCTATCATCGGGGTGATTGTGACTAGACATCGACTGACGATAATCTCTACCACTACGTAACATGCAATGACCTTAACCTCGCCTCTGATACCAATTTGATGCAGTGGTAAGGCAAACACAGTGGACTTGCTAAATGTAGCCTAAGATGAGATGTAGAGAATTGCTAATGCAGAGAGCGGTCCGCTCAAATTACAGCAAGTAATTAATATTATGTAAATTAGCAGTGACACGCACGCTTACAAATAATTAAACAAGGGAACAAACATCAACTGTAATTCACTAGAGGCGCAAATAATTAAGCATATGCAGAAGGGACCCTGCAAGTCATATGGTGGGCAATACTAATAGCAACGAAACAAAATCCAACACATAATACAGGTGCCAAATAAACAACTAATAAAGGAACAATAACTGTTACCACGATTCACACGTGTAAAAGGCGACGACGGTGGGTGTTGGGGGGGGGGCTGCTGTGGCAGTAGGGAAAGGGGGGGGGGGGGGGGGCAGGATGGGGGATTTGAGGAGTTTGCTGGATGGGGAACGTGAGGTTTACTGGGTGGGGGAAAGGTGGAGGTTTGCTGGATGGGGAATGTGAGGAGGTTGGCTAGGGTACGGAGGAGAGGTGGAGGTGGAGGCTGGCGGTGGTTGGACACCGGGGAAGCGAAGGCTGGAAGTGGTGGATCTGGGCAGGATTTGGGATGGCGGCGGTTTTGGGTTGAGTGAGATCGACGTGAGGAGGGGCGGCGAGGGGTGTGGGCTGCACGGGAAAGAGAGAGGAAGTCGGCGGTTTGGGATGGCGCTGGGAAGAGGGAAGGAGGAAGGCGGAGGGGAAGGAGGAGGGTTTACCGGAAATGGGGAAGAGGGAGGAGGCGGGCTTGCCGGCGTCGCACCAGGCACAGTGGGAAGAAGGAATCGCTCCTTCTCGACCGAGCGGTTGCCGAGTTTCTACTGCAAACCTTCGATACCCCTCCAAAACAACCACCGGGTTTTATAACCCTAGGGGGTGAACCGGTGCATCCCCCACTGAACCAGCAAACACCTTTACACAATAAAAGTAAATAAAACTACCCCGATCAGACGGCTCACAATATTTGGGCCGATCGGGGGCTAAATACACACCCAAACAAAAAACACAAACCATGAAAGTGACTGTAATCAAGCATCCGGGCGCGATCATGGACTCCGATCGCCCATCCGGGCAGCGGATCACCGCCTCCTGCCGGTGTACACGCGAGTGGGTTGTGGCGCGCCGTCACTATATATCTCAAACACATAGTACAAAGTAGTTGCTTACAAGCAAAGGATAGACCATTATTTTCACGAGGGAGATATGGTGATGTCATACTTTCGGCGACAAAGATGTTTAGTTGGTGCTTACGACAAATTGAGCAAGCGGATGTTTAGCCCATTTCGTATGCTTCGTAGATTGGGAACTAATGCTTACTGTGGCAACATCCCTCGTGTTCAACATTGCCGACCTTACAGCCTACACAAGAGACGCGAATGATGAGGTGTTCTTAGAGACACTACCATTTACATATGTGGAGTAACTTGAGACTTGTTAGAAAAGCTCATTTAAACTAGGCCCATTTTATAGCATTTATTGTTTTTTTTCTCTCCTCTCTTTAGTCCCACATTGTGTATAGGACTTTCCTCTCTCTTTCTCTCATCTATATATTTGTACTCATTCTTTGTATTTGTACAAGTGGAAATATATACAAGGGTGGCTTTTTCCATCTCTACATGGTATCAGAGCCAGGTTCCGTCTCCTGCGGATTCAGATTTCTATCCGCCCAGCGGCCTGCGGTCTCTTGCGGATTCCCATTCCTATCCGCCCAGCGGCCTGCGGTTTCCGCGGCCTGAGTTTGTGTGTCCGCGCCTCCTAATCGCATAGCCCCTGCGGCCTGCCTTTGTCCAATCCGCTCCCTTTCCTCCCGTGGAACCACTCCTCTTCCCTCCTCTTCTGGTCCTTTTTATAGCCCTCTCTCTCTGATCTGTGGGGTCCACTGCTTCCCATAGTCGCTGCGGCCTATTCTTGTCCGACGCGAGCTCGGCGAACTCGCTCCCTAGCTCCGCGGTCTCCGTCTGTCCGCTGCGAGCTCGGTGAATTCGCCTCCTCTTCTTGCTCTCTTTTGTCCGCCGTGAGCTCGGCGGCCTCCTTCTGTCCGCGCTTCTCTCCTGCCTGCGGCTGCTCTCCTTCCTCTTCTGGCGGACAAGTTCTTTCCCTGTCCGCCGCGGGCTCGCTCCTCTCTACGATTTTCGTCTTGCGGACTGGTCTAGCCCGCTTCGGTCGCCCTCTAGTCGCCGCGACTTGCCGAGCTCCCGCGACTTGCCGAGTTCCCCCCCTCTAGTCGCCGCGACTTGCCAAGCTCCCGCGACTTGCCGAGCTCCCCCGGCTTGCCCTCTCTTCTCGGCCAGCTGTTGTGCTCTTCCGCCGCGGTCTGATCCAGTCCGCCGCGGTCTGATCCAGTCCGCCTCGGCCTAATCCAGTCCGCCGCGGCCTCCAATAACCCGCTCCTTGCTGAGCGTGTCTGTACTCGCCGCGGCCTGCCTTCTGCTTTGCATCAGTCCGCTGTCTCTGCCCGCTTCCTCTCCTCCAGGTCGCCATGTCCTCTAGTGACTCCACTACAGCTACCCCCACGGCAGACCACGTGGCTCCTCCTCACGAACTCCGCGACGAGCTTCAGATTACTACAATTTCTCTAACTGGCAAGAAAAACTTTGTGGAATGGGCTCACTCGGTTCGCCGTGTCCTGCAGTCAAAGGGGTTCCTTCATCACTTGACTCAGGCCGTTATCGGCACCCCTACTGAGGAATGGTTACGCAATGATGGTCGCGTGCAGACTTGGCTTCTTAACTCTCTTGATGGCGAATCTTATCGCCTGGCCATGTACCATGAGACGGCCAAAGGCATGTGGGACGAGCTCCACACCCTCTACTCTGGCAAGGATAGTCTCCACCATCTGTATGACATCATCACTGCTCTCCAGGCCCTTGATAGCAGTGGCGCGACCGACCTGACGTCCTTTGTTGCTCAGGCTCGGTCTCTGGTTGAGGCTTGGATCCACCATCAGCCTCCTACTTTAGATCTTGCTGCTCAACGTACCCAAAAGGAAGCTGTGGGTATCGCCATGATGATGGCCCGGGTCCCGCCTCATCTTCACAGTGTCCGGGCTCACCTCCTCTCCTCTACCGTTACACCATCTTTCTCCGATGTGTGCTCGATGCTTCTCAAAGTCTCCCCGCCTCCGGATATGCCCGGACTTCCTTCTCCGGCCCTTGTTCAACAGGCACCCGCTCCCTTATTGCCTCTTCCCTCTTCTGCCCGTGGAGGCCGCTCTGATTCTCGCGGCCGGGGTCGGGGTGGCCGGTCTCGGCCTAAGTGCTTGTTCTGCGGTAAAGATGGGCATCTTGAAGCCACGTGCTATCGCAAACATGGGCGACCTCCTCGTCCGCAGGCCTCTGCTGCTACTACCGACTCTGCTTCCCCTCGTACTGATCTCGACGAGGTTCGTCTTCGGCTCCAGCATCTTCATGGCCTGCTTAGCCGCCCGCCTGCCTCGGTTGCCTCTGCTGCCTCCATCTCCAATGAAGGTATCGCCTGCCTATCCTCTGGCCCGCGATGGATCCTTGATTCTGGTGTCACTCATCATATCACCTCTGTTAGGCCGCCTCAGTACTTGTCTTCACCTCACCCGAAGTACATTACTGTCGCTAATGGGGCATCGGTTCCCGTCTCTGGATGTGCTGATATTTCCCTCACTTCTTCTCTCCTTCTGCGCTCGGCTCTACATGTTCCGGGCTCTCCTTTCAATTTACTGTCTGTTGGTCGTCTTACTGCTGATTCTAATTACTCCGTGACATTTACTTCTTCTTCTTTTCTCATACAGGATCAGCAGACGCGGACTATCATTGGTAGAGGACGGCTGCAGAATGTGCTCTATCTTCTTGACGACTCTCCCACTGTCCTCGCATCTATCTCCTCTTCGGATTGGCATCGCCGTCTGGGTCATGCTCCTCTTCCAGTCCTCCGGAAGGCTCTTCCAGATGTTTCTCTTCCTGCTTTTCGCTGCGACACATGTATTTTGGGCAAACAGCCCCGTTCATCGTTCCCTTCTCATTGTACTCGGAGCTCCGCTCCTTTTATTTTGGTACACTCCGATATATGGGGTCCGTACAAATTTACTAGTATTTCTGGCTATCGGTATTTTCTTACTTTTATTGATGATTACTCTCGAATGACGTGGTTATATCTCCTCCGGGATCGCTCTGAACTTCCCCGCGTCTTCCGGGCTTTCATACTTGAGACTCGCACTCAGTTCTCTGCGTCCATTCGTACTATTCGTACTGACAATGCGCGGGAGTACACCAGTCATACCTTCGCCACTCTCTGCTCTGAGTTTGACATTCTTCACCAAACCTCGTGTCCGTACACTCCACAACAGAATGGTGTCGCCGAGCGCAAGAATCGTCACCTTCTTGATGTCGCTCGCTCCCTTATGCTTCAAATGCGGGTTCCCAAACCATACTGGAACTACGCACTCTCCACGGCTTGCTTTCTCATCAACCGCCTCCCGTCTTCCGTCCTCCAGTATGCTACTCTCTTCAGCCTCCTCTTTCCCACTACTCCGCCTTTTCCCGTTCCTCCACGGGTGTTTGGGTGTACCTGCTACGTTCACCGCCTTGGTCCCTCCACAGACAAGTTGGATCCTCGTGCCACCAAGCATATCTTTGTGGGTTATGTATGTTATTCGCCTGCTACCCGCAAGGTTACTGTCTCGGCTGACGTGACTTTCCGTGAAGATATTCCTTTCTTCCCTGATCTGGATGTCGCTCCGAGTCCAGATCCCGTCGTTCGTCTGTCATTCTTGCTCCTCCCTCCTCATCCTCTCCGCCTTCCCCACCTCCTGTCCGTCCACCACCACCGGTTATCCGGGTCTATTCTCGTCGCTCTCCTCATCCCGTTGCCCCTCTGCAGTCGGCTTCGACCTCTGGTGCCCCGCTACCTGCTGCTCCGGCTCCCGCCTCTACCGCTCATCCGATGGCGAATTACGTCTCTCTCCATCGCCTCTCTCCCTCTCTTCTTCACTTTGTCAACTCATTATCCGCTGTTTCGGTCCCTAACTCTGTGCAGAAGGTGCTTCACCATCCTGGCTGGCGGGCTGCCATGGACGAAGAAATGACGGCCCTCTGGGCCAACCAGACCTGGTCTTGGTTCCCTTACCTCCCGGTCAGTACCCTGTTGGGTGTAAATGGGTGTTCGTCATCAAGCATGCTCCGGATGTCACTATTGCCCGACTGAAGGCCCGTCTTGTGGCCCGTGGCTTCACACAACAGGAGGGCCTTGACTATGAGGAACCTTCTCTCCGGTGGCCAAGCTCAACACTGTCTGTGTTCTTCTCTCCGTCGCAGTGCACCGCCACTGGCCCCTTCATCAGCTCGATATCAAGAACGCCTTTTTGAATGACGACCTTCAGGAAACTGTCTACATGCGCCAACCGCCCGTGTTTGAGACCACGGGGAGTCTCGGGTATGTCTTCTCAAAAAATCCATTTATGGTCTCAAACAGTCCCCTCGGGCGTGGTTTGACAAGTTCAGCAAGGTGGTTCGTGACATGGGGTTCACTCGGAGTTCTGCAGATTTCTCCCTTTTTACCCGACATCGGGCCACTGACACCGTCCTTCTGTTGGTTTATGTTGATGACATACTTCTCACTGGGGATGACTTAAAGGGATTCAAGAGGTCAAACAACATCTGAGCACTGTTTTTCAGACTAAAGACCTGGGGCAACTTCGCTACTTCCTTGGTCTCGAGATCGCACGGCGGCCGGACGGGTTGGTGCTCTCCCAACGAAAGTACTGTCTCGATCTTCTCAAAGATGTTGGTCAGTCTGGTTGCAAGCCAGCTTGTACCCCGATGGAGGCAAATCACAAACTGTGCGCTCATGCTTCGGATGACGATTTGCTGCTTCCGAATCCGGAGTACTATCGACGCCTTGTGGGAAAGTTGATCTATCTAACGGTCACAAGGCCGGATATATCGTTTGCAGTAGGGGTTGTCAGTCGGTTTATGCAATCCCCCCGGGCTTCTCATCTCCAGGCGGTTGAACGGATTCTCCGATACCTTAAGGGAGCTCCGGGTCAAGGGCTGGTTTACAAAACCTCCGACTCTGCTCCCGCATTGGTTGTCTATTCTGATGCCGATTATGCGGGTTCCCTGGACGATCGGAGGTCAACAAGTGGGTTCTGTACTTATTTTGGTGGTCATCTTATTACATGGAAAAGTAAGAAACAAGCTGTGGTAGCCCGTTCCTCTGCAGAAGCTGAATACCGATCGATGGCCTCGGTTGTCTCAGAACTCACATGGCTTGAAAGTCTCCTTACTGACCTGGGAGTAAAACTCCCCTCCTCTGCTGTTCTATTTTGTGATAGTCAAGCTGTCATACACATAGCAAAGAATCCGTGTTTCATGAGCGCACAAAACATATCGAAGTTGACTGTCACTTTGTTCGTGAGAAGGTTCAATTGAAGAAACTTGAATTGAAGCATGTTCCAGGAACTGATCAGTTGCCGACATCCTTACAAAGGCCTTATCAAGTACCCTGTTCTACCAGTGTTTGTCCAAGATGGGTGCATATGACCTATACGCTCCAGCTTGCGGGGGAGTGTTAGAAAAGCTCATTTAACTAGGCCCATTTTATAACATTTATTGTTTTTTTCTCTCCTCTCTTTAGTCCACATTGTGTATAGGACTTTCCTCTCTCTTTCTCTCATCTATATATTTGTACTCATTCTTTGTATTTGTACAAGTGGAAATATATACAAGGGTGGCTTTTTCCATCTCTACAAGACTAATGAGATTGATGACGTCGTGGACATCCATACCGCTCTGCCTCGGCATGGGGTACATCGATGATTTTTAGTACGTTGGCGAAGACGATCGTTGATGGATTGTTCATGGATCGAGGCCGAGGAGTTATAGAGATGTTGTTCTGACATACTACAATATATCACCGAAGTTTTCTCGTCATGGGAAAAGATTCTCCTACCTGGGGGGAATTGATGCAGACATACGCCTGCAGTGCCAAAATTTACCTTGCGCATGCTTATTTTTTTATTTAATCATGCCAAACATTTTTTTTATGTTGTGTGCAACATTTTGCATGTATAAACAATATAACATGAGTCTGGCCGGGGCCCCTTGACATATCATATACACAAGCTAGACATTATGTATGACACATAAATAAACTAAACAAGAAGTACTGAACACTAGCATAATCTTAACAACAAACATACGAATGTCCAATATTACAAAGGAATACTTCACAAGAGTGGTGGCCTTATGACCTTACAACATACCAAAAGTTTCAAAGCATTAAACAATTAAAATGATCAAAACATCGACTCGCAAGCCGACTATGAAAAACATTAAAAGAGTAGCTTTCTTTTGCATTTTGGCTCGGGCTTTATGCCTGTTATTTCCCGATATGCTCTATGGCACCCACACCAAGCACAAATAAGAGGTAAATGAGGGTCTGCTATAAGCTGACCACAAACTGCGGTACATTCCCCCCGCGCCTAGTCATTCTATCGAAGTCCATGGCGGTATACCACTTGATGCGGAGCAGAGACGAGGACGTACTTTGGGCCCGTTCGAGGTTGATTTGATAACTTTCCATATATTGCGTGCCCGGATCGACGATCGGACTCCGCGATTGCGTCCGGAGCGTCGCCGCGAGTCAAAATACTATATTATTTTATATTTTTCAGTTTATTTTTGATGTATTTTAAGGGCGAACTCACCGGCCAATCATAGTCGTTGATGGGGAAACCCTAATGTGTCTTTTCTTATAAATAGGAGGTATGGGGGCTGATTTGAGTCATTGTTGGATTTGGAGAAATAGTTTCCCGGATTCCAGCGATCCCTCCCCGGTGCCGACGCCGTGGAACCAAAGGTGACGACTCCTAGGCCGCCAAACTTCCCCCTAAGGTAAACCCTACCCCCCTCCATCATTTTCCATCATTTTTCCCCCTTTTCCACCGCCGGAATCCCCTCAAATCCCCGACCCAACCGCCGTCGGCCTGCAGCCCAGCAAACCGGCCGAAACCCAGCCTTTTTCCCCCTGTCCGCCGCGGCCGGTGTGTCCAGAACCGGCTGCCGGACGGCTGCCCCATTCCAGCCCCCCCTCCGCCCCTTTCCCTTCCCAAAACCGGCCACCCCAAGGGTTTTCTAACCCTAGTCGGCCACTCCTCTCACCTTCCCTTTGTGGATCCACTTCCCACCGCTCCAAAAACCCTAGATCTATTTTGATCTAGTGCTACCACCCCCGATCCATTATTTCCATCGCACCAACCCTCCATTTTTGCCCGGATCCGCTCCTAAATAGTGGATCTACTCGCCCCCGGTCCGGATCTACTCATTCGTGGCCGGATCCGCCGTTTTACCCTCCGTTACCACCACTTTCCGCCGAGGGCAGCCACTATCACCGTCGCCTCGCCGCCGGTTCCACCTCCGATCGTCCGTCTTTACATCCGGCCTTCAAATCCTCCAGTGCCTTGATTCAGCCCTCTACGTTGGGAGCATTTATGATATTGTATTCTGTGACTTGACATTTTCATTCGGTTTTTATCTATATTGTGCTGAGATTATGGTTGTGTGGTAGTTATTTCCTTTTATTCTATTAATTGTTTGTGGACTTATTCGCCGTGCGCTTGCTTAGACCCTCTGAGCGGAGGAAGCCGTTGTCAAATTGCTGAAAGTAATTATTTGTCTCTTTTATTTTAATTATCTGTGTGGTAATCTTAATTTTATTGCTTATAATAATTGTTGTCGTCACCCGACAGTCACATTGCATTTAGCGTTGCATTAGTGTGTTCCTCGCACCCGCACTTAGAGTCTTAGCTCCCGAGCACCACTAGCCTACCCCTACATCACCACTCACCTGCAAGTTCACTGCAACAAGCAGCATGTAACAAAATAATGAAAGTGTGACTAATTTACATAGCGTGAAGTTTCATGCACAATCAATCTTCTAAGTTGAACATATAAAAATGGGGGGATTAGATATGCAAGTGATGATGGTTGGATTCACCCAAAGGTTTCTTAGCAACCTACTAAGCAACATCACATGTAGCTAATAAGTCATCATCCAACAATTCAACATTTGCAGGCACTCACGACCATGCAAGTTTAGGCACTCACGACCATGCAAGTTTATGCACACATGACACACATTAGGAGTACTCTACCACGAGCACTACCACCTCTATAATATAAAATCCCAATTAATATTTGAGCATTTGTTGGGATGGGCGTTCACGTCGGTCGTGTCCTTTCCCATGATCTGTCAGCATTCGTGAGGGTCATACCTCGTGTCGAACTGCATGGTGCGGGTTCGGTTCAATTTTTGATCATTGCTCAAGTCATCGGGATACCACCGCGATGTGGGTGCAACTTTAGCTCGATCCTTTTGCATTTAACATACATTAACATAAAGCATAGAATATCTTACTACACACATAATCCATCTGAAAGAACATAAATTTTGTATGCACTACAAACACTATCATACTATGCACCCAATCCACACAAGAAGACAAACTTTGTATGCGCTTCCCGATGTAGGAGGTCCAAGTGAACTCCACTACGAAATGTGGTGAAGGATTGAGTTTTACCACAAGCACATTCTCCGACATGCAATCAATATGTTGTATTCACTAGTACGGATGTAGGATTCACGACGTGGTTACATCTAAGGGCCAAATTGGAGGCCGCGAACTTAGGGCTTTTGATAGGAACACCAAGGCTTTCCCCATTCCCAAACCCTGCAATCAATATGTTGTATTCCACGGAGTCATTCTCCGACATGCATACTAGGCCAACCATAAATTCAACGTCAATCAAAGCATCACCGATTCAGGTCTACGATCACGGATAAACTTCACACATCATGCCTAAATCCACAACGATTACCGGATTTCTACTTGCATTTCATGCGAGGGACGGACACAATCGGCTCGGGGTTCTAGCAAACCAAAGGATGCAAACGTGGATATGCCCATTATTTCAGCACTTAGATAACCCCCCAAATATCAGGTTCCACTTTTAGAATTGCCATTAGCAATTTTACCATGATCAGTTACTCCCCCCCCCCCCCCCCCCCTCCAGAAAGTACTGTTGAAAACTTATTTTTTGGTCCTGTACAATATTAAAGTACACCAAAATATGTCAACAAACAAATTGTATTAATATGTCATTCACGTTTTTTTCTGCTGCTATTTTTAGAGGGCCATGATTCTATTCTCTGCATCTATGTGTAGCTCTTTAAAATTGAAACATTTTTTAGATATTTAGATAGTAGCTACTAGGTAATTATTCATTAATTACGCTAATGTTTTTCTTTCAGCTAATGATCCTTGTAGATGATGCGGGAGGTTTCTGCTCTGCCATCAATCATTCACCATGGAATGGAATAACCGTTGCTGATTTTGTTATGCCATTCTTCCTATTTATTGTTGGTGTTTCACTGGGACTTACTTATAAGGTACTGCTTCCATACTATTAATTTATCTATTTTATTAAAATTCATTTGACACACACACACACACATATATATGTATATGTATATATATATATATAACAACTTTATTTTGTTATTGTCTTCTTCTTATTTTAGTGTTATCTAAGACCACGTCTGTTTTCAGAGAGTTCCCAACAGAATAAGTGCAACTAGGAAGGCTGTACTCAGAGCACTGAAATTATTTATTACAGGTCTTTTACTTCAAGGTAATTAATCATTTGTTGCTGGTGTTATTACAGGCCTTTTTATTCCTTTTGCTTTTCTCTTGATTTTTTTGTATCTGGAAATCATTAGGTGGCTACTTTCATGGTATTCATAATTTAACGTTTGGTGTTGATTTACTACATATTCGCTTGATGGGAGTACTTCAGGTTGATTTTCTCTGTCGGATTTCTTTTCTTTAGCACATATACTTTGAGTTATACTTCAAAAATCATTTTGCATGTATATATATATATATATATATATATATATATATATGTTTATTGATTATTTTTCCATTTTTTCTTGCAGAGGATAGCCATTGCCTATCTCTTAACTGCACTATGTGAAATTTGGAACACAAGTAATGTCTTGGTGGATTCTGGATATTCCTTGATGAAGAAATATCGAATGCAGTTGTAAGTTTTTTTCATTTCTCATAGTATATTTCTATGTTCTATGTCCATACTTGAATTTATGTTACGGGTCCTTTTATGGTGCTATTTAGTATTAATTATTTCTTAAAATGCATTTATTCTGTCTTAATGTCACGTCCTTATAGGACGTCGTTATTTATGTCGTTTCTTTTTGAGGTATCCCTTTTTAATCGCATGTCCAAGCCTGTCATTATTTCTTTTGACATTCTTTCCTTTTTGTGTCGATTGTAAGTTTTATTTAAAGGACCTAGTAGGTCTTAACCCTAAAGAGATCTTGGAAGCTCTCTCTCTCTCTCGAGCACGCCCCACTTTGTCATTCTTTCCTTCCACCTTCTCGACTCAGCCTTGTTTTGGTCCACTCGTCACCTCACTGATCAGCTGGGTCGGACGTGGGAAGACTTTAAGCGATTTTGCAGCAACCCACATTTCGGCCCTCCAATCCGCAACAACCCCCTCGGTGCCCTCACCACACTCCGCCAGACAAGCTCCGTGGACGATTATTTTGGACCAGTTTCAACTTCTTCTGGCATATGTCACACTATCCCCAGAGATGCAGGTCGCCATCTTCATCGTCGGACTTCGCGAACGATTGTGACTTGATGTAGAATTTAAGGCTCCTCCAGACTTAGTGACTGTTATAAGTCTCGCCAGACTATGTGATTGTCGCCTTCAACTAGCATAGGAGGTATATTTTCCCACCAATATAGTCATTCATCCAAGTCATTCTGAGGGACATCCAGCCACACCAGTCCATAAACTATCTCAGGACGAGATGATGGAACAACACGCCAAGGAATTATGTTTCAACTACGACGAACAGTACACTCGCGGACACAGGTGCAAACGAATTTTCTATCTACACGTCGAGGACTCTGATGATGAGGGTGTCGGATGACGCGGGCACCAGTGATCTCCCTTGAGATTGAGGACAAGCTCGTTTTGCAAGGCGGGAGATATGTTACAAATCCTTTTATGGCATTATTTAGTATTAATTATTTCTTGAAATGTTTTTTTTCTTTCTTAGAGTCACGTCCTTATAGGGTGTCGTTATTTATGTCGTGTATTTATGAGGTGCCCCTTTCTAATCGCATGTCCGAGTATGTCGTTATTTTCGTTGGCATTCTTTTCTTTTGTGTTGGTTGTAAGTCCTATTTAAAGGACTCAGTGGGTCTTGTATTGGTAGGAATGAAAAAAGTCTATTTCCCCTAGCGCTAAAGAGATCTTGGAAGCTCTCTCGAGCACACGCCGCTTAGACAGTCGCGGTCAAGTCTCCGTGGTATCTCGGCCACCGTCATCTACACGTTCGGGCTTCGGCCACTCCTCCGACAACATCCAAATAGACCCATAACAATTAATTTTCTAGATAAAAATTCTACATCTAACTTTATTATTTTCTTAAAATGATCTTTATACATCTGGATTGATTGGATTAATATTTTAAGACAGCTAATTCTGAGGGCAATATCAGAAATTATTAAACTACTAGATAAAACTAAAAGATTGTGCGGTCATGAAAATTCTGGGTCGGTGACAACAGCAATGACACTTGTATTTCCACAATAAATTTTTATAAAGAAGCATTAGAGACACCTATATCGCACGAAAGACTGCAAAGCTACTTAAGTTCAGTAGTAGTGTGCATCATTACCTTATAATTGATCTCATTACTGGATAATATCCTGCTTGATGAGTTAAGTGATATGGGAAAAGCCTGTTAAGTTACAAAACATAGTTGTAGGTCGGTGAGTATCCTAATCATCTGCCGTCGAGATCTAATTGGTTCAGCTAGTAGAAGAATAATATCGAAGGAGTAAAGGAACTAGAATTCATAAACAATAATAATATCAGAACAACAGTGTACCGATAAAACCTAATACGATTTGGAACCAATGAGGCAATCTCTGATATTTGTGTACCTTAGAGTGATTTGGGAGTATTTTCTTTTGATTTTATGGTGTCAAGTTCATGCTTACAAAAGCAATAACTTGAGTGTTATTGTTCATTGCCTAATATTGTTAGAACAGCTTTGGGATAAGCAATTTTGAATAAATGACTCATCTTATTGCAATACGTAGGAGAACCTTACACGTGTTAGAGAGCACTATGAAAGTCGTATGTTCATTTTAGGAGTTGCAATGATCGTATGGAAGGTGGTAGAATTTGAGCTTCTATAGCAGGAGAGTGAAGCATCTTAAGACTCGTCTCTTTTGATGTAAGCACGTCAACTTACAAGGTAAGACCAAGAAGATTGTTGGGATTTCCGGTCACGAAAATGCAATCCCCAAACACTGCTAAATGCAAGGTCACAAGATGACACACACTTTGCATAATTTTATTAGCACAATAAAATTAATTTATCTCAAATTAAGAAATTTAAGTTAGAAAAGTACATTGTAGAAGAACTCAATCAACATAAATTCTGCGGGAGGATAATATGAACTTGATTGCAACCGTACACGAGCACACAAGGTTTGTACCAACACGAATCGTCGTCATCGTCAAATGACCAACCACCACCACCACCTGAGAAACGACGCCAATTTTTACGTTCGAAGCTTTGCTCAAGTCTTGCCCGCTGAAAACAAAGCCCCCTTGAACACCACCGATCAACTGTGCCTCCGAGTTCACACCGCCTTGCACTTGCAAACTAAACCATCTATGGACTCCACCAACGCAGTGCATGCCCGGGCCTTCTCTCTTCTTAACCAACCACATCCTTTGGTGGTGTATTTGCTCTGAACCTCAAACCACTTCAAATAGAATGATGATGGGGAGTAAGGGGGTAGGTGGTCACCAATTTGTTGGTGGGGTGACGAGTCAATTTTATGTAGCATATTCATATTCATTTAGGCATGTTTTCATGGATAGTCACTTCAGTTTTGTTGGAAAAACATTCATATTTCCTTAAAGCACAAAGCGCACGTTTTGCCTATGTTGGCGTGCAATTGCACGCTTGATCATTATCAGGGTGAGCACGTCGCTTCCACCGTCGTCTTTATCTTTGTACATTGGCAAAAGTTTGCACATGTCGGTGGCAATTTGCCTCGAAAACCTCACATCAAACATATGGGCAGATCCTCAACTTTATAAATTAATTATGTATAGATCGCACGGTCGTGCGATTCACTTTCGCACATGAGTGTTTTGCCCATGCGAGTTCACACATTCAGCGTGACACATGTAATCTATTATCGTGTGATCGTGCGAATTCCTTCACGCACGATTTCTATGGTCGTGCGCGCTCTATCCACTGAAAAAATGCGATCTGTCGCAACCCGTGCGATTTTTCCTCGCGCGGTTGGTTTTAACCATGTGTCAGCAAAATCGCACACGAGTAGATCTTGTTTGTCGTAATTTGGGCTATCTGTCGCCGCCCGCGTGATTTTGCCTCGCACGATTGGTTTTCACCGTACGTGAGTTAGTCACATGTGTGCAATATTTTATATATCTGGATCTTAACGACACAGGTAGACGCATGGTTTGCATGCACAATCGCGTGTTAGACCGTGCGTGACCAAATTCTGTCTGATTTAGTATTTAAGTCACATTTGCAGCCTATTTCGGGATCTTCCGCATTTTAGTGGTTCTTCCGTGAAAACCCTTCGGGGTTGAGTTCCAGGAGCTGTTCTTCATCCACCAAGTTATGGTTTGAGTTCCTATGGTATTTCCTTGCATCCAAGCTAATAAAAAGTGAGTCTTCACTCATTGATCTCTGCAAAGCTAAGAAGGATCTAGGGTTTGACGTGGTCCTTGTAGACCATCGAGAAGACGGGCGCTTAGGAAGCCATGACCACCTTCCCCGACCACGGACGTAACCGATGAGTAGCCTGCAGGACACGGATTGACAACCCGCCGCATCCTCCCATGTCTACGACACAGTCTCGTTCGTTGATTATATCTCTCGCCTTTTCTTCTGAAAACCTGGGATTTCAATATTGAAATCTCATTTTTATTTGATGTTATACCTTGATGAATATTTGTGATTTAATATCATATGAGATTGTTGTGATTTTCATATGGAATCTTTGTGTCCATGCTTGGTTATGAGAGCACCTAGCTCGTGTGTGATGTTGACAAAGCAAGAATCAATTGAGTTTTGCTAAGCATTGATGTTAATAAAAGAGATGCTTGCGACCCTCAATCTTATTCTCACTTGCACCAACGAAGTGGTGTTTACGACCTCAAAAGCTTGTGTGTTGGCGACGAGGTGAAGGAGACCCACACTTGAGTTAATAGAGCTTGGCTTGTGAAGCCGTTAACGAAGCGGTGAAGGCGGTCCGCAACCATTTTCTTTTGAGCACTTACCACCACCAACTTAAATCATCGTTTTAAACCTTTATAATTAATTTTCCTAATAATATAAACACTAGCCTTTCTACATTCCATGAGAGATCGATACTTGGGAATAACTTCTCATTTTATTTTACTTGAACGACCGGTGCACGTGCCAAGTTCGCTTTATAGGGTTGGTGGTGATTTTTCTTAGGTAAGAGGTGTGAATCATATAAGACTAGTTGAAGGTTTGAAATTTCAAACCAACCTAATAAAGATGAATAAGATAAGAGACAAAGTAAGATCGAGTCGATAGAGAAAGTTGTTGGGTTCGGGTTCCTCCTAAATGGACAAAAACCACATCGATGAAAGTTGAGAGGTTCGTAACGAGATGGATCAAGTCATGACAAAATTTAAATTGAATGGTTTCGGTGATGGACGGCTCCGATCAATAGATTCTTATATATATTGTTATATGTTATAATATAATACATATAAGATTAAATAAAATTTTAATCATATCACTCCACCCGGACATGTGAAAAACTCTCAGACGGTCAAAAAAAAGGAGAGAATATAATAAGAATATAAAGTTCCTAGAAGCTAACCTACCCCTGGTCCTCTGCCCATGCAACTTACGTGGAAGGAAAAAAAATACAAGGTGGCATCAATCTCACCTCCTTTAATAAGAAGCTGCATGAAGAACAAGAATTAAAAAGCTCCAAACCGTAAACTCCTATGTCTCCTCTCTTCCTCTCGTTCAGGCGAGTCTTTCTCGTCCACGACCTAGAGCCAGGGCAAAGCCGGAGAAAGTGGTGGTGAGGTGGATCCGGAGTCATTCGGATCATTTTGGTCTGTTTCAGGAATTTAGGGCGGCTTGAGACGAGATCTTGTGGGGCTGGTTTGAAGGTCGGTTGGGGCACGGTTTTGACAGATGGCAGACGGGTAATGGGGGCAGGATCTCTTGAGGTAGCGTGGAGTCCATTGTAAGGTTTTGGTGACAACGTTTGTCGTAAGGTCAGAGACATCGAGGATTTTTGTGTGGAGGCTGAGCCGGGAGGCGTTGTAGGTGTTGTTTGTGTAGTTGGGCAGCGTACATGTGTGCACAATTACAGGGGAGTGGCCACATGAGCGGAGGCCGATTTCGGCAGAGCCGAAGAAGTATATGTGGTGTTTGATGACCATCATTTAGGTTCGGGAGAGCAAGGATCGTTGAAGCGTTGACAATGCAGTTGGACAGTGGTCGTGATAGTATAGTGGTGTTGAGTATGCGTCTTTGAGCAAATGATTATGGTGGGCAACCGTCGTATTTGACTCGGGCGAGTATAGTGAGGCACATCTGTGGATATTGACGTTCATCACAGGGAGGCATCTTAGTCTCAAGTGGATATTAGTGGCGAGGCATTTGAGCCTCGGACGAGATAACCTGCTGACAGGTTGCGAACTGATCGAGATGTGTTAATGACATCGTGTGTCGACATATACAAGATAACTTGACAAAATATTGAAAAATCTTCGAAGGATTGCAGGGTAATCAGATAGCTAGTTTGGAGTGAGTCAATTTGACTCGGACTTAGCCATCTTTGTCGGTATGTTTGTACCTTTCTCTTGTCTTTGCATTTGTCTTAGTTGTAGGATCCATCTAGGGATCACGGGGGATAAAATCATTGTATGAGTTTATGTTGAACATCATTTAGTGGAGACTTTCCAGATTGGACTTTGATCGCCCCATTATTTTTACCCTGCTTTAGGGGGTTTTCTATGTATACACCTTTGTCTTAATTTATTTTATTTTTCTTGCATTTTTCGCTAATGATTTTTGCAGGTATCTCAGTTCGGGTTCTCACATGCACTCAGGTCCAAGAATGAGTTTTTACCAACAAGTTGTATCGGAGATAGGTTGAGATAAGCCGATTGGATATTTTGGGTTTGTGAATATGTGGTAGGTGATGGTCTTTGGTCCACTCCTTATCCTCTTTAATCACATTATTTGAAATAATCGGCTCCAAGATCAGTGGTCAGTGTTGATAGTGGATTGAGTGCAGATGGATTCGAGTTTTGAAGTTGACCAAGCCAGCTATCATGAGTGGCATATGATAATTGATGACTTGATCTACGTCAAGGGTTGACATTTTCCTATCTTTGAGGAGATGCCCAAAGATATGAATCCTACAAAATGGATGATTGATCACCGCAAGGTGTGTGGCTTTTTAGGTGATTTGTGAAGCACAATGTTTACAATCATGAATAAACTTTTATTATTGATGTCAATGTACTATGAAAGACATTAGATTCTTTGTATGCGAATATCACAAGTATGAATAAACTTTTATTGCTAATGAAGATTAGTAAGTGAAGTGTGAGAAGAGAACATCTATATTTGATCATGTGAATGAATTCCATAGAATGTTATCAGTTATCCGCCATGAAGGCGACCTTTGAGGATGAGGGAAATACATTGTGGCTATTGAAGTTAACTCATCTTAAGGTGTTTTGACTATGGAGATTACAAAGTATGGGATTTTGAACAAGGAGGTGAGAAGAAAATCTTGAGAAGGGTCTTATACGACTACCTTCTCTACCCGTTCAGATATTTTGTACTCTTAGTCCAGGGGAGAGATAATAAGAGAGATGTCAAAAGGTCTAACAGGAGCATGTTCAGGTCTCGATAAGATATTGAGTACTTTCATTGTGCCAAGAAATGTCACATCTAGAGAAAGTGTGATGACTATAAGAAACTGCATATGCAGGAGTTAGGGAAGTAGGATGATGACATGGCATCGGTAGTGACAACATTTGAGGACGATGTAATCTTTGTGAGTGATGAGGTGAAGATCGACCTAGCCTGTAGAGATGGTTTGTGGTTGGTGTACTCGGGGGTTTCAACACACGTTTCGAGCGATAAAGTGCAATTTACTACTTACACCTCAAGTGAATACGAGGTGTTGAAAATGGATAGCAAAGCAGTTTGCAAGCTATTGGTGTCAGTGATGTGCACCTAAAGACCAGCACAGGTTTTGTTTTAGGGCTCAAGGACGTTCGTCATATACCAGATATTTGGTTTAGTTTGTTGTCAGCTAGTCGGCTTGATGCGGATGGTTATGATAGTACATTTGGTGGTGGGCGATGGAGACTGGCTAAATATTCTTTGATCATAGGTCGTGGTAGCATGAAATCTGATCTCTATTGTGTGAAGCAGGAGCTGCAGATGCAAGGAAGCACAAAGTCAGAGGTGATAGAGCCACCACAGGATGACGCGGGTAACATGGATTCTTCGGAGGGGAGAAATGCTACAGCCAGGTGAGACGACATGTTTCAAAGTCGACGGGATAGGGAAGGAAAGTAGTTCTCATATTGTTCCTGTCCAGCGATGTCGGGTGACCTTTGGTTGTCATATTCTTACTCCGAGTTTGACTGTTTGTGCAAGAGACATGCATAGTTGCAGTGATGGGTCTCGTAGGGAGATCGACACTTTGGAGAGTTCTTCCTCCTGGTCTGGAAGGGGGAGAATTGTTGGGTTCGGTTTCCCTCCTAGATGGACAAAATTCGTGGCGACTAACATCGAGAGATTTGTAACAGGATGGATCGAGGCATGGCGAAATTTGGATTGAATGGTTTCGGGGATAAACGACCCGAATCTATGGATTCATATATATATATATATATATATATATATATATATATATATATATATGAGAAAGTGAGGGATAGATCTGCTTAACTCTAGAGCGGGGGTGAATAGAGTATTTTAAAACTTTAATTAATTTTTACAGCGGATTAAAATATGTGATAAGTATATGTAAAGAGAGATAAAAATAAAAACTATCGCAACACATAGAAAATAAACAATAGTGCAATCCAGACGAAACAAGAAATTTATAGTGGTTCCCCTAAACTTGGGTACATCCACTCTTCTACCACCCTGGTAGGAATCCACTACATGTTTTTGATCAGGTGCCCTGCTACCACAGGTTTTTGCTCAGGTTCCCTGTCACCACTAGATCTTTTTTTTAATGGAGATCTCACAACCCTTTTAAGCTTTTGATCAAGTGCCCAAAAATTAAAGGGGTTAACTTTTTAAGGGAGTTATAACTCTGTACACAGTGGAAAAAAGAACATGGATGATGATCTTCTCTGTCAACAGTGTAAGAGAAGACTAGTGGATTTGATCTTGTTAAAGCTCCCCCTGAGATGTTGAATGATTCAGGAAGTTGAGAGTTTTGCACAGGGTGTAGGCCTTGATAAAGATCCTCAGAAACTTCTTGGACTGATGTTGAATAGTTGTCCCTTTTGAAGTCTTGAAGTAGAAACTGAAGAAGACTAAAGATTTTTGTTGATGTTCTTCTTCAATTTCTTGTTGAAGGCAATCTGTTTCTCTGTAAAACTTGTATCAGTTGTTCTATAACAGATCTCTTGTAATTCACTTCCTTGTTCTTATTATTCTTCTTATTATTGTCCTGAAGGGAAGAATTTTCTTTATATATGTCCTGAAGGATTTCTACCTTTTGAAATTTGAATTCCTGAATTAATGCTGAAATCCTGGGGGTTGGACGGCTGGAATTTGTCTTAAATTATTTTTTCAATTATCTCAGTAAATAAGTCAAGTAATTACTCTGTGAAATCCATAATTAATGCTGCCAAACAACGACTATATTCTTGAGAATATGAGCATTAATTATCAGAGAATTACTGCCTTAGAATAATCCAAACTGAAAACAAAATGAGAGAAAACGCCAAACTGATACTGAGAGAAATCGTCGAACACAAGACAGATTTCGTCGACCTGAACATCAAGTTCGTCGAGCTGAGAAATTGTCTTCGTCGAACTGAGATCAGAGAAAGATGATTCTGGAAAATAGACTGTCAGAGCTGAGCTCCAAGTTCGTCGACCAGAGATAGCATTTCGTCGACCAGAGAACTTGAGAGAAGAGGGAAGATCGTCGACTTGAGCTCCAAGTTCGTTGAGCTCAGCTCAGAGTAGGAACTCTGAGTTCGTCGATTTGCAATCGACGATCGTCGAGCTGAGTTCGAAGAACTTCGAACTGATTCTCTAAACTCTTAAAGACTGCATTTCTTCTATATCTGGATCACTGATTTCTTCTGAGGGCTGGATCAAAGTTTGTCTAACCTAGTTAAATTGACCTAGACCTTAGAACTAACAATTTGACCCTAGGCTATACAAGGAGGGTCAATAACCTAATAGTGAATCTAGCCCAAATCCAAACTAGGGATCCAACAATATATTTATTATTGTTATATGTAATAATATGTATTTATATGATTAAATAATACTCTAACTTTATCACTCTACCCACCCATGCATGTGAAAAACTCCAAGTCCGCCAAAAAAAGAAAAAAAAAAGAAAATAAAATATCTAGTAACTAACCTACCTCTGGTCCTCTACCCATGCAACTCATGTGGAAGAAAAAAATATAAGGTGGCATCCATCTTACCTACTTTAGAAAAAGCCGCGTGAAGAACGAGGTTTAAAATAGATCCAAACCGTGAACTCCTTTTGTGTCTCCTCTTTTCCTCTCATTTGGGCGGGGTCTTTCTCGCCGACAACCTAGAGCTGGGCTAAATCCGGAGCGGCGGCGGTGTGGTGGAGGTGAGTCATTTGGATATTTTTGGTCTATTTTTGGGATCGAGGGCGGCTTGCGACGAGCGTTTGGGGCTGGTTTGAAGTCCGGTGGGGCCTTGTTTCCGGCAGTTGGCGGACGAGCATCGACAGTTGGAAGTCTTGAGGCTGTGCAGAGTTCATTACAAGGTTTGAAAACCTATTAAGTATTTCAGGTTTGTGAATATATGCGGTACGTGACGACCATTGATTCGCTCCCTATCATCTCAAGTCACATTCTTTAAAATAGTCGACTCCAAGATTAGTGGTCAGAGTTGACAATGGACTGAGTGCAGATGAATTCGAGTTCTGAGATGGTTATGAAGTTGAACGGGGCTAACTATCATGAGTGACATAATGATGATGGAGGACTTGTTCTACATCTAGGGTTGACACTCACTTATCTTTGAGGAGATGACCAAAGAGATGAATCCTGCAAAATGGACGAATACTCATATCACGGCGTGATGTGTTGCTTCCTTAGGTGATTTAATGTTTACAATCATGTGACATGTATTGTTGATGTCAAGGTTTTATGGAAGACATTGGGGTCTTTGCATGCACAAATCACAAGTATGAACAAACTTTTATTACTGACAAAGATTAGTGAGTGAAAGAGTAATGAGGGCACACTTATACTTGATCATGTAAATGAATTCTAGGGAGTGTTAGATCAGTTATCTTTCATTAAGGTGACCTATGAGGATGAGGTCAATACACTGTGGCTATAGAAGTCTCTCTCTGACTCTTGAGAGATAGTACGAGTTTCTCTGATTAACTCATTTCTAGGAGGTGTTTTGACCATGGACATTACAAAGAATGAAATTTTGAACGAGGAGGTGTGATAGAAATCTCAAGACGAGTCTTATGTCACTACCTCATCTACCCATTCAGATGTTTTGTATTCCTGAGTCCATGGGAATAATAAGAGCAGAGATGACAGAAGTTCTAACATCAACAATTCCAGGTCTCGACAAATATTGAGTGTTTTCATTGTGACAAAAAAAGACACATCAGGAAGAAGTGTGATGACTGGAAGAAACTGCAGATGCAGGAGTTAGGGAAGCAGGATGAGGTCATAACATTTGTAGTGATAACATTTGAGGATGATGCAATCTTTGCGAGTGATGTGGTAACAGATGACTTTGCTTGTAAAGATGGTTCGTGGTTGGCGGACTCGAGGGCTTCAGCACACGTTTAGAACGATCGACCATAGTTTGCTGCACACCTCAAGTGAATGCGGGGTGTTGAAGCTGGGCAACCGGGGAGTTTGCAAAGCTATCGACGTTGGTGATGTGCACCTGAAGACGAGGATATGTTTTGTTTTAGTGCTCAAGGATGTTCGTCATGTACCAGATATTCGGTTTTAGTTTGCTGTCAATTGGTCGATGTGATGTTGATGGTTATGATAGTACATTTGGTGACGTGCGATGGATATTAACTAAAGGTTCTTTGGTCATAGGTCATGGTAGCATGAAATCCGATCTCTTCTGTATGGAGGCGAGAGTTACATGTGTGGGAAAGCATACAGTCAGGAGGTGACAGCCACCACAGGGTGGTGCGAGCAGCGCAGATTCTTTAAAGGTAATAAATGATACAGGCAGGTGAGACAACAAGTCTCAAAATCGATGGTGATAGGGAAGGAGATCGTTTCTCATATTTTTGATGGCTAGCGACATCGGGTGATCTTTGATTGCTATATTCTTACACTTAGTTTGATTGTTTGTGCGAGAGAGATGCGTAGTTGCGGTGATGGATCTTGTAGGGAGATCGCCACTTTGGCAAGCTCTTCCTCCTAGTCGGGAAGGTGGAGAATTGTTGGGTTCAGGTTCCCCTCCTTGTCGGGAAGGTGGAGAATTGTTGGGTTCGGGTTCCCTCCTAGTCAGGAAGGTGTAGAATTGTTGGGTTCGGATTCCCTCTTAGATGGATAAAACCCTAAACTCTAAAACTCCCACGCCGGTTAAAGAAGAAAAAAATAGTAGATAAAATAAAATTATAATATAAAACTCCTAATAGATAACCTACCTCTGGTCCTCTACCTATGGAAGAAATAAAATAATACAAGGCGGCAGCCATCTCACCTCCTTTAAGAAGAAACCGCATGAAGAACAAGGATTAAAAAGCTCCAAACCGTGAACTCCTTGTGTCTCCTCTCTTCCTCTAGTCCGGAAGGGGTCTTTCTCACCGATGACCTAAAGTCGAGCCAAAGCTGGAGCAAGCGGCAGCGGTGAGGTGGAGCTGAAGTCATTTAGATTATTTGTCCATTTATGAAATCAAGAGCGGCTTGCGACAAGAGCGTTCGAGGCTTGTTTGAAATCCGCTCGGGGCCTTATTTTCGGTAGTTGGCGACGAACAACGGCGGTTAGAAATCTTGAGGTCGCGTGGAATCCATCGACATTTGTCGCAAGGGCAGAGACACCGAGGACTTTTGTACGGGGGGTGATTTGGGAGGGGTTGTTGGTGTCATGCTTGTGTAGTGGGGCTACGTATGCGTGCGAGCAATTGCGAGGAGTCGATATGTGAGCGAAGGCTGATTTGGGCGGAACCAGAGAGACACAGGCAATGTTTGACGACTGCCTTTTGGGATTGGGTGTGCCCATCTTTGTGCAAATGACGGTTGTGAGCAACCGTCGTATTTGACTATGGCGAGTACAGTGAGTCACATATGTGGCTGTTGACGTTCAGCACAAGAAGACATCTTAGCCTCGAGGGGATATTGGTGACGAGGCATCTAAGCCTCGGATGGGGCAACCTACTGAAGGGTTGCAGACTGATTGGGGGCACTAGTGACATCGTGTGTTGATGTTGGCAAGAAATCTTGACGCAATAATGAAAAATGATTGCAAGGTATTTTGAGCTAGTTTGTAGCGAGTCAATTTGACTTGGACTTGGTGGTCTTTATCGGTATATTTGTGATTTTTTGTCTTTGTGTTAGTTGTAGGATCCATCTGAGGATCGCGGGGGATAAAGTCATTTGATGCATCCTTCTTCGCATCATAAGTCACGCATTTCAATTTTTTAGCATTAATTTATCATCCTGTATTTCTTTCGCACGTCTGCTTTTAATTGAGATTATTCGGCTCTTTGGGTTGACCGTCCGACGAGATCTTAAATAAATAGGTCCGGTAATTTTGATAGTTAGGAGGAGAAAATGCAAGCTTAGATTATTTAGGAAATGCATAAATTTAATTGAAGAAAAATATTTCCTTGGGAAATCTTTGTAAGCTCTAATTAGAAGGAGAGAATCCTTTTTAAGCCTGTCAGATTATAGTCAAATTAATTGAAAACAGGTACCTAAAAAAGTATATTATTTGGAAATAATATTAAGACAGGAATCCGACCCAAATTAAAATCCCAAATCTGAAGGTTCTCTATTTAAGAAAATTGTTGTAGTGAAGAAAGGAGGACCGGATAGCAGAGAACGAATTCATCTTCGTTCCTCTGCATTGCCGAAAATTACCCCTGCCGCTGGTACTACTGATCCTCTGTTCCAAGTCCGCCAACGACTCAAAGCCGCATCCAGACGGTGGCCTCTGCGACCTCCTGCGCCGTTGTCTTCCTTGATAGAAGTGTGGACGACTTAATCTCGCTCAAGGTTGTTCCTCTTGCCTTTGAACGTTCCTACTGTCTCTATTTTTCGTTATCCCATAAATTATTGCATGTGAATATTGCTTGCGGTTGTACGAATCTCGCTACGGTTCAATCTATTAGATGCCGACGATTTCTTTTTTTGAATAACAATTAACAGTTTTGCCGAAGTCCATCGTTAAGAGTAGTTGTACGCCTGAAGATTTTGTAATGGCCCGCTCAGCCTCTCTTTTCAAAATTTAAAACTCAACATAAATTTTCAAAATCTAATTTTTATTTTAAAACAGTAAAATATTTGCTTAAAAATATTTATTCTTCAGAACCCTAAATCGAGTCTACATCACCATTGTATGAGTTTCTGTTGAACATTATTTAGTGTAGGCTTTCTGGGTTAGTCTTCGATCGTCTCGTGATTTTTATCCTGTTTTGAGGGTATTTCACGTATACACCTTTGTCTGTCTGTGCTTTTTTTCTTGCGTTTTTCACTAAGGCCCCGTTCGTTTCATAAGAATTCGGCCAGCGGAATTGGAATTGGGTATCCCAATTCCAATTCCTTTGTTCGTTTCGTCTAATATGAGGGCGGAATTGACATTCCTCTAAAACCCATGGGTTAAAAAAAAGAAAATAGACTGGCCTTCAAAACCCACCCTCCCCGGGCAGTTTTCGTGAGTTTTGGGACAGAACAGAAAATCGCGCTGCCTTCCTCTTCCTTCCCTTGCTCCGGTATGTCTTCTGCAAGCTTCCTGTAGTCGACGGCTCCGGCAAGCTTTCGCTCCTCGTTCGGGTATGTCTTCTCTCTGGCCCTAGCTACTGTTCTTCATGTAGTTCATCTTCTCCGGCCCTAACTGGTTCTTCCCGTCTGCAGCAGTGACCTAGGCGAGGCAAGCACAGTACTTCTTCCTCCTCTCCGGCAACCATCGCTTGCAAACCCTTTTTCCCGTCTAGGTATAATACTTTCCCGTCTAAAAAATGTTATGGTTGGCTTTTTGCTCTAAGGTGCAGTTTTTTTTTGGGGGGGGGGGGGGGGGGGTAGAAAAAGAAGAAAAAGCTGCGATCTTCATGTTCTTTATTATTCACTATCATATCATACAGGTGCTTATCTTGTTTAAGATGTCAATTGTTAACAGCTTTTGAGTTGCATGCATTTGTCTACTTTTGCGGTGGGATATTCTGGAGTGTTTCCTTGTTTACTTTTGCCCTTGTTGTTTATTTTATTAGTTGTTCATGTTGAGCTCAGTGTAGCTGATCAATTGATCCTAGTATCTTGGTTACTTCTTTTTTTGCAAAGCGAACAGAAATATTGTGGTGGTACATTTCTGTCATCTCCTGTCTCTGAATTTCATCCTGCAACCAAACAGAAATATTGAAATATTCAATTCTTGTGACTGAAAACCTTCCTGCAAACGAACACAAGAATTGGTTTTGACCCAATTCCAAAACCTCTGCGCCATAGATTTTCGGTCAAAACCAATTCCTGTCTCTCAAAACCTGCGAAACGAACGCAGCCTAATGGTTTTTGCAAGTATCTCAGCTCGGGTTCTCACATGCACTTAGGTCCAAGACCGAATTTTTCCCAACAAAAGGTCCCATTGCGAAGAAGCCTTGAGTGGAGAAGTAATTGCGTGCTTCGTAGGTGTTAATGCCATTGAACTCGGTGAAGGAAAGATAGACTGATGTGGTGCACATGATAGGAGATTGGGAGGAGGCTGAATAGGAGATCATGTTGGGGATTTCTCTTGATTATAATCAAGGATGAATCCATTTTAAATACAATTTTTATTCCTCACAAAAAATATATGTGCTCTGCATACTATAAACACAATATTGCATGTCATCCAAAAAATACGGCATACAAAGCAATATACTAGAGGCTCCGTTTGGCATGGCTTATTTGCTCCGGTGAGTTTGGACAAAAACACCACCATCATAGAATGTAGGTTTGGCATCATAGAATGTAGGTTTGGCCTGACAGTGGTTATGACCTCCATCAAGAAAATAAAACTAGTTTTGAACATAAAAGTGAATGAAGATCCTTAAGTGAGGTTGGGCATTCATGAACGTTGGTTCATAACCACAGCGTTCACGACCGACTCCACCACGCCAAACGGAGCATAAATCTAACATGAATAAGACTAATTCTTGATTATAGTGTTGATAATGATGATGGTACTAGATGACTACAGCTTCTAATTGCATTCTGTTTTTCTTATTTGTTAGGATTGTTGGAAGTCTCTTAACAGCTACCTACATGTTTCTTTTATATGGCTTGTTTGTACCAGATTGGGATTACCAGATACCATTACAGGATGGCATGTCCAACTTCTATTCAGTAAGTTAACATAATCCATTTCCTAACACCTACTTTTACGTCCTCGTTCGAGTTCCTTATGAATTTTTTTACTTTGATACATTTTGAAATTTCGCTCTAATATTTTCATTGAATATCGTTCTCGAACTCTGCTCTTTTTGGAGTGAATCAGCTCATTTTCTGTGCATCTTCTTTCATAGCTCACATACATGATACATTATTCTGCACTATATTGTACAGGTTAAATGTGGAGTCAGGGGTGACACCAGTCCTGCCTGCAACGCTGTTGGGATGATCGATCGGAGGATATTGGGCATTGACCATCTGTACAAACGGCCGGTTTATGGAAGAACAAAGGTTGGCACAGAAACTAAAAAGATGCAATTAAATTTTCTTTGGGTAAATTTTGAATCATGAACAATTATTTTCATAATAGCAATGCAGCATTAATTATCCTTACAATGGCCCACTTCCATCTGATGCTCCATCCTGGTGTGAAGCCCCCTTCGACCCGGAAGGGCTCCTCAGGTCCGCTGAACGTTAATTTCATCGATAGAATTTTAAATATTTTAGTCACCTAGCCAGTGTAACTGTGTGTTGATTCTGCAGCACCATCATGGCTATTGTTACTTCATTGATTGGGCTTCAGTTTGGGCACGTCCTTCTTCACTTCAAGGTACTAATTAAATGTTTTTTTATCACATCTATGCGAAATTTCAGATGCTTTTGAATGCTCAAAATGAAGTATGCAAACGAATATATTTTAACTTAAGTCATCACCTTCAGAAAAAAAAAAGAAATCCTGTTTAACATCATCAAAAGCATGCACAATGAGCACAATATATTGTGTGTCTTGGGTGTCACATGCTCTTGAACATTGCCCAACCATTATTGAAGAAAACAAGGCTCCGTTTGGCACGGCAGTGGTGGTCGTGAGCACGGTGGTTATAAATGGTCTTTCGTTAATGCTCAATCCCACCTAAGGAACTTCATCCACTTTTATGTTCAAAACAAGTTTTTTTTTTCTTGGTGGTGATGATAACCATTGTTTGCCAAACATGTATTTTATGACGATGGTGTTTTTGTCCAAACTCACCGGAGCAAACAAGTAGCGCCAAATGGAGCCTAAAACTCACAGGGGCATGCTGAATCATTGTCTCTAATACCTCTAATTAGAAAGCAGAAACTAAAGGCTGCAAATGTATCGAACCTTTCAACGAAATGGTGTTTTTTCAAATATCTCAAAATGGAATCTGTTTCAAACATATATGTCATGGTTCCTTATTTAGGCAAAGTGCAAATATCTCAATTTCAACCGTTTGGATACTCTTTCAGACTCATTGTTGATACTAAGTGCCAAGCAAAAAATTGTATCCATTTTTCATGATGTGATGCATGAATAAGGTATATCAAAACCAATTCCTCAGAAAATTCTTCCACAATAGAGTCTCATAAGTGAGATTTAGAGTCAATATTTACGTACTCTTCTATTTGAAGAAATGATTCACGAAAAAATGAGTCACTCACTCATTCCATTGATATGAGCACATCTTAGGTCAACAAATGCTCTGGCATTAGGCAAAAATATATTAGTGATTAGATGCATAAATAAATATAGCCTTTCTGTTTTATTGAAATGACATAACATATATTATAATCTATTTAAAAAAATTAAAATACAACATCCATTCAATAATTACACCATATTCTCAAATTAAAAGTAGTGATGGAAATCCATAAAATCGAAAAACTTGTAGTAGATCTCTTATACCTACTATCGTAGACTGCCATTAAGCATGCCAGCGGTATTTTTGAAAAAAATCTGTCATTGGACATATTAGCAGTATTTTTGAGGTGCTATCATTATACTCATCAACTTTATTAAAGTTAATTTGGTATGCACGATGATATGTGTCAGAAGAGAATTTTTTAACGAAATATCAAAAAAGTGGCGTATAATTACTCTCTACATTAATTAATTAATAATGTGTTTAGTTTAAGATGCATTAAGTAATTGATAAGGGCAGGCCCCATGCCTATCACAGCCGGGGTACTGTCACGGTTGACCGTAGTAACGGAACCGTGCCTATCACTAGCGTATTTATTCTGAGTTGGGGCTTAATGAACTTTATGAATGACTTGCAGCATCACAGGGACAGGATCTTCCAATGGATGATTCCCACCTTCTGGCTCCTGGCATTGGCCTTTTCTCTTGATTTCTGTGGTATGAGATATATATATATATATATATATATATAGGACTACTTCCAAATGAGTGATAAAGATTTGGTTGTATTTTAAACTGTTTACTTCTGCTCTGCTCCAGGAATGCGTATGAACAAAGCTCTGTACACCGTCAGCTACACATGCATTACTGCTGGGGTATCAGGACTCCTGTTGGCCGGAATTTACTTGCTGGTCAGAGCTCTATACTCTCTCAACTTAAAAACCATTGAGTTTTGAAGGAATATTGCTCTGCTTATCTTAAGCCTGAGATACTCATATTCTAATTCATATAAAACTGAAATACATTTATTTACATACAAAATAAAAATTAAGTTTCCCATAAAATCATACAAAATGTTATTAAACATATTTTGAAGGAAAAGAAAGACTCAGTTCGGACCGGTAACACTTGCAGTGGTGGCGGTCATGAATGCAGTGGTTATGAACCGTTGTTTGTGAACGCCTGACTTCGCCTAAGGAATTTCATCAATTTTTATGTGCAAAACGAGTTTTATTTGTTGGGTGGCGGTCATAATCATTGTCTTGTCAAACATGCATTCTATGACCTGCAATTTTGTCTAAACTCATTTGACCAAAAATGTCATGCCAAACGAAGCCATAGAGAAAAAAATTTCCAAGCATAGATGAGCTTATTTGGGCGTAGTTTAGAAAATTTGAAGCTTAGGATCCATTTGGCACGGTAGTGGCGGTCATGAACACATGGATTAAACCGTCATCTGTTAAGGATCACCTAACAAACATCATCAATTTAGGTGGGTGTTAATGAATAACAATTTAACCTCCATGTTCATGACCGCCACCACTGTGCCAAACGGAGCCTTAGAAGAGTGTATTTGAGCGCATTAATATTCCAAAATGATTTTTTTTTACTTTGAAATACTGCGTTTATCATATTTTTAATGTCAAGATATCATATTTTAATGGCAAGATATGAAAGTTAAGTCTGAAATAGGTCTACAAAGTAACTTCAGGTAAGTATTTAATTGCGTTAGATTGTTGCCAAAATTTGAGTAGAAAGAAAGCAAACAAAAAATAAAGAATCACAGGCACAAAAGACATATTTACGTGGTTCACTTTAAGATAGATTACATCCATGCAATAGAGGTGATTACAGAAAATGAACGGATTTACATATTTTTACAAGTCACAAAAATTAATTTAGGAAAATATTTCAACTTAGCATAAAGTGTAGGGATCAATATTAAAAAAAAGGATCTGAAACCCATTTCATATTTAGGCTAAGACTTTGGCTCTGTTTGGGGGAACTTATTTTTACTGGTCAAGCGGTTACGCCCGCATGAACGGGAACTTAATTACGGTCTGATTCATGCGGCCGTAACCAGGAACTTAATTACGGTCCGATTCATGCCGCCGTAACCGCTTGACCGGTGAAAATAAGTCCCCCCAAATGAAGCCTCTGTTTGACACGGTGGTGGCGGTCATGAACATGAGGTTAAATTGTCATTTATTCACCTAAGAAACGTCATCCACTTTTATGTTCAAATGGATAATATTTGTTAGGTAATATTAACGAATGATATTTTAACTCATGAATTTACGACTGTCACCACCATGTCAAACCGAGCATCTATATTTGTGAGAATTATAAAAATATCAAAAGAATAATTATTACACGCAATATTTCTTCTTATATTTCAGATTAAAATATGACATTCTTTTTCAATATATTTATATATATATGTAGGTTGACGTGTACGGCTATAGGAGGCCTTTGTGCGCAATGGAGTGGATGGGGAAGAATGCTTTGGTGATTTATGTTGTGGTGGCGTGCAATATATTCCCTATTTTTATTCAGGGCTTCTACTGGAAGAAACCTAACAACAATGTGGTGAGTTAGCTATTCCCCTTCCTATCTACGCCTTTAATTAAGTATATGCTTATTACATATAAATTTAATAAACTATCTAATCTATTAATTATGTTAATCCCATAATCCAGTTTTTTTATTACAACAACAAACAACACTCAAGCCTTTATCCCACTACAGTGGGGTCGGATCTATGGATCCTTTATCGCCATTGAGCCCCATCCTTTGTCATAATCTCACTAATGCCTAAATACCTAATGTCTTTCCTTGTAGTTTCATTCCAAGTCTTTATTGGTCTACCCCTCTCTCGTTTAACATGTGTAGTGACTAGATTCTCACAACGTCTAATGTGGTGCCTCTAATGGTCTCCTTTGTACATGTCCAAACCATCTAGTCGAGCTTATCCCATCTCTGCAATTTGTGCTACTCCCGTCTTATCCGAGATACATTCATTCCTAATTGTATCCTGTCTCCTGTTTTTTTATTCTAGAAATAAAATTATATATAAATATAACATAAACATGTAATATAAGCACATCATTAATTTATTAATATAAGATATATGATATATAATATATATCTTTACAATATAAAAAAGAAAATTTTACTTTGATGAAACATTTAAAATTGTCAATTGGTCTTTATTGTTTTAATATAATCACTTAACATATATTATAATCTATTTCAAAAATAAATTTACAATGTCTATTCAAATAATTGCATTAAATTCATAAATTCGAAAAAGCTTATGTTAGAGCTCCTATAACAATTAACAACTATGGTAATCTGTCACTAGTCAATTTTATTAAAGTCAATTTGATATGCTGATAAGTATTTTTTAACAAAAATTGTTAAGTGATATATAATTACTTTCTGCATTAATTAATTGATATGACAGTATCGACAAAAGACAAAGACCAGATCTTACCGAATTATTATCTGGCCAGTAATATTTTCATAAATCTTTAGTTAAACTTTATTGTAAAATAGTGGAAATTAATTAATGATAAGCAATTACAATAATTAAAGATGAGCTAGAAATAAGTAGATTATTATATACTTATTTACATTCTAATGGATAAGATTATTATTTATGATTAAGATATTAAAGGTAGTTAATCCCTTAGTTGCATTTTTGAACTTATGTTTCTCTCTCACTCTTCTCATGCTTCTTCTCTGAACAGCTGAGCTTGATTGGGATTAAATCGTAATTAACCGATAATCTTTTCGGAGATTCGCATTCCGGAAAAATGTACGGGCCCAATTAACCGCACCGCCGCCTTAATGTTATGGAAGCTGATGACATGGATGAGCCTTTGGCGTAGCGTTGTGCACATGGCCATGGAAGGTCGGGTTTATGCAGCATAGTTCTTAATTGTTTAATTATTTATGTTTTTCTTCTTCTTTTATCCCTGCGACACCCTTCTCAGAGGAGCTTGTACAGCATGTGCTTTTGTGAGATGATGTTACACTATAATTATATGATATTTCTAGTACATCTCTCCATAATATCATGAAAATTTCGTTTATTTTTAAGGCCATTTAAGAAATTTGTCCACTATTCCCCTACTTGAATCTAGAATTTCATCAAATATTTTGTCAAGAAACATGAATAATTATGGAGCTCAAACCACATCTTCTATGTTCTAAATATAGAGTTTTGAAAGGCATGGATGGACTTGTTTTTGTATTAAAGTGAAAAGTCATTTTCTTATGATAAAAAAATTTGTAAGAATAACTTATATATTGAATGAAAAGGAGCAATCTTTCTTAGTTTATGGTAAGGGACAACCAAATATATATGCTAAAGTCATGTTTACAACATCTAATTTTGAATGTACTCTTAAAAAAGCTCAGACTTGTGATCGGCATGTCGACCCTGATGCGACCACCTTGGGAAAATCATTATGAATGTTACTCTGCCAGTGACTCGGGTTGTTTGCAAATCAAATAGTAATAATTTGGGAATACAATCGTGAAGATTCAATTAAGATTTGTGAATGAATATGATCAATCAAAGTCTATTTTGTCCATAATTTGAATAGAATTTGAATCCAAACTTGAATATGAATTCGAATTCAGGATTTCGGAACGAATCTGAATTCAAATAATTGAACGAATTCAAATTCGAATTCAAGACGGTTTGTGAACACCCCTGCTAATGGCCTCAATCAACTCTTTCAAGTAAGGGATTTGTGCATTCCTCGGGCAACCAACCCTTTTAACCATGCCGTCCAACAATCGTTAATTAATGTGTACACTCCATAATATTTTGTTCATGCTTGAAAGCTCGTCTCTTTTACTCATAAGCAATGCACATACAAGAAATATTCATCCTTGCCCATTGTGAATACGACACGTGAGTTAATATTTGTCGGAAAAATTATAAGATATTTCGAAGCCATCTACTGTCGTTTATTTTATTTTTTTGTAGGAGAAAGGGTAGTTATAGGCTCCATTTTTTGATTCTGTGAGTTTGGACAAAAATTTCTGATGTAGCACGGGTTACCGTTTGCGCACTATTATTAAATATTCGTGTGAGTGCGACATTTCATCAAACACGTGGCGTGCAATAGGTGAGTTTCAACAACAAATTAACACCACTATGCATGCAATACTCAACCATCAACCATGAGATAACGGGCGCAATATTTCGATGTAGAGATTTTCAACGAGTAACGAGAATTCCCCAACGAGATCGAGCTACCGAGCGAGAACCTTCCTACCAATTGGTTGGAGAGCGGCGAAGGGCCTTGTCTAGCCCCGATTCGTGTTGGGAAAGAGAGCGAGCAATCCCGACCAAGACACCTGTTGCAATTCGAGCAAGCGCAATACAAAAAGTGCACAAAGTAATAAAAGCACACAGACAATTTTTACGTGGAAAACCCAACTTGGGCGAAAAACCACGGGACGATCGGAGTCCAACCCGGAAAGCCTCCACTAAAAGTGTGTGAAAACACACGCACGGATTACAGCCTTTCCCTCCACCGATCCACAAATGATCTCCATTCCTTCACTACAAGCACGATCCACAAAGGATCTACACCACCACAACTATTCTCTTCCAACAACCACACAGGCACAATATTCAAAAGAGAAAATACAACAAAAGGATAGAGAAATCGTTACCCGGACGGATTGAACAATCCGTCCCAAACGTCAAGGATGACGTTCCTCCAACCGGCCACTAACAAGCAGCAGCCGAGCTCTACGGTTCCAGCAAACAACAAAAGAGGGGAGGCCGGGCTACAACAAATGGCAAGAGTGGCGGCCCTCTTCGGCTCCAGCGAACGGCAAGAGGGCGGTAGCAGCCTTGCGGTTCCAACGAACCCGAAGCGAGGCGGCGGATCTACTCGGCTCCAGCACACGGGAGACGAGGGTGGCCGGCGGCGGATCGCTGCTCCAGCACACGAAGAGCGAGCAGCAGCGGCTTGCTGCAGTTCCAGCAAGACAGAACAAGGGGGCGGCGACTTCAGCGGCTTGCGCTCCAGCAGATCGCAAAAAAAACGAGGAAGGGGGCAGCCTGCGGCTTCTGCGAACAGGGAGACGAGCGGCCAGTCAGTCGAAAACCTCGCTGCTTTGTCTTCTTTTTATTTTTGCAGAGAGAAGTTGACAGCTTCTTTCTTGATGGGGCCAAAAGGTCTACTCTTTGAATGCAGCAATAAATACTGCAAATAAAAAAAGTCGTCCTTTTTGTTGTTATCTCAAGAGAAGAAGCCCGGCTACCAAATTGATCCAGAATAAAAAAAAACCTGCCCCGGGTAGTACCTGCTTCTTCTTAATGATGGCTGAAATCGGGTTGATGATCCTAGGCTTCTTTTTATACTTTATTTTTTTGTTTGGTTTTTATGTATGAATATATATATATATATATATATATATATATATATATATATACGGGGAACACGCGAATGAAATCACGAGCCGCTACTAGCGCGCCCGGTGGTTTTTACCGACTCGGATGGGAACCACGCCCAACAAATCTCCCCCTTCACATCGAGGCGGAAGAAACCGCCATCCCGGCGATTCTAACGCAATGTTCGAACTTCCCCCTTGGCACGGTCTTGGTCAGCATATCTGCCCCATTATCATCAGTGTGCACCTTCTGAAGATCAAGCTCGTTTTGCTCCAAGACATCTCGTATCCAATGATACCGAGTGTCGATGTGCTTCGACCTCGAGTGAAATGTGGGATTCTTCCCCAAGTGAATGGCGCTCTGACTGTTACACAAGAGTGCATATCGGTCCTGAGTAAATCCAAGTTCTTTGATGAACCTTTTCATCCAAAGCAACTCCTTCTCAGCCTCAGTAACCGCAATGAACTCAGCCTCCGTAGTGGACAGTGCAACGCACTTCTGCAACCTCGACGCCCACGAGACAACTCCCCCTGCAAATAAAATTATGCACCCTGACGTCGATCTCCTGGAATCCAAATCTCCAGCCATGTCCGCATCAGTGTAGCCCAACAGCTCTGGCTCACTATCTCCAAATCTCAGCGTCAAGTCTGAAGCCCCCTGCAGGTATCTCAGAATCCACTTCACTGCGCTCCAATGTTCTCTCCCAGGATTGGAGAGAAATCTACTGACTGTCCCAACGGCATGCGCAATATCTGGCCGGGTACACATCATCGCATACATAAGGCTCCCAACTGCAGATGCAAACGGAACCTTCTGCATAGCCTTGATCTCCTCGGGTGTGCTGGGGGACTGATCAGCAGTAAGCCTGAAGTGAGCTGCAAGCGGCACGCTCACCTTCTTTGCCTGATCCATATCAAACCTCTGCAGCACTTTGCGGATGTACCGCTCCTGTGATAACCAAAGTAATCTGGCTCCCCTGTCTCTGCGAATGTGCATCCCTAAAATGGTCTTCGCAACACCCAAATCCTTCATCTCAAAAGTGGAACTCAACTGCCGCTTCAACTCAGCAATGCGAGCAGTGTTCCTCCCGACGATCAACATATCGTCCACGTACAACAGCAGAATGACGAAATCCTCTGAAGCATACTGCTTGATGAACACGCAGTGGTCAAGGGTGGTCATCCTAAAGTCGATCTCCCCCATAAAGGAATCAAACTGCCTATACCATTGCCGCGGGGCCTGCTTCAGGTCATATAGACTCTTCTGCAAGCGGTACACCAGACCTTCCTTCCCTCTGACACTGAAACCCTCAGGCTGCTCCATGTATAGCTCCTCCTCAAGATCGTCATGCAGAAAGGCGGTCTTGACATCCATCTGCTCTATCTCCAAGTCTAGCCTCGCAGCGAGGCCGAGTACAACACGAATAGATGACATCTTCACCACAGGAGAGAAGATCTCATCGAAGTCGACACCCTGCCGCTGTCCAAAACCTTTCACCACCAGCCTGGCCTTGTATCTGGGAGGTGTGGAGGAGTCTCCCTGCTTCACCCTGAAGATCCATCGATTCTTCAAGGCCTTCTTGCCCTTAGGCAATCTCACCAGGTCATACGTGTGGTTCTTCTGCAGTGACTGCATCTCCTCCTGCATAGCAACCATCCACTGACGCTTCTCGGTGCTCTCCACAGCCTCGTCATAACTCTCAGGCTCCCCCGCATCAGTCAGCAGTATGAACTCTGATGCAGAATATCTAGCGGACGGGTGTCTGGTCCGATCTGACCTCCGCAGGGCAGGCTCAGGTGCCAGGGCAGGCACATCATCAGTAATGTCCTCAGCAACTCCTGGTTCACCATCGGTGGTGATATCATGATCCGGAAGGGTATCAGTACCCGGTGCTGGCACAAGCTAAATGGCCTCCTCAGTGTCATCAACTCCAACCATAGGTAACTCTGCAGTAGTGCGAGAATCAACCTCAGACTCAACAGTCCCCTCAGGATCACCAACAGTCTGATTCTCATAGAAAACAGCATCACGACTACGTACAAGCTTCTTCTCAACTGGATCAAAGAACCTATACCCGAACTCTCCACTATAGCCGTACCCCAAGAAAATGCATTGCCGGGTTTTCGAATCCAACTTCGATCTCTCGTCCCTGGGGACGTGCACAAAGGCTTTACAGCCAAATACCCGCAAGTGACTGTAAGAGGGGTCTTTCCCATACCAGACCCTATCCTGGACATCCTCCTGCAAAGCTGAACTCGGTGAGAGATTGATGACATGCACTGCAGTAAGAAGAGCCTCGCCCCAAAATATCCCTGGCATCTTCGACTCAGATAGCATGCACCGAATCCTCTCCAACAGTGTCCGATTCATCCTCTCAGCTACGACATTCAGCTGCGGCGTCTTCAGCGGGGTCTTCTCATGTCGGATGCCATGGTCCCTGCAGCACTCGTCAAACGGACCAATGTACTCTCCCCCATTGTCGGACCCGATGCATCTCAGCTTCTTCCCAGACTGTCTCTCCACCTCAGCGTGGAATCTCCTGAAGGTATCAAGGACCTGATCTTTGGTCTTAAGAGCATAGACCCAAAGCTTCCTCGAATGATCGTCGATGAAAGTAACGAAGTACAAAGCTCCTCCTCTAGTCTGGACCTTCAGAGGTTCGCAAACATCAGTATGAACTAGCTCCGATCTCCTGGTGGACGTGTGGCTCTGGAATGAAATCCTGTTCTGCTTCACAGCCATGCAATGGTCACACCTCTCCAAATGATCACCAGAAATGTCACTAATGAGCTTTTTCTTCGCCAGACATCCCAAACCCTTCTGACTAATGTGTGTCAGCCTCCTGTGTCATAAGGAAGTGGATGCCTCATCCCTGACGGAGTTGACCTGAGCAGCTTCAGGCCTCCCCTCCATGTAGTACAGTCCAGAATCTCTGTAGCCCCTGGCCATCACAAGTGATCCCCTGATCAGCTTCCAAAAGTCTCCTCCAAAGACACTCAGGTGTCCTTCATCTCCAAGTCTGCCAACAGATATCAGATTGAAGCGGATGTCTGGCACATGTCGTACATCCCTCAGAACTAGTAGGGCTCTAGTGCTCGTCTTCAAATGCATGTCTCCACGCCCAAGTACATTAGACGTATCCCCATTGCCCATCCTCAACACCCCACAGTCATGAGTGGTGTAAGTGGCAAATAACTCCCTATTGTGGGAGACATGCGCAGAGGCTCCAGAATCAACGATCCAGCATCGGTCATCACACGCGAGTGCAGCAGTGACGTCGTCGCCAACAATAATGACGTCGTCCTCCTCAGTTGAAACGGTGGCTACTGTGTGACCCTCATCTTTGCCCTCAGTGGCAATCCCCTTCTTCTTCTGATCGTTCTTCAACGAGTAGCAGAATTTCTTGATGTGGCACTTCTTATGACAGTAGTGACATTCCACGTTCTGATAACGTGACTTCGACTTGCCCCTACTCTGACTCCTGTCCTCATTACTTCCTCGGCTCTTACTCCTTCCTCTCCCCCTGGACTCAGTAAAGAGAACTTCAGCTCGTGAAGAAGAGCCTGAAGTCCCCTAAGACTTTCGCCTCACCTCCTCATTCAAGATCCCACTCTTGGCGATCTCCATGGAAACAATCCCCTGGGGGGAAGAATTGATCAGAGAAACTCTGACCATCTCCCAAGAGTCTGGAAGTGACTTGAGAATCCACAATGCATTCACCTCATCTTCGAATGTCACCTTCATAGCAGTCAAGTGATCTATAATCCCCTGAAACTCGTTGACATGATCCAAAATAGGTGAGCCCTCCCGGTATCTAAACTCTCCAAGCTTCTTCAGCAAGTACAGCTTGTTGATGTCTGTGCTCTTGGCATACAAGGTCTCGAGAGTCTTCCACAGATCCTTTGCATCATTGATGCTAGCCACATGGTTGTAGACGTTCGGCTCCACGAACCGTCTGATGAACCCACACAGCTTTCGATGCTCTACCTTCCATTTTGCCGGATCTGTGTCCTTTGGCATCTCCTCAAAGATAGGAGCATGCCAACCCTTCACGTATATCAAATCCTCCATCAGTAGATGCCACTAGTGATAATTGGCACCATTCAACTTTATCATCTGCTCTGAACCGGATGTAGACTCCATCCTGCTCTGCCAACTGGCCGGACCAACCACTGATCTTTGAGTCGACTATCTCAAAGTATACAATTGGAGAGAGTAGTCAGCGGGCCAATGGTCGTAAACTACCACTCCCAATTGCACACCCGAGATCCCGATCGACTTGTCCTGAAACCCTAATAGGTCAGCCCGGTAAATGCCCTGTCACTGAAACGGCTCTGTCACTAAACCTGACTCTAACACCACTTGTTGGGAAAGAGAGCGAGCAATCCCGACCAGGACACTTGTTGCAATTCGAGCAAGCGCAATACAAAAAGTGCATAAAGTAATAAAAGCACACAGAGAATTTTTACGTGGAAAACCCAACTTGGGCGAAAAACCACGGGACGATCGGAGTCCAACCCGGAAAGCCTCCACTAAAAGTGTAAGAAAACACACGCACAGATTACAGGCTTTCCCTCCACCGATCCACAAAGGATCTCCACTCCTCCACTACAAGCACGATCCACAAAGGATCTACACCACCACAACTATTCTCTTCCAACAACCACACAGGTACAATATTCAAAAGAGAAAACACAACAAAAGGATAGAGAAATCGTTACCCGGACGGATTGAACAATCCGTCCCAAACGTCAAGGATGACGTTCCTCCAACCGTCCACTAACAAGCAGCAGCCGAGCTCTACGGTTCCAGCAAACAACAAAAGAGGGGAGGCCGGGCTACAACAAATGGCAAGAGTGGCGGCCCTCTTCGGCTCCAGCGAATGACAAGAGGGAGGTAGCAGCCTTGCGGTTCCAACGAACCCGAAGCGAGGCAGCGGATCTACTCGGCTCCAGCACACGGGAGACGAGGGTGGCCGGCGGCGGATCGCTGCTCCAGCACACGAAGAGCGAGCGGCAGCGGCTTGCTGCAGTTCCAGCAAGACAGAACAAGGGTGCGGCGACTTCAGCGGCTTGCGCTCCAGCAGATCGCAAAAAAAACGAGGAAGGGGGTAGCCTGCAGCTTCTGCGAACAGGGAGACGAGCGGCCAGTCAGTCGAAAACCTCGCTGCTTTGTCTTCTTTTTATTTTTGCAGAGAAGTTGACAGCTTCTTTCTTGATGATGCCAAAAGATCTACTCTTTGAATGCAGCAATAAATGCTGCAAATAAAAAAAGTCATCCTTTTTGTTGTTATCTCAAGAGAAGAAGCCCGGCTACCAAATTGATCCAGAATAAAATAAAACCTGCCTCGGGTAGTGTCTGCTTCTTCTTAATGATGGCTGAAATCGGGTTGATGATCCTAGGCTTCTTTTTATACTTTATTTTTTTTGTTTGGTTTTTATGTATGAATATATATATATATATATATATATATATATATATATATATATATATATATATATATATATATATATATATATATATATATATATATATATATATATATATATATATATATATATATATATATATATATTATATATATATTATATATATATATATATATATATATATATATATATATTATATATATATATATATATATATACGGGGAACACGCGAATGAAATCACGAGCCGCTACTAGCGCGTCCGGTGGTTTTTACCGACTCGGATGGGAACCACGCCCAACAATTCGTTCGCCTTTTCCGATTGCGCACTAATTCGTTCGCACACCACAAAGCCCGAACAAGTAGACGAAGCACACACAAGGTGGAGATGAGAAAGGCGTTACCCAACCGGATGAGATCCGGAGAAGAAGATCGCGGCGAGTACCGGCCCAAGAGATCACGCCGCGGACGACGGAGGAGCGGCTAGTCGGAATCACGCCTGGGCTAGGCGTTCGGTCGGAGAAAGGGATGAGCTCGCCGGTCGATGGTGGAGGATGGAGGTCGAGGGAGATAGGAGTGGAGTCACACCACCAAGAGGGCACCCGGTGTCACGCCGGAATGAGAGGGGGGTTCGCTGCTGGTGTCGCGCCGGGCGGGCGGCCGCCGCCGGTGTCACGCCGGGCGGAAGAAACGCGAGGCGGAATGCCTCGACCTAGGCAGCTGCTGCTATCACGCGAGAGGAGAAAGATTTCTCTCTTTTTTGTCAAAAATTTTCATCTTTTTCCTAATACAATAAGGGGGGTATATATACTCCCCAAGAGGAGCAATCCGAGCCCCACATCAAAAGAACTTAAATCATGGCCATTCAAGAGTTCTTGGCCAAAAATAAAAATGCAGAAAATATAAATAAAAGCCGGCTCTTTACCGCCTAACAATTTGGTCGAGCCGGGCGCACAGAAATGCTGAAAATAGTTAGAAATAAAATGACAGATAATTTCAAAAGTTGCGGAGCATGTCGCGATATGATTTTCGCGTATTGCGGTGAAGGTTGTAGTGGTGCGCCGTGTCGTCGAGTGGAACCGGGTCGGTGTCATCAATCCTTCTCCGCTCAAAATCACTCATCACCGGTGAGTGGTCTAAACGGTAACGATGTAGCCTGTCAGCATCAAAGCGCTCCAACTTCGTGATGGACACCCATGTAGTGTCATATCCGGGACGGTCCTTCCAACGAACCAAGTAGCGGTATATGCCGCCCTTCGTGGAAGCAAATGGTGGATCCTCCAAAAGCTGAGTTGGAACAGGAAGAACATTCCTGGGGCAAGCATTAGTAACAAGCATAATAGAACTTGGAACCTCACTAGTATGTGAGGGGGGAAGCTCCAAGGTAGAGAAATATGGGGATATGGTATCACTCTCTAACCCATGAGAATGGCCGTGTGGAGAATGAGAAGAGGGGGGAAGTAGCTCCTGTAGTGGTTCACAAAAGAGTGTAAGATAGGAAATATTAAACACGGGGTGTATAACCCAATCGGTAGGCAAGTCAAGCACGTACGCGTTATCGCCCAACTTTTTTGAAATCTTAAGAGGTTCTGCGCGCCGGTTGACCAATTTCATTACGGAACCCGTGGGTAACCAACCGTTCAGGAATTGACTTAACCAGGATAAAATCTCCAACATCAAAAACTCGAGCCCGTTTGTGCACATTCGCGTGGGAGCGGTATGCAATGTATGAAGTGGTTAATCGATGGTGGATCTCGTGGTGCAACGCATGCAAGTGATGAGCAACGTCATTTGCAAATTGACATGATTTATAGGTGGGAGGTAATGAGATCAAGGCAAACGACACACATGAATAGGAACCATACACGTCATTAGGAAAAATACTCGTGGACCAAATGGTGAAAATCGGAGGGGCGTGTTCGGAGAAGTTAAAAATAAGGGGAACATCCAAATAAATATCCAAGTTTTTGTTCATAAAACAATTTAAAGATAAAGTTTGGGGTTCCAAGTACGCACTAAAATTAAGTGAATAAGGGGATAGGTCGGGAAGTGAAAAATCCGGAATAAGGTCGAGGGCGTGTTGGGTATGCTTATGGGAGGGTAATTCGGAGGGAGGGTCCTCAACCATGTCGCTTGGAGTGTTTGGCGCCTCAACGAAATAATGTTCTTCATAAACGATATCATCCACCACGGCGGAGTGGTCAATCAAAGTCACTAACCTCAGGCTAGTTGGACATTCGAACCCGGAGTGGGCGGGTTGGTTGCAAGCAGAACATGTAACATCGGCCTTGTTAGTCTCCCCCATGATTATACGCTAACCCGTGGTAATGTTGGTTGTCGGAGCAGGGATAATAATGAAATTTTGGTCGTCCATGTGGGTATATTGACCACTAGAAGGGTGGGGTGTTTGGTGGTAGGAGGGAACATGTTTGTATTCACTTACCGACTGAGTGCCCTGTCATGATGAGGTGAATGTGTCGAGTGTATTGGCTCAAAGGTAAGTGAGGTCAAAATGAGTAGTGAGTATGTTACGCATTTGCGGCCATGTGTGTGGAATGTCACCAACACGATGCTCCTCATTTAACCAAAACACTTTGGCACGGCCTTCTAAGTTCGCGTGAGTGATGACAACCTTTTGGAGGTCGTCCAAGTGGTGTCTAGCAAAATAACACCATTTTCGCTAGCCAATTGCAAAAAAATTTTGGGTGTCTGTGGCCGTCAAACGTAGGCGCATCTAGTCTAATGCGAGGAGTGTGGTGATGGAGGGGTGGGTTTTGGAAACCATGAGAGAACGATTGGGTCAATGTGGTGAGTGTCGTGTTTAATTGAGTGAGTTGGGTGGTGAGATCGCGTTGGACGGCCACTAGGTGGGCTTGTGTGACTTTCCTAGTATTGTGAGTGTCATCCATGCTATTTGATGTGGGTGAGTGCGAAAAATATACGTTTCCGGAACGTGTGTGCATAAAGGGGTGAAAGTGACGCAGGAGGACCGACAAAGATTAAAAAATCTTTGCGCCGAAGACCGATACCAAATTGATGTAGCACGGGTTACCGCTTGCGCACTATTACCAAATATTCGTGTGAGTGCGACATTTCATCAAACACGTGGCGTGCAATAGGCCAGTTTCAACAACAAATTAACACCACTATGCATGCAATACTCAACCATCAACGATGAGATAACGGGCGCAATATTTTGATGTAGAGACTTTCACCGAGTAACGAGAATTCCCCAACGAGATCGAGCTACCGAGCGCGAGCCTTCCGACCAATTGGTTGGAGAGCGGCGACGGGCCTTGTCTCGCCCCATTCGTTCGCCTTTTCCGATTGCGCACCGATTCGTTCGCACACCACAAAGCCCAAACAAGTCGACGAAGCACACACAAGGTGGAGGTGAGAAAGGCGATACCCAACCGGATGAGATCCGGAGAAGAAGATCGCGGCGAGTACCGGCCCAAGAGATCACGCCGCGGACGACGGAGGAGCGGCTAGTCGGAATCACGCCTGGGCTAGGCGTTCGGCCGGGGAAGCGGATGAGCTCGTCGGTCGATGGTGGAGGATGGAGGTCGAGGGAGATAGAAGTGGAGTCACACCACCAAGAGGGCACCCAGTGTCACGCCGGAGTGAGAGGGGGTTCGCCGCCGGTGTCGCGCCGGGCGGGAGGCCGCCGCCGGTGTCACTCCGGGCGGAAGAAACGGGAGGCGGAATGCCTCGACCTAGGCGGCTGCTCCTGGGAGAGGAGAAAGATTTCTTTCTTTTTTGTCAAAAATTTTCATCTTTTTCCTAATACAATAAGGGGGTATATATACTCCCCAAGAGGAGCAATCCTAGCCCCACATCAAAAGAACTTAAATCCTGGTCATCCAAGAGTTCTTGGCCAAAAAATAAAAATGCAGAAAATATAAATAAAAGCCGGCTCTTGACCGCCTAACAATTTGGTCGAGCCGGGCGCACAAAAATGCCGAAAATAGTTAGAAATAAAATGATAGATAATTTCAAAAGTTGCGGAGCATGTCACGATATGATTTTCGCGTATTGCGGTGAAGGTTGTAGCGGTGTGCCGTGTCGTCGAGTGGAACCGGGTCGGCGCCATCAATTTCACTGACATAAAATGTATGTTTGTCATAATGTCATTGTTGGATTTGAGAGCATGCAAATCCAACCTGAGGATCGGAAAATTAATTCGGAAAGAGCACCTACGTGAACGTTTTAGCAGATGAATGGAAATAAAGCAAGATAAATTAGTGAAATAACACGAGCAATTTTCAACGTGAAAATTCAGTTGGGTGAAGCCACGTGATGATTGAAGTCCAACCCGAAAAGCCACAACTAAAACGTGCATAAAATACACAAAACACAAGCTTTCTCTTCTCGATCCACACAGGATCTCGTCCACTTCCCTATGCAATAATTTACACAGAATTAACATAAATACAAGTAACTGTAGTGACTATTGAGACAGATTAATATGATCATCTCCGATGTAGTATACACGTAATTTGCGTTTCTCCAAAATTTATGTCTTTAGTGAAGCTGCCCCTTGACCTGAACAGAATCGTCATTCGCGGTCCTCCTTTGCAGTCGGCAAGTCTAGGGGTCGACACCACTAACTTCAGGGTCGGCGACACTTCCCCACGGATGCCGCAACTTCAGCGCTCCTTCACATACGTCGCAATCCCATGCACAATCACACGCCGCAACTTGGGCGAAAACACAATTTGTTTAACCTTTTTATTGCGCCGAAATGAGCTCCAAGGATAACGATGTCTCTCCCCGATTTTAGGACAATGAATATTTCCACTATGTTATGCATAAGAGAGTCACCTCTACTAATTAATGGAGGTATGAACTCATTTGGTTTGTTAGAACCCTGAGACGTGGGAATGCATCCCCAACATAAGATTGGAGTAGAAATCTGGTAATCGTTGTGAATTTAGGCATTTTGTGTGAAATCTACCCATGACAGTATGCTCAAATCGGTGATGTTGATGCGGCGTTGCATTTAGGGTTGACCTAATGTGCGTGTAGGAGAATTAATCTGAGGTAGATGTCATATTGTATGCGGGTTGAGGAATTTGGGGATATTCCTAGTGAAATTCATATGTTTACAGTTATAGTTGTTGATTAACTAGAAGAAAACATGTTTTTAGTGACGAAATATATTTCGTTACTAAAAATACACCTTTTGTGATGAAATTATAGGTTAGCCAGTAAATATTGGTTTTCATTTCATTAATGATTACAATAAATTTTTGGTCACTATAAATATTTTTTGTGATCGAAATAATGTTTCGTCACTAAAAATTATTTTTAAGTAACCAAAAAAAATCTAGTCACTAAACAATTCTATTTAGTGACCAAAATATTGAGGGTCACAAAAAAATTTCACAATTTATAATTAAACATTCTATTTCATTCACAATTTATAATTAAATGTTAAGCAAAAAATTTAACAACCAAAAATAAATTCCGCTCTTATTTCATTTTCTCCCCCCCCCCCCCATAACCTCCCAGTCCCAGCCCTAATACATGACATTCATCTTTTCTCGCCTCTCCCGATGAGTCCATCCCTCTCGGACGAGCCCATGATACGATTTAAAAATACATAGCACATAAAACACGGCCTCTACTTCATAATAATTTGATTTAACATAAATAATCTTCCCCTGCATTCCAATTCCAACACACTATAGAAAACAAGGAAGAAATAGACAATAGCCCCTCCGGGCAGCACACACAATACTTCACGGTTCTTTTTTCACACACAAACCCTATAACAACATCTTAAATACTAGGAAAAGAAACATATGGAAAAGACAATAGCCCCTCCGGGCCCATCATGCGGTGGGTTCGCTCAGAATTGGTGTCGCATCAATTGCCTCCACATCTGTAGTTCCTTGCCCCCAAGGAACAAAGTGAGGATACGTCTTCTGCAGTGACCATAGATCCTCCCAAGTGGGATTATCTCGCGAGTCATTGTCCTATTGGATAAGAAACTGGGTGACCACACGCCCATCGCAGTTGATAATCCTTTGCCATAAGCTTTTCATTGGTTCACGCAGCACATTACCCTTTGCCGAGATCGAGAACGGTAGCTGACCGGGTTGGTGCGGAGGTTCTCCCTTGTGCTCCTTCAATTGAGAAATATGAAATGTTGCATGAACTTTGATGTCCGCAGGTAATTCATGGCGGGAAGCCACTTTGCTGATTCGTTCCAACACCTTAAAGGGTCCAAAATACTTGGACGCCAACTTAACTTCTGACATTCGTGTGTGCGTTGACTAACCAGTCTATAGGGTTGCAGACGAACATGCACCCAAGAGCCCACATCGAGCTCACTTTCACGACGCCCCTTATCTGCCAATGTCTTCATCCGGTTTTGGGCTCGTGTTAAATTGTGCTTTAAGATCACGAACAGCCGCTCCCTTGCTTCTAACGCGCGATCAACCACCTCCACCGCGGACGTGCCTTCAATGTAGGAAAATTGTGGTTGCAGTTCTTGCCCGTATACCGTCTTGTATGGAGTCATCCGTATTGCACTTTGGAATGAAGAATTATACCATCACTCTACTAGGGGAAGCCACTCCGCCCAGCTCCGGGGCGTTCATGGCACATGCATCGCAAGTACCCTTTCACGCACCGATTGACCACCTCTGTTTGCTCGCTTTGCGGATGGTAGGCGATAAAATGGTGTAACTGAACCTGCAAAATTTTGAACAACTCCGTACAAAAATTGCTGAGAAAAATAGAATCTCGATCGCTTACAATCGCCTTTGGAAGACCATGCAACCGAAAAACTGAATTTAGGAATACTCTTGCCACCTCCTCTGTGGTGTACGGGTGTGCTAAGGCCATGAAGTGGGCCTTCTTGCTAAGTCTATCCACCACTACAAGTATTGTTGATTTTCCTTGACTTTTAGGAAGACCTTCGATAAAATCCATGGAAATTTCTTGCCAAATGCGCTTCGGAATCGGTAGGGGCTGCAAGGATCCCAAGGGTAATTGGTTTACTACTTTACAAGTTTGGCAAACCGGGCACCTTTGTGTGTATTCATAGACGTGCGGTTTCACTTTTTTCCAATAGAACACCGGCTTCAACCTATGATACGTTGTCGTAATGCCAGAGTGCCCGCCCATGGGGCTGTCATGATACAATCGGAGTAACCGCTATTTTAACTTCGTGTCTTGGCCGACTACCAATCGCTCCTTATGATGTAGCACACCCCACCTCCATTGGTAATTAGGCTTGCTGGTCGGTGTATAACCCTGTGTTCCCCGAGTGGGTCCACCAGGCTAAGAGAGCGAGCCAGAACGACTGGCCCGCATCAGTGTAGTAGGCGGGCGAACCCAGATGGCCGACTCACTCCCGCCAAGAAGACGAGCGAGCTGTGCGAGCCAGATCCATCCCGCGCCTGTCTAGGCGACCTTATCGCCGGCTCACTTCCGTATATAGGCAGGCGAGCCACCGCAGCCCGGCTCGCGCTCGCCTAGAGAGAGAAGGGGAGCTGTAGGAGCCAGGCCGCGTCCGTCCAGTAGAATGGCGAGTTGACCCCGTGTTCCTCGACACTCACCTCGTGGAGTCCAGAGGTAAAATTACCTGGATACCCTTGCTGGGGGTACAAATAGCTTTCCAGAACAACGGACTTACGCTGTTAGTAGACCACTTTTGGTTGTATATAGCCATTCGGAACAGCGGAGGTTGGTTATTTGCAGACCGTTTTCAGAAAACTATAAATAGACCCAAGGAGGTACCTCAGAAGGCATGCTTACTTGTGCCCCAATATTTTTGCGCTTTCTGAGGTATCCTTAGCTCAACACTTGGCTAAGGAGGGGAAGCGCTCTAAGATCTTCAGGGTGTGTGGTGGGATCTCCGTGTTGGAGCCTTAGGTTTGTTCCTTGTGCTAAGCTTTTGGTTGTTTAGCTTGTGAGAGAGAAGTAAGTGTGCGATCACCCCTTCCAAAGGGTCAAACTCCGTAGAGACCGATTCTTCAGTTTCAACATTTTGGTACGGTGAGCGTGGAGCGTGATCAGCACCGAAAATATTCTGTGAGCTCGATGATTGGAGGAGAAGGACAAGGTTCGGGTAGGGCCGATTCGCCACCCCCTTCCCCTCTCGCCACCGTCGGGATGTTCGAGGAGTTCAGGCAGTAGGTGCTCTGCCTCGTCAAGTTCGCACTCGGCACGCGCACCGAGTGCTCAACGCCGGCTGTCCCAGTCGCCGCTGACCCAGCCCTAGGCGGGGACGCCCTAGCTATGCGAGTTGGAAATGAGGTAGAGGAGGAGGTGAGTGATCGAGATCTCCCAGGGAGAGTGTTGTTCCCCGGTTCGGCGAGCGCGGGCCGGATCGGCAAGGTGGAGCAGTGAGATCACCCAGCTCTCTCGGTAGGGGGTGGTAGCCCATTCAGTGAGTTGGTTTAATCCGCCCCAGTTCCAGAGGGGTTTCGAGAGTCGGAGATATCCTACTACACCGGGAAGGATGACCCGGTTCAGCACATCCAGTGGTTCGAGGATGTGGTTTCGATAAGTCAAATGTCGGATGTCTTTATGTGCAAACTCTTTGCCATCACACTCAAGGAGAAGGCAAGAGATTGGTTCTACCAGCTGCCGTCCAGCTCTATTTACTGTTTCGAGGACCTGCGTTGGAGGTTCATGTTAAAGTTCACCACTTCCAAGAAGAGGAAGAAAGAGTCTGAGTCCATGTTCCATATCAAGCAGGCGGTGAACGAGACCATAGGGAGCTATGAGGATCGGTTCCAAGAGGAGGTCCTCCAGGTGCAGGAGATGTCAGGACATACCCTGATGATGGCCTTCACATTGGGGCTGCAATAGGGCTTCTTTAGGATAGAGCTGAAGAGGGTGTCACCTCTGTCCTACGAGGAGTTGATGGAGAGGACAACGAGGGAGGTCTACGGGGAGGCGTCGAACCCGGATTTTTCTAGGAAGTTGGCTAGGTGGGCCATGGAGGAGGAGAAGGTGGCAGAGGTCAGGAGGTGAGGAGAGCTGAATCCCGACAGAGGGAACAGTAGCAACAACAACAACTGAGGTGAGGGTGTCAGGAGCCGAACAATCGGCTCGGCTGGAGACAACAGGAGTGGCAGGACCAAGGCCAGCTGAGAGGTTTCCATGGAGGAGACAATCGCCATGGGGTAGGGTCAATTCAACGCCCCAGAATGGAGGCAGGGCCAAAGGCCCCCGCTCCCTGATCAACAACATGATATGGTGATAGCCTTGGGGGGAGGAGGAGAGCCCAGTAGAGGAGGGTACTATGAGTCGGGGTGGAGTTGCCCTATTATGACTTCCATTAGGAGGAGGATCATACGACCACGTGCCCAGAGTTCCTAGAGTTGTGGGGAACTAGGGAGCAGCAGCAGCAAGACCGTCGGGAGGTGTGGATTGAAGAAGTCTTGCATATGAGAGAGGAGGATCGGTGCGAGGATAAGGTCGAGCCTCCACATCTCTAGCCCCACCCCCAGAGGAGAAGATCACCTTCTCCAGGAAGGACATGTAGGATCATGAGGATCCTTTTTGCGACGCGTTGGTCATCCAGACCGCGGTCAAGAATTTTACCGTCTCCCGGATCCTCATCGATAACGGGAGCTCGGTCAACGTCATCTTCAGGAAGGCATTTGACGCAATGAAGGTGGAATCTCGGAGGGTGCTGGCCTCGTATGGACCTCTCTTTGGGTCCTCAGGAGAGAGGAAGGAGGTGGAAGGAGGTGTAGGACTCCATGTCACCTTGGGGGGCAGTCCAGAAACTGCAAGTTCATCGTCATAGATGCGCCCAGCAGTTACAACGCCATCTTCGGACGGACCCTAATCAGTGCCTTCCGCTGCATGCCCTAATCTTTCCATCAGTGCTTGAAGTTCAACGTTGAGGGCATCCAGGTCAGGGTCCGGGGAGGCCCCAAGGTGGCAAGAGAGTATTATGTCACCATGGTAAATTCCATCTCTTGGCAGGGAGGAGCCGAGGAGATGGAGAGGAGGATGGAGGAGCTGTCCAGACAGGGGGACGAAGGAGAGGTGGAGGAGATGGAAGTGGAGGAAGAGGTCCGCACCCAGGTGGAGGTGGCCGAAGGAGTTATGGAGGAGCCAGCCGAGGTGATGGTCATGGAAGAAGTCGAGGAGGAGGTCTTGATCCCAGGTGAGGGGGGTCGTTGGAGAGTGGGAAGAGCAGTCATGGCTGGAGATAGCCGAGAAGGTAGTGGAGATGGAGTTTCTCACCCAAGGATGCAAGGTGGAGAAGGTACGGATCAGCGGGGGGCTGAGCTCAGAGGATCAGGGGAGGGTGTTGGAATGCATCCAGAAGAACGTGGACGTCTTCGCATGGAGCGCGGAAGGGATGCTGGAGATCGATGTGGACATTGCCTGCCACCACCTTAACCTATATCCAGAAGCCTTCCCCATCCAACAGAACAAGAGGTCCACATCGGACAAGTTGGCCGAGCCCATCAAAGAGGAGGTGGCCAAGCTCCTCAAAGCCGGCTTCATATCCAAAATCCAATACCCTGGCTGGGTCTCCAATGTTGTAATGGTTAAAAAAGGAGACAGTCGGTGGAGGATGTGTGTTGATTTCTCTTTATTAAATAAATCATGTCATAAGGATTGTTATCTCTTGCCTCGGATCGACGTGCTGGTTTATTCAGTCGTCAGTTTTTCTGTGATGAGTTTCTTAGATATTTTTACATGTTATCATCAAATCAGGATGCATCTGCCTGACATAAAAGATGTCTCCTTCATCACTAGGGATGGGTGATACTGCTACAGGATGATGCCCATTGGGCTAAAGAATACAGGGGCAACGAATCAAAAGATGATGGATCAAGTCTTCCGAGAGCAAAAGGAGAAGAACCTGGAGGTGTATGTGGATGATCTTATGATCAAGAGTCGGGATGTTGACTCTCACCTTCGGGATCTGGAAGAAACCTTCTACACCCTGCAGAAGTGTTGGGTCCATTGTTTCCAATGTCCCTGATTTGTGAGAAGTCAAATAGGTCAATGTCACACACATCAAATGTATTTGATGTGCATTTGAGTTCTTGAGTGCGGGTTAGTCCATATTATATTGATTGGTCATGTAGACACAAGAAGTGGTTGCTGGACATAACACAAAAATCGACTAAGTCCACAGGCATTGGGTGAAGCAAGCTCACTCAACGCCAGAGATATGGATTCAATAATTGTCAAGACTTTCAGGAAGTATAAGATGAGGATGAACCCCTTAAAGTGTGTCTTTGGGGCAAGCAGGGGTATGTTCCTAGGCCATCTCCTTACTCCTACAGGTGTAGAGTCTAACCCTGATAAGGTCAAGGCAGTCAAGGAGTTGGGATCGCCTCGGAACGTCAAAGTGGTCCAGAGGTTGATAGGAAAGTTGGCAGGACTTAGCAGGTTCCTCTCTCGGTCGGGAGAGAAATGCTCCCCCTTATTCAAAGCATTGGGGGGGGGGTCAGAAGTTCGAGTGGTCCAAGGAGTGCGAGGAGGCATTCCAAGCCTTGAAGAGGCAGTTGACCCAGGCTTCGCTCCTCCAAGGGCCCAAGGAAGGGGAGGACTTGTCCCTGTATCTTGGGGTGGGAGCCGAGGTCTTGAGCTCCATCTTGGTCCGGGAAGAAGGGAAGAAACAATTGCCTATCTATTATGTGAGTAGGGTCTTGAGGAAGGTAGAGCTCCAGTATCCAATTCTGGATAAGTTGTCTATCTCGGCTCGGAGGCTCAAACCCTACTTTTAGGCGCACTCCATCCGGGTGGTGACTGACCACCCCCTCCGCAACATCTTTGAGGGGGTGGTCGGAGAAACCTTAAGAAACACCATGTCCCCAACATCAAATTCCCGATCAATCCTACACCGATTGGTATTCTTCTCGTAACGCTCCTGAGCTATACGAAGTTTCTCTCGAATATGCGTCATAGAAGTACTCATCTCTTCCAATGCTTTTGGACCCAACACCAATCTTTCACCAACTTCAGCCCAAAATAAGGGAGTTCTGCAACGTCTCTCATACAAAGCCTCAAACGGGGTCATCTGCAAGCTCTCTTGATAACTGTTATTATAAGCAAACTCCATCAATCTGAGTCGCTCATCACACGCTCTCCCGTGGTCCAAAATATAACATCTGATCATATCCTCCAAAATCTGGTTAACTCTTTCTGTCTGACCATTGGTTTGTGGATGATAAGCGGTGGAATACCTCAGATCGGTACCCAACCCTTCCTGTAAACTTTTATAAAAGCGAGACGTAAACCTGGAGTCTCGATCCGACACAATACTTAATGGCACTCCATGTAGCCTGATAACCTCATCCAGTTATAGCTCTGTTATTTTCTTCATGGAGTAATCAATCTTGAAAGACACGAAGTGAGCACACTTCATCAGTCTATCCACTATAACCGAAACAGAATCATGCCCTTGAGGAGATCTCGACAAACCCGTAATAAAATCCTTGTAAATACTCTCGCATTTCCAACTTGGAATCTCTAAAGGTGTCAGCTTGCCACCCAACCTTCTATGATAAGTCTTAACTCGCTTGCAGGTGAGGCATTCTGACACAAACCTGGCTATATCAGCTTTCATACCATACCACCAAACGATCTGCTTTAGATCTCGGTACATCTTGGTAGAACCAGGGTGGTAAGCAACACTAGAGTCATGCGCCTCACTACACAACTTAACTCGGATATCCTCAACAACGAGGATACAATATCTACCGCGGTACTTTAATGTACCTGCATCATCAATGGAAAAGTTTGGTAACTCCCCTTTCTCAATTTTATTACGGAGTTGCTGCAAATCGGGATCATCCTTCTGACGCAGCCTTGTGAGTGTAATCGAAGAGGGCTCTGACACTTCCAAACTGCTCGACGAGTCACTACTTCCGACCGAGATACCCATTAATAGAAACTATTCTACCAAGGATTCCACTGAAGTCCAAAGATTTGCGTGGTCTTTCTACTCAGGCCATCGGCTACCACATTAGCTTTGCCTAGATTATGCAAAATGTCAACATATATCATAGTCCGTGACATATTCTAACCATCTACTCTGGCGCAGGTTCAACTCATTTTGAGTGAAAACGTACTTCAAACTCTTATGATCTGTATAGACCTTGCACAAGACGCCATATAACAGATGCCTCCACAGCTTCAAAGCATAAATCACAGCTGCAAATTCCAAATCATGCGTAGGGTAGTTTCTTTCATGAATCTTTAACTATTTCGACCCATACACAATTACCTTACCTTCTTGCATTAGGACACATCCCAGCCCGACATGTGATGCATCCACATAAACGACATACTCTACTCCTTCGGTAGGCAAAGATAAAATTGGAGCAGTACACAATCTCTGTTTCAATTCCTGAAATGATCCTTCACACTTATCGCTCCAGATGAAAACTGTGTTCTTCTGCGTAAGCTTAGTCAGCGGCACAGACAACGTAGAGAATCCTTCCACAAATTTTCTATAATAGACTGTCAACCCTAGGAAGCTTCTTATCTCTTTGGGTGTGGTAGGTCTTTTCCAATCCATAACAACGACTATCTTCTCGGGGTCAACTGAAATTAAATCCTAATTCACAACATGACCCAAAAAGAAAACCTGAGGTAGTCAAAACTCGCACTTACTAAACTTGGCATACAACTTATGCTCTCTCAAGGTAGACAAGACTAAACACAAGTGTTGGGCATGCTCCTCAGTACTCCTAGAATAAATCAGGACATCATCAATAAAAACAACCACAAACCGATCCAAGAAATCCTTAAACACTCGGTTCATCATGTCCATAAATGCAGAGGGTGTATTCGTCAATCCAAAGGACATTACCAAGAACTCAAAATGCCCGTACCAAGAATGGAAAGCAGTCTGTGGAACATCCGACTCACGAATTTTCAACTGATGGTAGCCCAAACGAAGGTCAATCTTCAAAAACATTGTACTACCACGCAACTGATCAAACAAATCATCTATCCACGGTAAGGGATACCTGTTATTGATAGTTACTTTATTCAATTCTCAATAATCGATGCACAGCCTTAAAGACCCATCCTTTTTCTTTACAAATAAAATGGAAGCACCTCAAGGTGAAGAACTTGGCCTAATGAAACCATACTACAATAACTCATCTAGATGGGTACGCAACTCGTCCAGCTCACGCGAGGCCATACGGTACAGTGCCTTAGTAATGAGACGAGTACCCGGCTCCAGATCTATAACAAACTCCACGTATCTCTCAAGCGGAAGACCAGGAAGACTATCTGGAAAGACGTCAGGAAACTCTCGCACCACAGGAATATCCTTGATATGCGGCAAACCACTAGCAGTTTCCAAAACAGAAACCAAGTAAGCATAACAACCAGAATTTAAAAGCTTACGAGCACATACCGTAGAAATAATCGGGGAATCCTGGCGCGAAAACCCATACACACTCCTGGGGTGGCCATTGTCCATCTTGAAATTCAAATGCTTAACCTTGCATTGGATAACCGCATCATACCGGAATAACCAGTCCATGCCCAAGATCACACAAAGTCCTTCAGGTCCAACACCTTCAGATCAACAAAGCTAGAAAGTCGCCTAAAAGGATAGGACAACTCTGGATACCCTGGTCCGACACCGCCGATTCACAAAAGGGAAACTTAACGCAAATCGAATTGCCAATTTGATCGAGAATCAACCGATGATGCTCCACAAAGGTCCTAGCCACAAACGAGTGGGTAACACTAGAATCGAAAAGAACGCGTGCTCAACGGTTCTTTACCTTAAACTTCCCTATAAAATCACATACATAACTACCGAGCAACATCAAAACTACAACTATGAGCTAAAACAAACTAGGTTAGGATCTAACCTGAGATCATCTGGGTGGATGTATGCGCATCCTCCATGGTCACCACGTTTAACTTACCATTCCCTTTGTCCAAAAATTGCGGTGGCGGCAAAGCCTGAAGTGGAACTGGCTGTAACATGGACTGAGACTGCGGGCACTCTGACTTGAAATGTCTTTTCTGTCTGCACTGAAAGCAGACCATATCCTTACCCCAACAATGGGCAGCATCGTGCCCCTTTTGTTTGCACAAAGCACAAATAAGTTCTCCTTTGGGAGTGCTCTGAATCGCATGGACCTGCTCTTGCTTCTGAGCTCCTAATCTCTTGAAACATTTCTTAAACAGATGGCATAACCGGTCACAGAAACTGCACACTTCCCTGCTTCTCTTCCTTGAAACAAAACTAGATTCCTTAGAGTTCTTACCCTCATCAGACTTCCTCTTATCTTTCCTCATCTACAAGCCTCCATTCTTCGCATTGTCGATTGCTTCAACCTTTAAGGTGACTTCTACAACTTCAGCATAACTTCCATACCCATAAGCACTGACCAACTGCTGGATGTCATTCAAAAGACCACCCAGAAAATGCTTAACTCTACTAGATTCCAAAGACACCAGATCCGGGGCAAACAAGCTCAATTTACTGAACTCCACTTCATACTCACTCACTGTGAGTTGCCTTTGCTTCAAATGTAGAAAATTATTCATCAAGCAGTCTTGCTCGACCGACGACAGAAACTTCCTCAATAATAACTCCTTGAAGGCTTCCTACGAACATCCGTCTTTCAAGTTCTCCTCTTCTCTTAACCACCAGCTCTTTGCTAGACCCTTCAGCTGATAGGCAGCGACCATCACTCTCTGGTCAGCAGAAATCCCTGAGTACGAGAACATCTCCTCGATAGCTATAATCCAGTCATCAAATGCCATGAAATCAGCTCTACCATCATAGGTATGGGGTCCCAGTCACTGAAAATGCGAGATAAAGTTCATCTCTGGTGGCAACAAAACTGGAGGCACCAGATGAACAGGAGGAACTGAAACAGCTTGACCCACAGTAGGGTACTTAACTCTAAGCGGTTGTCCTAACACAACAAACAATAAGGCTTGGATCTGTGTTTGCATCTCCACCATTTGCCTAGACAGAGCCTCATTACTCTATCACAGCCCTTCTATCACTACCTCACTCTGCGCCCTAGATGATTCGCCCTCAGACTAGGGAGTCGACCTTGTTAGAGGACGCTTCGATGACATTCTAATAACAAAACAAACAACTAATTAAAACCTAGCTTACCGCTAGAACTACACAACTTAGTTCAGACAATACATGTACAAATACTTGCTCAAGCTATTAACTTGCTCTGGGAATTTCATTAATGATGTCATACTTAAATTTAGAATGATATACCGTCATCCCACTGACTCATGTACATAGACCATGAATGCATGAATTTCTTATTCCTTCTTGACTCAAAACCGTGTGTGTACATATGTCATCATGTAAATTTTTAACTTAACATGCATGCTAATACAATGATATATCATGCATGTTGTGTTATGCAATCTAATAAAGGCCTTAGTGCATGTTATGAGTGGCGTACACATGAAATATCATGCATCCCATACTACATAATATTGTATGCAACAAAAAGAAAAATCTAATGTGCATTCATGTGATGATTGTTATGCATCACATACTACATAACAGTCACATGTTGCCTCCTATAAGAATCTATATACAAACACATATTATGTATCTCATACTACATAATATGCCCTGTATACTTCTTATCATGTTTATGAGTGTAGTGTTCATGCTTCAGCCAAGACGTACTGATGACACATCAGTGTGCGTATGCAATGGAACAAGACAACTAAAGCTAACTCGAGATGGTTGTTCGAACAATTGTCAAACAACCCATCCCTCTGATACCTACTGTCACAACGCACATTTTCTCCGAATTTAAATGTATATTAGAGTAAGAGAAAACACGCGTCATGATGCCACGCCGTGCAGGGGATAACTGCAAACACTCAGGAAAGACTCCAACTCTATATTTTATATGAAATTCATAAGTTATTATGAAGAAAATCCAGTTTAAGTTTAATTGATTAGTCATATCCCTCGGCTCAGTGGATTAACTAGGACACCAGTAAAATATAAGTATACGTTGCGGAAAATACCTTGCTTTCATGATTAACATCCTACATGAGCATATTAATCTACATAGGACAACTCGCGGTATGCATGACTCTAAATTTAGTATAAGTATAGAAATAGTTTGTACGCTAGTTGGAATATAGTGTCTTTAGCTTTAAAAGATGGCATGTATGAGGTAGTGAAAATGATACGGTATACTTTAAAATATCTAACATGCAACCTAGCATAAAACCTTCCCAGAGAGCAAGTAAATCAAATAAGTCATAAAGGAAGACTTAACTACTACCAAGTATTTAACGTCAAACAAAATCTCATGGGCGTCAACAACCTGACACAAACCCACCAAAATAATGTATGTTTGAACAAAAGGAAAACAAACAACAACTACCTCACATTTGGTGTGAAAGAGGCAGCTGCAGAACACCATCCAAAAACCAACCCTAGTCGCTCAACTGGTTACTTCTCCAAACCTGAGGCATTCAAAGAAAGAACACCTAAGCAAGAAAGAAAATACAAGTAGTGATCAAAGATAAAAAAATGTTGGCAATACACCAAAAAAACAAAGGGTTACCAACCCTAATCCAAGAATAATGAGAAAAGACCAACTTACAAGTTCAAAGGTAAGGAATTTGCACCAAAACATACATATATGTAAGTGTAATTATAAAGAATTAATCAGCTCATAATTTAGTGAGCAAAAACACGGGCATTTCCATCACCTGTGGTGGTGGGAACCTACCCAACATACCAACAACAAAAACTTCACAAGGGCCCAAGAAAAGGTGGTCTTATACCTTGAAACACCAAAAATCGGGGAAAACACTTGCACCTGTGGTGGTAGGAACCTTCCCAACACACCAACAATCACATACCCACACCGGGTAAACCCACCAGGGCAATAATTCACTAAGAAAAAAGGCATCAAGTTGGTGGTCCATTATCAATTACCAACATAGACAAACCATAACCAAAACATTGGGCTTCTCCAACAATAACAAGGAGGAAAATAAATCCCAGAAATCGGCCTAAGGCCATACTCAACGAATTTGTTACAATACGGTCACAAAATACCAAGTCTGCGGAAAAGTGTTGAGTTAACTCGACTTCTGGCATACACTCAACGCCGCGTTGAGTGCATTCAGTGCACTCAATGCCAAACAGTTTTACTTGGAGAATTACTTTCACCTAGCATCACGTTGAGTCCACACGATGCATAAACAAAAGCTCTGAGTCCACTCGATGTCAGAGCACATTCACTCAACGCCAAGCCTGACTCAGTCAACACACTCAACATCAAGGCATAACACTCAACGCCACATTGAGTACGCTCAACGCCGTGTTGAGAACGCACAATGTCGCGTTGAGTGCCCTCAACGCCGCGTTGAGTGCCCTCAACGCCGCGTTGAGTGCCCTCAACGCCGCGTTGAGTGCCCTCAATGCCGCGTTGAGTGCCCTCAATGTACAACCCCGTGTTCGCCGAGTGGGTCTGCCAGATCAGGCGAGTGGACCAAGGCACCATGCCTAGAACAGTATGCGAGCGGGCTCCGGGTGGCCAGCTCGCTCTCGCCCAAGCCAGGCAGGCGAGCCACGCGAGCTGGCAGAACAACATGAGGGCAGACAGCAGATGTCCATCTCTCTCTCTCGCCCAAGTCAGACGGGCGAGCCTCGAGAGCTGGCCCTTCCCCACCCTCTCTCTCACGCGTTGGGCATTCGTCGAGCAGAGTATGGGTCGGCATTCATCGAGCAGAGTTTGGGTTGGAGTTCGTCGAATAGAGTTTGGGTTGGCATTTGTCGAACAGAGTTTGGGTCAGCATTCGTCGAGCAGAGTTCGGGCTCGACATTCGTAGAACTAATATTCGGGGTTGGGTTCGATAGGTCCAGATCAGCGAGCCCCCGTCCGGGGCTCCCACAACGACAGTTTGAGACCGGGCCAGCCCGCTCTTCTACAGGTCACCTGGACGCCAGCCCGCCTCGGCAGAGGCACAAGCAGGTCGCGACGGCCTGACTCGCAATCGCCTAAGAGGAGACGTCGAGCTGTGGGAGCCAAGTCGCACCCGCCCCCTGGGTGCGAAGAGCAGTGGCGAGTTGACCTCCAAGTCCATGGGACCGGCGCAGTGGGGCCCAGGGGTAAAATTACCTGGATGACCCTCCCATAGGTGTGAATAGCTTTTTAGAACAATGGAGTTGCGTTGTTGGCAGACCAAGCTGGGCTGCACATAGCTGTTCGAAATAGCGGAGGTTGGCTATTTGCATGCCGTTTCCAGAAATATATAAATAAGACCCAAGGGGCACCTCAGAATGCACGCTTTGATACTCACTTGCACCTTAGTCTTTTAGTGCTTTTTGAGGTAGCCTTAGCTTGGCCTTTAGCTAATGAGGGGAAGCGCTCTAAGATCTTCCGGGTGTGTGGTGGGTCCTCCTCGCCGACCCCTTGGGTTTGGTCCTCGTTGCTTCCTTTGTCATTTTGCTTGCGGTGAAGAAGTAGGTGTGCGATCACCCCTTCCCCAAGGGTGAACTCCACAGAGACCGAGTTTTCGGTTTCAACATTTTGGTGCGGTGAGCGTGTATCGTGGTCAGCACAAAAAATTTCCAACATGCTCAATGATGGGAGGACAAGGCTCAGATCGGTTGGACTCGCCGCCCCCGCCTCCTCTGGCCATGGTGGGGATGTTTAAAGATTTTAGGAACGAGGTACTCAGCCTTGTCAAATTCGCATTCGGCGCCTGGGCCGAGTGCTCGACTCCAGCCATTCCAATTACTATCGCCCCGTCTCTAGGCGAGGAGGCTCCCGACAGGCAAGCTGGGAAGGAGGTTACAGAAGAAGGAAGGGGAGGCGAGCTCCCCCGGTGCGTGCTTTTCCCCGGCTTGGCAGGCGTAGGCTAGTTCGGAGACATGGGCCCGCGGGATGCTCCGGCTCGCCCGGCAGGGGGAGGCAGCCCCTTCAGCGAGCTGGTCTCTTCTGCCCCAGTTCCGCAGGGGTTCAAGGAACCTGAAATGTCCTACTACACTGGGAAGGGAGATCCGCTCCAACACGTCCAATGGTTCGAGGACGTGGTTTCGATCCGGCAGATGTCGGATGGCTTTAAGTGTCGGCTCTTCGCTATCACCCTCAAGGAGAAGGCGAGGGAGTGGTTTCACCAGTTGTCGGCCAGCTCCATCTACTACTTCGAGGACCTGCGTCGGGGATTCATGTTGAGGTTCACTACCTCGAAGAGGAGGAAGAAAGATTCGGAGTCCCTGTTCCACATCAAGCAGGAAGTGAATGAGAACTTGGGGAGCTACGTTGACTGGTTCCAGGAGGAGGTCACCCAGGTCCAGGAGATGTCGGGTCATAGTCTGATGTGACTTTCACCTTGGGGCTGCAACATGGATTCTTCAGGATGGAGCTGAAGAGAGTGTCGCCCCTCTCCTACGAGGAGTTGATGGCGGCAAGGAAAGTCGATGGGGAGGCATCGAATCCAAAGTTTGCCCGAAAGCTGGCCAGGTGGGCCACAAAGGAAGAGAAGGAGCCGAGAGGCGGAAGGGGCAGGAGGAGAGGAGAGCCGAGCCCCGACAGAGGGATCAGAGGCAGCTCCAGGGGCAGTAGCAGCACATGTGGGGCCGTTAGGAGCCGGATCGTCGGTTGGGCTGGAGGCCCGAGTGGCAAGAGCAGGGGCCACGGAGAGGACACCAGTGAAGGGACAACCACCATGGGGCCAGGATCAATTCCCTCCCTCGGGTTGGAGGCAGGCACAAAGTCCTCCCTCCCCAATCAAGATCAGGCTATGGCCATAGCCATGGGGGAGAGGAGGAGAGCGGTGCGGAGGAGGAGAAGAGAAGTTAGGGCAGAGTTGCCCTACTGCGACTTCCATCAAGAAGAAGGGCACGCTACGGCCACGTACCCGGAGTTCCTCGAGATGATAGGAAATAGGGAGCAACAGCAGCAAGGGCGACAGGAGGTGAGGATTAAGGAGGTCCTGCCTCGGGCGGAGGAGGATCGGTGCGCAGACTGGGCATATGTCGGGACCCGAGGAGGGATTGGAGTGATCCATGGGGGGGTGGGGGTAGAGGCTTCTCGGAGGGCGAACCTCCATACTATGTATCGCCGGAGCGTTGTCTCCACATCCCAAACCCCACCCTAGAAGTGAGGATTACCTTCTCGAGGAGCGACATGCCAGATCATGAGGATCCCTTTTGCGATGCGCTGGTCATCCAGACAGCCATGGAAAATTTCACCTGTCTCCTGGATCCTCATCGACAACGGAAGCTCCGTCAATGTCGTCTTTAAGAAGGCGTTTGACGCGATGAAGGTGGAGGCGAATAGAGTGTTGGCCTCGGATGGGCCCTTGTTTGGATTTACGAGGGATAGGAAGGAGGTAGAAGGAGTGTGGCTCCATGTCACCCTGGGGGGGGGGCAGTCCCGGAACTGCAAGTTTGTCATCGTGGATGCCCCCAGCAGCTACAACACCATCTTCGGGAGGCCCCTCATCAGCGCCTTATGTTGTGTCCCCTCGTCTTTACATTAATGCTTGAAGTTCAATATCGAGGGGATCTAGGTCCGGGTCCGGGGTGACCCTAAGGTGGCGCGGGAATGCTACGTCACCACCATAAACTCCGTCTCTTGGCAGGAGGGAGCCGAGGAGATGGAGCGAAGGATGGAGGCGGCGGAGCAGGAGCCCGGTAGGGAGGAGATGGAGGTGGAGAACATCACTGAGATAGAGGTGGCAGGAGGAGGCCGAGAGGAGTTGGTCGAGGCAATGGCCGTGGAGGAAGAGGTGGAGGCGGAGGTTCTCGTCCCAGAGGAGAGAGACATCGGAGAATGGGAGGAGCAGTCCAAGCTGAAGGCTGCAGAAGAGGTGTTGGAGCTGGAGGTTCTCACCCTTGGAGGCAGGGTGGAGAAGGTTCGCGTCAGCGGGGGGCTTACCCCGGAGGCTCAAAGCAAGATGCTGGCATGCATCTAGAAGAACGTGGACATCATCATATGGAGCGCCGCGTAGATGCCTGGGGTTGATGCAGATGTGGCTTGCCACTGTCTAAACTTGGACCCGGGAGCACGCCCCGTCTAGTAGAAGAAGAGGTCCACTGCGGACAAGCTGGTCGAGCCCATCAGGGAGGAGGTGGCCAAGATTCTCAAGGTCGGCTTTGTATCCGAGATACAATACCCCGACTGGGTCTCCAATGTAGTCATGGTTAAAAAAGGAGACGGCCGGCGGCGTATGTGTGTCGATTTTTCCTTGCTTAATAAATCCTGTCCTAAGGACTGTTATCCTTTGCCTCGGATCGATGTGCCGGTTGACTCAGCCGTCGGTTTTTCTGTAATGAGTTTTTTAGATGCGTTTTCAGGTTATCACCAAATCAGGATGCACCCCGCGGACGTCAAGGACGTCTTGTTCATCACAGGGGATGGATGCTAGTACTGTAAAATGATGCCCTTTGGGTTGAAGAACGCAAGGGAGACCTACCAAAATATGATGGACAGAGTCTTTCGGGAACAAAAGGGGAGGATCCTGGAGGTGTACGTGGATGACCTCATGATCAAGAGTCAGGACATGGACTCTCACCTCCAAGACCTAGAAGAGACCTTCACCACCCTATGCAAGTACAAGATGCAATTGAACCCCCTGAAGTGTGTCTTCGGGGCTAGCAGGGGAAAGTTCTTGGGGGCACCTCCTCACCCCCGCAGGGGTCGAGCCAAATCCCGATAAGGTCAAGGCCATCATGGAACTGGGGTCACCACAAAATGCTAAGGAAGTGCAGTGGTTGACGGGGAAGTTAGCGGGATTGAGCCGGTTCCTCTCCCGGGCCGGGGAGAAGTGCTCCCCCTTCTTCAAAACACTAAAGGGGGGCCAAAAATTTGAGTGGACCAAGGAGTGTGAGGAGACATTCCAAGCTCTTAAGATGCAGTTGATGCAGGCTCCGTTGCTCCAAGGGCCGAAAGAAGGGGAGGACCTATTTTTGTATCTTGGGGTTAGGACGGATGCCTTGAGCTCTGTCTTGGTGCGTGAAGAGGGGAAGAGGTAGCTCCCCATATACTATGTGAGTCGGGTCCTGAGGAAGGCCGAGCTCCGATATCCTATTTTGGAGAAACTGGCCTTCGCCATAATCATCTCGGCCCGAAGGCTGCAGCCCAACTTCCAGGCACACTCCATCTGAGTGGTGACTGACCATCCCCTCCGCAATATCTTTGAGGGGGTGGAGAATTCAGGCAGGTTGGCCAAGTGGTCGGTGGAGTTGAGCGAGTTCGACATCTTCTTCATTCCCCGCCTCTCGATTAAGGCTCAAGCAATGACCAACTTTCTGGCCGATTACGTAATCGAGGTGGAGTAGGAAGAGCTCCCTCGTCCGACTCCATGGAAGGTGAAGGTAGATGGTGCTTCAGGGCGACATTCCCTGGGGGTGGGAGTGATCTTGGAGAGCCCCCAGGGAACTAGAATCGAACAAACGGTGGTAGTACACTTTCCCATCACCAACAACCAGGCCGAGTACGAGGTCGTGATAGCAAGGCTGCGCCTGACTAGGGAGCTGTGGGTGTTGGACGTGGAGGTCCTCACCGACTCCATGATGGTAGCTTCCCAGATCAACGAGGAGTTTGAGGCAAGAGAGCCTACCCTACAATTATACCTGGCCAAAGTGAAGGGGATCGTCAGCACATTCCAAACCTTTTTCCTTCTGACACGTGCCACGCGAGGAAAACGAGCAGGTTGACCAGCTAGCAAAACGTGGTCCCTGGGTGGGAGGAACTATCACTGATCTATTCCGCCCTTCCATCAAAGAAGGAGATCTCATGGAGATAGATCAACAGCCCTCGTGGATGGACTCAGTCACAACTTTCCTCTCCACAAGAGAGTATCCGGAGGGGGTGGACAGGAAGAAGCTCAGGTACAAATCAACATACTACCTCCTCCGGGACGGGCAGCTGTACAAGAAGACTCTCTCAGGGATGTTGGCCCATTGCGTGGCCGAGAGGGAAGTGCAAAGAATCTTGGAAAAAGTCCACTCTGGGGAGTGTGGGAGTCATTCCGGGAGTCGGACCCTGGAAGGGAGGATCGTCAGGCAGGAATACTTCTGGCCAACCCTGGGCCGCGATGCTACCGAGTTCACGAGAAGATGTCACAAGTTTCAGTTGTTTGCCCCCCTCTAGCTATAGCCGGCTCAGCGTGTCAAGAGCATCACAGCCCCCTTGCCCTTTGCAATTTGGGGGATGGATTTGGTGGGGCCTTTCCCCCAGGCCAGTGGGCAAAGAAGGTTCCTGTTGGCGATGATTGATTATTTCTCGAAGTGGTTGGAGGTGAAGGCGCTGGCCAAGGTAACTTCCCAGGTCATCAGGAACTTTGTTTGGGGGGAGATCATCTGCCGCCATGGTCTGCCCCAGGCTATTGTCACGGACAATAGGCCTCAGTTCGCCAGCGTAGAATTCACCAGCTTCTGCGAGCAGCTCGGGATTGCCCTCAGGTTCGCCTCGGTTCACCACCCCAGGAGCAACGGGCAGGTGGAGGCCGTGAAAAAAATTATTTTAAACCTCCTAAAGAAGAAAGTAGAGAACCTGAAAGGGAGCTGGGTGGAGCAGCTTCCCTCGGTCCTCTAGGCCCTGAGGACCACCCCCAACACAGCAACATGGGAGACTCCCTTTAAACTCTCCTACGTATGTGAAATAATACTCCCCATAGAATTTGAAGTACAAATGCCCCAAGTGGCTGCGGTGAAGGAAGGCAGGGAAGAATGGCCGGCAGAGAATGAGGAGGAGCTACGACTCTCCCTTGACATGGTTGAGGAGCTGCGCGACCTCTCCGCCATATGACAAGAAGAAGTGAAGAGGAGAATGGCCAAGTACTTTGACAACCATGTCAGAGTCAAACAGTTTGCGGAGGGGAACTTGGTCCTGAAAAAGATGGATGCAGCGGGAAGGTCGACAACTGTGGGGAAGCTCAACCCCAACTGGGAAGGTCCGTTCATTGTAAAAGAAGCATTGAGATCAGGAGGGTATCAACTCCGAAATGTGGAGGGCGAGATCCTAAGTCTCACCTGGAGCGGTGATGACTTGAAGGGTTTTTATCCTTGAGACATGTAAATGGTATTTTGTTCTTAATAAAGTCTCTTGTTGTGCCAATCCTGTCGCAGTAACTCGTACAAAAGGGTGAAGTGCTCTCAGACCCCGAGCAGATCCCGCTGTCAGGCTCTCACCTAGCTGGAAAGTCTGGATGTCACTCGATGGTGTCAACACGGACCCCAAGCAGATCCCGCTGCCAGGCTCCCACCTAGCTGGCAGGGCTGGATGTCACTCGATGGCGTCCACTAAGACCCCGAGCAGATCTCGCTCCTAGGCTCCCACTTAGCTGGCATGGCTGGATGTCACTCAATGGTGTCAACTCAGACCCCAAGTAGATCCCGCTGTCAGGCTCCCACCTAGCTGGCAGGGTTGGATGTCACTCAATGGTATCGACTCAGACCCCGAGCAGATCCCGCTGCCAGGCTCCCACCTAGCTGGCAGGGCTGGATGTCACTCGATGGTGTCAACTCAGACCCCAAGCAGATCCCACTGCCAGGCTCCCACCTAGCTGGCAGGGTTGGATGTCACTCGATGGCGTCCACTCAGACCGCGAGCAGATCCGGCTGCCAGGCTCGTACTAGCTGGCAGGGCTGGATGTCACTCGATGGTGTCAACTCAGACCCCGAGCAGATCCCGCTGTCAGGCTGCCACCTAGCGGGCAGGGCTGGATGTCACTCGATGGCGTCCACTCAGACCCCGAGCAGATTCCGCTGTCAGGCTCCCACCTAGCTGGTAGGGCTGGATGTCACTTAATGGTGTCAATTCAGACCCCAAGCAGATCCCACTGTCAGGCTCCCACCTAGCTGGTAGGGCTGGATATCACTCCATGGTGTCAACTCAGATCCCGAGCAGATCCTGCTGTCAGGCTCCCACCTAGCTGGCAGGGCTGGATATCACTCGATGGTGTCAACTCAGACCCCGAGCAGATCCCGCTGATAGGCTCCCACCTAGCTTGTAGGGCTGGATGTCACTCGATGGTGTCAACTAAGACCCCGAGCAGATCCCGTTGTCAGGCTCCCACCTAGCTGACAGGGCTAGATGTTGCTCAATGGTGTCAACCCAGACCCCGAGCAGATCCTGTCGCCAGACTCTCATTTAGCTGGCAGGGTTGGACATCACTCGTTGGAGTCGACTCCGGCTCCCCACCGACAGGTAGGGCAGGTCTTGATGAGCAAAGCGATGTCAGAATCTGGGGAACCAGACATCCAAATGACCACGGAAGAAGTCGCGAAATTAACGAATTAGGTCCAACGTAATCGCCCAGCACCCAAGATAACGGCCAAAGGGGCGAGAACCCAGGTCGCGTCGCAAGAGGGCCGACTCGCATGAAATCCGGCAGCCCGGGTATGAGCCGGGCTGGCTCGCCCCTTCTAGCGAGCCGTTCGAAGGACCCGGGCTCTGGAGGCAAGTCGCCGCTCGCGGGTCGGCTAACTAAGACCCCTATGCTTCCCGACCTAATCCCTTAGTGGATGCGCGACCTCGCCTACATGATACAAAATGAAAGATTGCGAGCAGAAGTACCAAGGCCGGTCGCGAATACAAGAAGGAAGAAAACCTACATCGCACAAACAACCACAAGCAACAGTAATGAATATACACATAAGACGAGCAGAGAATCATTCACTGAAAAGTAGGTTACAAAATCGGGACGCAGCCCACACTTATATTTCAACAAACAAAAATATATACACGAGGGGCGAGGCGCGGGAGTAGGAGCGATGCGAGTTTCCGGGCGACAAATCCTAGAGGCATTGGTAGGACTTGTCTCCCGGATCCGGCACCGGGAGGAATAATGTCGGCACCACGTCGCTCGCCGAGAGACCCGCGGCCTCGCTTTTGATGAGATCGGCCCGCTGAAGCATCTAGATTGTGTACTTTGCAGCACTGGCGGTGTTCTTCTGCATCGACACCTCCAGCTCGTAGTCGGTGTAGTGTTCGAGCTGGCAACTGTTACTGGCTGGCGGCGGAGCGGTCGCGGCGGCCTCTAGCTCGCGAACCCATGCCTCCAACGCTTGATTATTTTGACAGAGGGTGGCGATCTCGGTGCCCAGATGGGTGGCCTTCGCCGCGTCCTGCAAAGAGGAAGACGGCTAAGAGGTAAGCTTGAGAAAGGAATAGTGGTTAGAAGTCAATGCGGGCTGAGGGACATACCGCCCCTCACAGGTACTGGGCGAGGGTAGCCTCGGCCGCGTCGGCCCGCTTCCTCTGAAGGTCCGCCTCCTTCTGAGCGAGCTTGCGGGCCTCCTTCTTCTCGTCTGCCATCTTCTTGAGCGAGGTGGCGTTCCTCTCCAACTGAGTGCAGCGCTGACCAATCATATGGGCCAGCTCCAAGCCGCGGAGCTGGGCCCTCGTGGTTTCGTGCACAAGCACCCGCGTCGCCTCCTTGTCATAGATGGCGGCGTCCTCCCGCGAGTAGAGTCCAAACGAGAAGTTATACATCTCCCCGCTGATGGTCTCCTACTCCAACCAGCTCGGCAGCAGGGTGGAAATCACCGCCCGATTCGACTCTTTGTCTCATGACAGGAGCGGGACGCCAAGCTCGTCCAAGCACTTCTCGCCAAAACTGAAGTTGTGGTGCCCTCTCGGCACCGGCTTCGCGGCGGTCCGCGCCTCTTCCTGCAGCCCAGAAGTGTCAGCCTCCTCGCCGGGGGCGTCGCTGGTCGAATCTGTCGCGAGGGTGGGATCCTCGGCCGGTTTGATCGTCAGGGCCTTGCCTTTCCTTTGGCCTGCGGTGGGCGCCTCACCCATAGTCTTCGCCTTCTTGGGCAGGGGCGGTGGAGGCTATTCGCGGCTTGGCCGCTTCTTAGGGGGGCAGACACCGAGATCTCGCGTTGTGCGGCGTTTGCGGCTTGAGCGCGAGCGAGCCCGCTGAGAGCGACGCGAGAATTTTCATATGGGGGTGGATGGGAATGTCCTGCGCGCCTGCGAGAAGAGAAAGTTGAAGCAAGAAGAAGTAGTGAAGTAAAAAGGAGAAGCGCGAGTAGCTTACCTCCCCGGGCGGGATGACAGCGAGGTTGTCCAGGTTCCGTCGCAGGTATGCGACCTAGAAGTTCTTCCCGGTGAAGAACCCGCATAAATCCGCTTCATGGCCTCCCAGGCTAGGGGCGGTAGCTCGCCTCGCTGAGCTGAACCGGCGAGAAGGGGACGTTGTCGAAGTCTCCCCTGACGAACATGAACTTCTTGAGCCAATTGTGGCTCTTGTTAACGGTCTCCCGCACCTTGAGATGGGTGCTGGAGAAGTAGGTGGTTCCGTCCTTATTCGCGCGGAAAGAGAACAGCTTGCGGAAGACCGTGAGGCTGAACTCGACCCGCTCCTCCCGCAGGAAGCAAGCGAACCCGACCATGACCGCCACGGAGTTCGGGGTCCTCTGGCCTAGGACGACCCCGAAGTACTTCAGAATTTGGCGAACCTCCGACCATAGAGGGAGCCGGAGGCCCGCCTCGAAGTGCGCCAATGGAATGGCGCGTTCCCCTCTCGAGAGGTCGTTTATCTTCTCCTCCTCCCCAGGTCGGCTCGCCACGAAGTCATACGGGACGTGATCGCTGAGGGCGTCAAGGAATTCACTCTCTGAAATGACGACGCGGGGAAAATCATGCTCTGAAAAGGTCCAAGCGCACTTGCCCCACCCATCCGCGTCGCCGCTGTCGTCGCCCATCTCGCAGAAAGTTCACTAAGAGGGTGAGGAAGTCTCCACAAGAAGCAAGCGAGTCAGGGTTCGCAAGGAGCAGGGAAGGAGGAGATTAAATATGATGGATAAGCAAGGGTCGGCCGGGCCTATTTATAGAAATAAAAATGGCGAGAAAATATTCTGTCGGCGGGAAAAGTGCGGAGAGCAAAAATCAGGCCTGACGATTCGACTTCCCGGCTCGCAATCACGCCTCAAGGACCGTCCGGCAGCAGATCATGCCCGCCCGCGTCCGCAGAAGAGGCGGGCGAGCTGCGGCTCGCACCCGCCCGGAACCATAGGCGGGCCGGGGAGACTCGCAACTAGCGAGCTCCCGGCCCGCTCCCGCGAAGATTAAATGGGCGGGCTGGGCAAACCGATTCAACGATCCCGCTCCCGATTAAAGAAGCGGTGGACTAGCAAGACGGCTAAGCAAAGAAAACTAAAAAACAACATAACAAACATAACATGCGGCGGGAATTAGGCCCGCCAACGGGCAAAAGAAGTGTCAAATTATTACAGAAGATAAAATGTTCCAAAATGATAAACCCACCTAAGCGAGTTGGCCTGAAATGCGGATACTGCTTGACCCGACAATAGACCTCGAGAAGGGGGTAGGTGGATCAGTACTGGATCAATTTCCACCTGCCCCGCCTCTGCGTCCCGGTCCGGGGCGACACGCGAGGATAGTGGTAAGCGCGAACCGCCACCAGCTCCTGCTGGACTAGGCCGACTTGCTCTGTGGCGTGCCTGAGCCGCTCCTCAGCCCGCATAATGTGCACGCCAGGAGAAGTAACCTCCTCCCCTTCAACTGGGCCACGCGCTCCCTCTAGGGCCACGACCCGCGCCTCTATCACAGTTTTATCCCGATCATCCCGGTTAAAGATCTCCTGTAGTAACAAAGTATGCTTCTGAAACAGCCGCGTCACTTGTATCTTCATCCCCGCCACGTCCGCCGGGTCGCCCAGATACTCTGAAACCCCCTTCGTGTCGGGGGGAGGTGAATACCCCTCGCTCATCTCGATTTCAGAGGAGATCACGTTGTAGCCTGCAAAGAAAAGATTCAGAGGGGACAAGAGAGAACCAAACAAGCGCCGAGTACGAGATTACCCGGGTTTGGAACACCCTCCGCACCGGTGGATGGTCGAGAGGAGCCCGGCCATCCCTGGAAGGGTTCTCCTTCGAGAGCTGCGTGGGATTTCCCTAGCCCAGGGGGAATCGGCGACCGAGGAGTATGTTGGATCCCTAGTTTGATTTGGGCTAGGTTCACTAACTTAGTATTAGGTGACCCAATATGTATAGCCAGGGTCAAAGTTGTGTCCTAGAGTCTAGGCCAAGTCCTCAGTAACAACGTCACATGGACAAGCCATCATCAGACTGCCAGAGACTCAAGACATAGAGTTTTCCTTAAGATTCAGAAATTTCTCAAGAGACTAAGTAAAATGAGTTTGACATTCGTCGAACTCAGGTCGATGATAGTCGTTCTCAGCTCGACGATCTTAGAGAAATATTCTCTGAGCTGAGCTCGGCGAACTTCAGTCTCAGATCGACGATCCTTGGATTCCATCTTCAGAATTTTAAGTCCAGACTGTTCTTCAGTCTCAGGTCGACGAACCCAGTTCTCTGCCCGACAAATTTTGGAACCAGAAGACTTATGTTGACACTCAGAGTATATATCGACATCAACTAAGTCGACACTAGAAGAATTTCTGTCGACATCCAGATCATCAGTCGACATTGTGGAAAGGCTATGTCGACACCACACAGAAGATTTGTGTCGACACACAGAAGTAATTGTGTCGACACAGAACATTTGACAATTACAGAATAATTGCTGAACTCCAGTCGACGAACACATTTACCATCTCGACGAATAGGCAAAGATCAAAAGAGACAGCAGTTCAGTTTCTAGCTCGACGATCATGAAACTCAGCTCGACGAACAGAAGCCGTCTGGTCGACGAATACAACATCTCAGATCGACGAACTATGAACTCAGTTCGACAAATTCTGCTATCTGTTTGACGATTCCATACTTAGTTATTTCCGGCCTTCTGTCCCCACTCTAATGCGATAATTCCTGAGTAATTAATGCTCTAACATTCTCTGAATGTATCCGTTAGAAGGATCATTAATTATGGTCTTCTCCAGGATTATTTCTTGACGTTTTTCCATGGACAGTTGGGGAAATAAATCAATGTCGATTATTCTCAAGGCTGTCAGCATTAATTGCAGATGCATTCAAATTTTCAAAAGACAGAGAAGAAGAGAATAATATACACACAGAGACATACAGACTTACAGAAGAGAATCAAGTACAAAAAATCATTGAGAAAGCTTCACACGGAGCATAGCTTACAGAGAAGCACATAGAGATTACAGAAAAACATTCAATCTTGCATAATCTGCTCTGTCAAAGAAGAAGCATTTTTTCTGATACATAGAAGTTCTTGACCAGAAGCTCATCAGCACTTGAAGAAGAAGAACAACAATACCTATATCAAGAGTCTTCCTTCTTCAATAACTCCAGGACACTTCAAAAGGACAACTTCAGTTCAATCTGTCAAATAAGATCCTGAATACTATTGCTGGTCAAGGATTTAGTTTGAAGACCTATCACCCTGAAGCTTGGCTCTTAGTTTTCCCTGATCCATTCTATATCTCAGTGGGAGCCTTAAGCTATAATCAATCCACAGTCTTCTCAGTTGTATATTGAGAAAGAGAAGACAAAATCATCTCTCACCCCCACCTCTGTAAAGGGTTGTCATCTTCCTTCAAAAGTGATTCCTTGGTTGCAAGTCTCCTGATCAAAAGACTTGGGTTGGTTTTTGAGCACCTGATCAAAAGCTCATTAGTGTCGGACACCTGATCAAAAACCTGAGTGGATTCCTACCAAGGGTGGTAGAAGAGTGGATGTACCCAGGTTGGGGAACCACTATAAAATTCTTGTGTCGTCTAGTTGCCTCCTTTTCATTTGTTCTTGTTGTGCTTGTGATTTAGGTTTATTGTTTGTTAGTTATTAATTTCTGCACTTATTAATTTACAGCAAAAGCTGTAATAGCAGTTAAGAAATATTTAAGAATACTCTATTCACCCCCTAGAGTATTTCTGATCTAACTCTCACTTTCAATTGGTATCAAAGCAGGTTCCTTTGGTTGTACAAGTTAAATCTTGAACCAAAAGATTTTTTGTTAGATCTACACATCACTTTATTGTTATTTAAATTATTAACACAGCATGGCACAGAACAAGGATTATGCAAGCACCAGACCTCCAGTTTGCAACCTTAATAGGTTTGTCATCTAGAAGGCAAGAATTAGGTTATACATGAATTCCATTGATGAAGACATCTACAATTCCATTTTGACAGGTCCCCCACAGCCATCTACAGCTACAACATCTTCCAGCAACAATGCAGTCCCACCACCTGAGTGGACTGAAGCTCAGAAGAAAGTAAAGATTGCTGATGCCAAATCCATGAACATATTGGCTCAGACTATGTCAGATGACATCTTTCAGAAGGTGGCTGAGTGCACCTCTGCAAAAGCAATCTGGGATTCACTAAATCAAATGGTTGTTGGCTCAGCAGATAAGAGGAAAGATAGAAGATCAAACCTCATCACACAATATGAAAACTTCAAGAAGGATGAGGCAGGAATAGTTGAAGTGATGTACAACAGGCTTAGCTCCATCATCAGTGAGCTAAGGACCTTAGATAATGAAATCACCTTGACTGAAGTTAATGACAAGATCCTAATGTGCTTCCCAAGCTCATGGGATACCAGGATCTGGCCCATCAAGGAGGCCAGATGCCTAAATGAGATTTCAACTGAATCTTTATTAGGCAAACTGAAGTCATATGAGCAGCTAATCAAGTCCAGAGAGGCAGTGGAACACAGAACTCCTCCTCCAGCAAGGAAAGAACAATCCATTGCATTCAAGGCTACTGAAGAAACTAAAGCCCCAATAGTCAATGAAGAGCTAATGAGTCTCTTTGCCAAGAGATTCTTCAAACTAGCAAGAAAAGACTTCAGAAGGAAGTCATCTAGAAATGACAGCCAGCCAAGGTATGACAAAACCCCCACCAAAGAGGTGGTGTGTTATGGGTGCAGGAAACCAGGACATTTCATGTCTAAATGTCCTGAAAATCAAAAGAAGGAAAGAAGAAAAGAGAAGGAATCAAGAAGCAAACATTACAGCAAGCCCTCCTCCAGCAAGCACAAAAAGAAGGACAAAGGATTTGTCGCTGAAATATGGAGTGACACAGAAGATGAATCCACATCTTCCAGCTCCAATGAAGAAGAAGAGGAGGCCAAGGTAAAGGAGGTTTGTCTCATGACAATTGGTACAAGCAGTAACAAATCAGATACAGATGAATCTGATAATGAAGAAAACATATCAGCTGAAGATCAGGTAATAGCATCTTATGATTTTGAATCTGATGAATTTAAATTTGAATTTAAAAACCTATGCTTAGATTTGATAAGCTCTGAGAAGGAAATCAAACTTCTCAGAGATAAATTGAATGATCTAGATACAATCACCTCTGAAAATGCAACTCTATCTAATGAACTGAAATCTTAAAATGAACAAATCATTTTTCTAAAATCAGAACTTAGCAAAGCTAAGATATTAAAAGAATCATTAAATGGCAGAAGTTTGAAATTGCTAGATATAACCAGCACAGTTAATGCTAGAACAAATAACTGCAGATTAGGATTAGGAGCCACATCCAGTGAACCAACCCTAATCCAAAGGAATCATCTTTCAAAACCTGTAAATTTCATCTCTGATAAAGGAAAGAAAAACACTGAACAAGTAAATAAGGTTAATAAAATTCTAGAACAAATTGAAGCTAAGGACAAAATTAAAAATCAGAAGAATGAAAAAAATAACAATGTTCAGCAGTTATCGTCAAACCCAGATCGACGATATGGGAACAGATCGTCGAACTTAGAACGATGATCTCTGAATGCAAACTACAATAATAATCATTCGTCTAACTGCGATCGACGAACTTTGTATGGTTCGTCGAGCAGAGGTCGACGAACGTGGGGCACAGAGAATGAACATGTTCATTCTCTGGGCAGAGATTGACGATCTCAACCCAATTCGTCAAACTCTGGTCGACGAACTTACAACAATTTGTCGAACCCAGGAAGACTTAATCAAAACTACAATTCTAACAGCAACTCACATATTTCTAAGAAACCATTTAATCCACTAGCTGTTTGGATCATCCCACCGAGGAGATATCACCCCCTAGGATATAAGTCACAACCTGAATTCCCTATTATTTCCATTGTAGGTGAAGAGTTGTCCAAGGGTAAATCAAACTTGGTACCTGGACAGTGGCTGCTCCAAACACATGACTGGCAGCAAGGACATCTTAATCAACTACAAGTCCAAGTTGGGGCCAAATGTTATCTTTGGTGACTCCAAATGTGGTCAGTCAGAAGGATTTGGAGAAGTAAGAATAGGAGCTGTCACATTCAAAAAGGTGACATATGTAACTGGACTCAAGCATAACCTCATCTCCATAAGTCAGTTATGTGATGATGATTATCAGGTATACTTTAATACATACACTTGTTCTATTATTGATAAAAACAACCAAATAGTTTTAACTAGAAGTAGACAAGACAACATATACTTAGTAAATTTTCTTTCTGCCAAAACTGATATCTGCTTACTTAACTTAACTAGTAATCAGAATGACTTATGACATAAAAGAATAGGTCATGTAAATCTGAAAAACATTGATAGGCTATCTAAGCACAACCTTATTAGAGGTCTACCTTCTGGTCCCTACAAGAAGGAAGGTCTCTGCAGGGCTTGTCAATTAGGCAAGCAAACTAAAACTAGTTTCAAATCTATTAATAAGAGTGATTCACCTAGGATTTTGTACTTACTACACTTGGATCTCTTTGGATCCATTATTGTACAAAGCCTAGGAGGGAAATCCTACACTTTGGTTATAGTGGATGACTTCTCCAGGTTCAGTTGGGTATTCTTTCTGAGATCAAAGTCAGATACATTCAAGGTTCTTACAGATTTTCTAAGAACCATACAGATTGAGTTCTCTACTCATGCTGTATTGATCAGAAGTGATCATGGCACAAGATTTGAGTCTCTTCTTATGCATGAGTTCTATGAGAATGAAGGTATCAGGCATTGCTTCTCAGCTCCTAGAACTCCCCAACAAAATGAGGTAGCTGAAAGGAAAAATAAGACACTCATTGAAGCTGCAGGTACATTGTTTGCAGATGCTTACATGCCCTAACCTTTTGGGCAGAGGATCTAAGCACAACAAATTATGTCCTAAACAGGAGCTTAATTAACAAACTAAAGAAGAGCACTCCCTATGAATTGCTCAAAGGGAAGAAACCTAAAATAAACTATTTAAAAGTATTTGGTTGTACTTGTTATATACACAATAACAACAAGAAATACATTAGAAAGTTTGATGCTAAGGCTGAAGAGGGAGTCTTTCTACGATACTCCCAAGTAAGCAAGGCTTATAGGGTTTTTAATAAATCTACATTGAAAATTAAAGAGTCTATTCATGTTTCATTTGATGAGACTAATATGTATTGCAAGGAGAAAAAAATTTCTACCAATAGCAACTTGCAGGTACCCCACTTGTGTGAGACCTTGGATGGACTAAACCTCACCCAAGAGGTGCCAACTCATCCCTCTCCACAAGCTATTGAAGAAAGTGAAGAAGAAGAAGTTGAAGAAAATGAATCTCTACCAACAGCAAATACAATTCCACAGGAGGAATTAATTCCAAATGTTGTTGCACAACCAACTCCACCCACTGATTTTGTCACACTTAGGGATCACCCCAGATCTCAAGTGATTGAAGACATATCAGCAGGTGTACAGATAAGGCATCAACTTACCCAAGATTTGATGCATGTCTGTTTTCTCTCTCAGGTTGAACCTCTTTCCATTCATGATGCTGAACAAATTCTCACTGGATCCTTGCAATGCAGGAGGAACTAAATCAATTTGAGAGATGTAGAGTTTGAGATTTGGTTCCTAGACCCAAAAACTACACAGTTATTGGAACCAAATGAGTTTTCAGAAACAAGCTGGATGCCCAAGGAGTCATTGTGAGAAACAAGCTAGGCTTATTGCTCAAGGATATAGTCAAGAAGAAGGAATTGATTATGATCAAACCTTTGCACCTGTTGCAAGGTTGGAAGCCATAAGAATATTCCTTGCATATGCAGCATACAAGAGGTTCAAGGTCTTTCAAATGGATATGAAGAGTGCTTTTCTAAATGGAGTGCTACAAGAAGAGGTTTGTGTAGAACAACCTCCAGGTTTTGTTTCTCCAACTTATCCCTCTCATGTTTTTAAATTGCATAAGGCTCTTTATGGTCTAAAGCAAGCTCCAAGAGCTTGGTATGAGACATTGGCTAGTTTTCTATTAGAGCATAAATTTACAAGAGGAACTGTAGATAAAACTCTTTTCACTAGACATCATAAGGACCAAATCTTATTAGTACAAATTTATGTGGATGATATTATATTTGGCTCTACAGATTCCAAATTATGCAAGAGGTTTTTTGACCTCATGCATTTCAAATTTGAAATGAGTAGCATGAGTGAGCTTTCCTACTTCCTTGGCCTCCAAGTGAAGCAGCTCCCTGATGACATCTTCATCTCTCAAGCAAAATATGCTAAAGAACTTCTAAAGAAGTTTGGGATGGCTGATGCCTCAGCAAAGAAAACTCCCATGGCTACCAATACTGTTGTGGACTCTGATGTACAAGGAAAACCTGCGGATCAGAAACTTTATAGGAGCATTATTGGGTCCCTATTATACCTCACAGCAAGTAGACCAGACATTATGTTTGTCACATGTCTTTGTGCTAGGTTCCAGATAAATCCTAAAGAATCTCATCTAATTTTGCTAAAAAGAATTTTTAGATATATAAAGAGTTGTCCTAATCTAGGCCTATGATATCACACTGAATCAGAATTTGAGTTAACTGGATACTCTGATGCTGATTTTGCTGGATGCAAGGTAGATAGAAAAAGTACTTCAGGGACTTGCCAGTTCCTGGGTATGAGATTAGTATCTTGGTTTTGTAAAAAGCAAACATCAGTGTCAACCTAAACTGCTGAAGCAGAATATATTACAGCAGGCAACTGTTGTTCACAGATGCTTTGGATACAAAATCAGCTACTAGATTATGGGTTCAACTTAAATAATTCAATCCTACTCTGTGATAATACAAGTGCTACAGTTATAACACAGAATCCAGTTCACCATAGTAGGACAAAACATATTGATATAAGACATCATTTCATTAGGGAGTGTGTAGACAAAAATAAAATCAAGCTTGTCTATATCTACACTGATTTGCAAAGGGCTGATATATTCACCAAACCTCTGGATGAGAGAAATCATATGTTCTTTGTGAATCAACTTGGAATGATCAATGGAGAAGACTTTATTTAATTTCTGTCTGCAGTCGACGAATTTTCCAAAGTTCGTCGAATGGAGTTCGATGAATCAGGGAAAGTTTGAGAGATATTCGTCGAACGGAGATCGACGAACTCTCTGTGAGTGAAACAAGTTTCGCCGAACGGAGTTTGACGAACTTGCTTCAGAAGATATTTGTCGAACGGGGTTCGACGAACTGTCTTCAATTCTTCTGGATAAGATCGACGAATTATTTCAATCAAAACTATTTCGTCGACCTCAGTTCGAAGAATTATTTTTATTTTCGTGGAATGGAGTCTGTCGATTCATATTCTTGAAAATCCTATATTTAGGTTTTCTTCGACCTCCGTCCCGCGCTTTCTATTCCCTTGCACTTGATCTCCATTTCTCTCTTTTGCAGGTGATTCCATGGCGATTCCAGCAAGAGCTCTAGCCGCTATGAAGTTTGACACTAGATTTGATGTCGACTTCGAATCATTCCAGCACTCGGATCCAATCTTCCTATATATTCTGGAACTTCTGGAAGAACAGAATCTGAAGAACCTGATGACTACAAGGATCAAGTTGGCAGAAACAGAAATCAGAGAATTGGTCTATACTTCCTCCACTCCTGAAGATAATACTATAACAGGATCAATCGCGGGTAACACTGTCTCCTTAACTCCCGCGGTTTTAACTGGAATCCTTGGTTTGACAAATGCTGAAGAGGAATTAGAAATTGACTCTGAAGAGTTTGATATGATGCTTAATCTGATGGTTTATGCTGGTGACAACCCAAAAAAATTATTGAAGAAGCATCTGTCTGCAGCATACAAGTTTCTGGCAGACATTGTTGGCAAGATCTTGCTTGGCAAGCATACTGCCCATGACTACATCACAAGGCATCAGTTCTTGGTCATGTGTGCAGTAATAAATAAGAAGCAAGTGGACTAGGCTCAGATCCTCTTTGATCTGATAAAGAAGAAAAATAATAAGAAAGAAGTGTGTTTTGGAAGGATTCTAGAGATCTTCCTCAAGGAGAAAGCTGTTGAATCACTGGTCTTCCAGACCATATTCATCAATGCTTGTAAAAGGCTCACCTATGCCTTATTTGGCAGGTGGGAGAAGACAATAACCAAGCCAACCAAGGCTTCTACCTCTTCCACCCCAGCTTCTGAAGGCACCAGGGCTGTTAAAGCCACTCCCCCACCTGCTGAAGAGCTTCATCCAACACCACCATCTCTTCCAGCCCCCCTTCCAGCAACAAACATTCCTTCCTCTACTGTTATCTCTTCAACACCACAACAACAACAACACCCTCATGTTCCTACTCCACCTTCATCTCCACCAATTGAAATCACTGACATTCCATCTTCCCCTCTTCAAGATAATCAACCACCAACACCTCCTGATTCCCCTCATGACACCTACATTTCTACACCACCACAATCACCTCTTCCCCCAAATCTATCTTCAATACCATCTTACCATCTACCAACAGACACCATCATGCAAGATGCCACCCATCCATCCTCATCACCATCTACCATCCCTCCAGATGTTCACATACCTGATGCTCCACTTTCTATCCCTCCCATAGTTCCTCCTTCTACACCTTCTGCAACACAATCTACCATTCCATCACTGGACCCCTCCACCATCTCTTCCATCATTTCCATACTCACTCCCCTCCTCAAGTCCCTCATAGCAGAGGCCATTACACCTCTTGCTACCACCATCTCCTCTCTCTCTCTCTCTGACAAAATCTCTGCTCTTTCTGCTGCCCCATCCTCAGCCAGGAGCCTGGCCTCAGTTCCCACTGAAACCAGGCAGGGGGAGATGTCTGATGATGAAGCAGCAACTACAGCTCCAAAGGCTTCAGCTCCAGCACCAGATGCTCTAGCTACAGAAACAGCAGCAGACTGTACAGAATACATAGATAAAGATTTGATTGACTTTATTGAGACTGATATAGATGTTGATGAATCAGACTCTGAAGAACCTAATATTGTTGGTGATTTCATTCTTAATCCCACAGTTAATTTAGAACAGTTGTTGAGTCTTTTTGATACTGTACATTTACACTACCTTCCAGCTGAGATCACTGAGCCATCCTTGGCTATTATACCATACACTTCCCCCATTTCTTCAGAAGTTGCTAAGCAACTTAGGGACAATTTTGCTATTACACAGCCAGTAATCACTCCACCTCCAGAAGTAGTAGATATTCCCTCTTCTTCAATAATAACTTCAGCACCAACTTTTGTAATGGATGACTCTCCCATGCCAGATCTAGATGAACTGATCTTGGCTGATATTGTAGATGAAAATATGGCAGCAGCTGAAAGCTCTGTCCTAGTTAGTTCTGATTTTTGTGTAGCTTCTCCTCCAACTCCTGCTGAAACTCCAACTCTTGTTGCAACTCCTGATCCTGCTCCAAAAAAACCTGCTATCTCTACTAAAGCTTTGAAAGCTCTGGATGATCTATATGATAACCCTCAGGGTTCTAACAATGATGATGATGAAGATGAGGATGAGGAGGATACAAAGAAGAAGAAGCAAGTTTCAAAGAAAAGAAAAGCTCCACCTCCTCCTGCTCCTAAGCCTAATCCAAATAATGACACCCCTTACTACATTATTCAAAAGATAACTCCATACAAGGGGATGTCAGCATGGATGTGGCTATCTAAGAATCAGCAAAAGGAAAGGAAGAAGAGTAGAAGATACTCTCCTCCACCAGTTCAAAGGTATAGGAAAGATCCACCACCTCCTCCTCCTCCTGCAGCTGGTGCTTCTGGCTCCAGTTCTCAAAGGTCTGCACTCATTCAAACATATCAAAGACATCAAGGGAGACCTCATCATGAAAGCAGCCAACACAGGCAACAACCCTCACGAAAACAACATCAACAAGCTGAAAGTCCTAAAAGACCACTCTCTTCTCATGTTCCTTATGAAGATCCAGAAACAGCCAACATAGCTAAAATGGCCAGGTTCCAGGAACTAGTAGGCCTTTCTATGATCAACAAGGCAAATGATGAAGGGAAGGATACTTCTGAATACACTACAATGTCAAAGTACAGGAGAGAAGAACTGAAAAGGTTTGAAAAGGCTAACAAAATTTTTAATGTTGATGATTATATGAAATTACATCCTGAAGCAGTGGTCCCTAGAGCTACATCTCTAAAGATTTTAGGGGTTGCTGACATGACAATGACTATGGAACAAGCTTTAAATCCAAACAGGGAAATAGTCTTTACCAAGCCAGGAGACAAGGGCAAGGATGCAAAGCATCATGAGAAGAAGCAGAAGAAGTGAAATATGAACCATTTTATTTCTGTTTTTCTATCTTAAACTGTTTCATATTGTCTGAACAAAGCTGTTGTGTAAATATATCTGCTGCATGTGTTAGTTATCTCTGCCAGATATATCTTTTTCCTGCTTTGTTTACTTTATGTTTTTATTTTGAGTCTATTAGTGACCTCACCCAAATAGGGGGAGATTGTTGGATCCCTAGTTTGATTTGGGCTAGGTTCACTAACTTAGGATGATGTGACCCAACATGTATAGTCAGGGTCAAAGTTGTGTCCTAGAGTCTAGGCCAAGTCCTCAGTAACAACATTACATGGACAAGCCATCATCAGACTGCTAGAGACTCAAGACATAGAGTTTTCCTCAAGATTCAGAGATTTCTCAAGAGACTAAGTAAAATGAGTTCGACGTTCGTCGAACTCAGGTCGACGATAGTCATTCTCAGCTCGACGATCTTAGAGAAATATTCTCTGAGCTAAGCTCGACGAACTTCAGTCTCAGATCGACGATCCTTGAATTCCATCTTCAGAATTCTAAGTCCAGACTATTCTTCAGTCTCAGGTCGACGAACCCAGTTCTCTGCCCGACGAATTCTGGAACCAGAAGACTTATGTCGACACTCATAGTATATGTCGACATCAACTAAGTGGACACTAGAAGAATTTGTGTTGACATCCAGATCATCAGTTGAAGTTGTGGAAAGGCTATGTCGACACAACACAGAAGACTTGTGTCGACACACAGAAGTAATTGTGTCGACACAGAACATTTGATAATTCCAGAATAATTACTGAACTCCAGTCGACGAACACATTTACCAGCTCGACGAATAGGCCAAGATCAAAAGAGACAGCAGTTCAGTTTCCAGCTCGACGATCATGAAACTCAGCTCGACAAACAGAAGCCGTCTGGTTGACGAATACAACATCTCAGCTCGACGAACTGTGAACTCAGTTCGACGAATTCTGCTATCTGTTCTACGATTCCAGATTTAGTTATTTCCGGCCTTCTGTCCCCACTCTAATGCGATAATTCCTGAGTAATTAATGCTCTAACATTCTCTGAATGTATCCGTTAGAAGGAGCATTAATTATGGTCTTCTCCAGGATTATTGCTTGCCGTTTTTCCATGGACAGTTGGGGAAATAAATCAATGTCGATTATTCTCAAGGCTGTCAGCATTAATTGCAGATGCATTCAAATTTTCAAAAGACAGAGAAGAAGAGAATAATATACACACAGAGACATACAGACTTACATAAGAGAATCAAGTACAGAAAATCATTGAGAAAGCTTCACATAGAGCATAGCTTACAGAGAAGCACATATAGATTACAGAAAAACATTCAATCTTGCATAATCTGCTCTGTCAAAGAAGAAGCATTTTTTCTGATACACAAAAGTTCTTGACCAGAAGCTCATCAGCACTTGAAGAAGAAGAACAATAATACCTATATCAAGAGTCTTCCTTCTTCAAGAACTCCAGGACACTTCAAAAAGACAACTTCAGTTCAATCTGTCAAAGAAGATACTGAATACTATTATTGGTCAAGGATTTAGTTTGAAGACATATCACCCTGAAGCTTGGCTCTTAGTTTTCCCTGATCCATTCTACATCTCAGTGGGAGCCTTAAGCTATAATCAATCCACAGTCTTCTCAGTTGTATATTGAGAAAGAGAAGACAAAATCATCTCTCACCCCCACCTCTGTAAAGGGTTGTCATCTCCCTTCAAAAGTGATTCCTTGGTTGCAAGTCTCCTGATCAAAAGACTTGGGTTGGTTTTTGAGCACCTGATCAAAAGCTCATTGGTGTCAGGCACCTGATCAAAAACCTGAGTGGATTCCTACCAAGGGTGATAGAAGAGTGGATGTACCCAGGTTGGGGAACCACTATAAAATTCTTGTGTCGTCTGGTTACCTCCTTTTCATTTGTTCTTGTTGTGCTTGTGATTTAGGTTTATTGTTTGCTAGTTATTAATTTCTGCACTTATTAATTTACAGCAAAAGCTATAATAGTAGTTAAGAAAAATTTTAGAATACTCTATTTACCCCCCCCCCCCCTCTAGAGTATTTCTGATCTAACTCTCACTTTCAGAGTATTTGGGGGGGGGGGGGACGCCCCAGGCCCGAGGGGCTGGCGACCCGCTCAGTTGACAGCAGGAGGGAACGATCCTCCTCCCCACAACCTCCTTCTTCACGCGACGGCACCTGCAGGGGAAAAAGTCAGAAATGAAGCGACAAGCCAGGAGGGAGGGGCGCATACCTCAGGGATAACCTCGGTGCCGGCTGCCGAGTTGGAGCCCGGGAAGTTCTTTGCCGAAGATCGCCTGATGATCTTTTCTTTTACCGGCCTAAAGAGAGGACTGGGAGACTCGCGCGCCAACCACGGTGCGGCCTCAAGGGCCTCTTCCCCGGTCTTTTGGCTCTCTATTGCCAGCCGGGCTCGCACTTTCTCACTGACAGGCATGGTGTAGCTACAGTTCACCCAGAAAGGCAAAAGAAGGTAGGGATTCACCTGAGTGCTCGGAGGTGTATTTATAGCCAGGGAGTGGAACCCACTAGAAGATTCTGTGACAGCTCAGCGCAGCACTCACGGAACACGCAGGTTGGATGATTCTTTCCGAGCTTGGTCAAGCTCAAAAAGAGCGGAGATTGTATACAACCCCGTGTTCGCCAAGTGAGTCTGTCAGATCAGGCGAGCGGACTAAGGCACACTGCCTGGAACAGTATGCGGGCGGGATCCGGGTGGCCAGCTCGCTCTCGCCCAAGCCAGGCAGGCGAGCCGCGTGAGCTGACAGAACAGCATGAGGGCAGACAGCGGATGGCCATCTCGCTCTCGCCCAAGTCAGGCGGGCGAGCCTTGCGAGCTGGCCCTTCCCCACTCTCTCTCTCACGCGCCGAGCATTCGTCGAGTAGAGTATGGGTCGGCATTCGTCGAGCAGAGTTTGGGTCGGCGTTTGTCGAATAGAGTTTGGGTCGGCATTCGTGGAGCAGAGTTTGGGTCAGCATTCGTCGAGCAGAGTTCGGGCTCGACAATCGTCGAACTAATATTCGGGGTTTGGTTCGACGGGTCCAGATCAGCAAGCCCCCTTCCGGGGCTCCCGCAGCGGCAGTTTGAGACCGGGCCAGCTCGCTCTTCTACAGGTGACCTGGACGCCATCCCGCCTTAGCAGAGGCACAGGCAGGTCGCGACGGCCTGACTCGCACTCACCCAAGAGGAGACGGTGAGCTGCGGGAGCCAGGTCGAACCTGCCCCCTGGGCGTGAAGAGCAATGGTGAGCTGACCTCCAAGTCCATGGGACCGGTGCAGTGGGGCTCCGGGGTAAAATTACCTGGATGCCCCTCCCATAGGTGCAAATAGCTTGTTATAACAGTGGAGTTGCGTTGTTGGCAGACCAGACTGAGTTGCACATAGCTGTTCAAAATAGCGGAGGTTGGCTATTTGCAGGCCGTTTCTAGAAATCTATAAATAAGACCCAAGGGGCACCTTAGAAGGCACGCTTTGATACTCACTTGCGCCTTAGTCTTTTAGCGCTTTCTGAGGTAGTCTTAGCTCGTTCTTTGGCTAAGGAGGGGAAGCACTCTAAAATCTTCCGGGTGTATGGTGGGTCATCCTCGCCGACCCCTTGGGTTTGGTCCTCGTTGCTTCCTTTGTCATTTTGCTTGCGGGAAAGAAGTAGGTGTGTGATCACCCCTTCCCCAAGGGTGAACTCCACAGAGATCGAGTTTTCGATTTCAACACTCAACGCTTAACAGTTAACTCAAAGATATTGCCTTCAATCAACGCCGCGTTGAGTACACTCAACGTCTAAGGTTGAACACTCAACGCCTAGACTGAACACTCAATGCCAAGGGTTGTACACTAAACGCCACGTTGAGTACACTCAATGTCACGTTGAGTACACTCAACATACTCAATGCTTTTGACTTAGGTTCACAGACCACTCAACACCTAATGCATAAACCTAGTAGAAATTCTGTCTTTCCGAAACAGATGTTAGTAGACTTATAATAATTAATTATTTTTGACAACAACTAAACCTAGGCCAAGACTAAGTTCCACAACTTAAGAGAAAGGGAGGGGTGGAAAAGGCAGGAGCCCAACACAAGAAAAGACTATTTCCTTACCACAACAAGAAGATAAAAGCTAGTTTACTATTGTACTAAATACTATACAGTCTATATAGATAAGGAAATTCAGAAAAGGACCAATAAAGGACGTAATAAAAGACTTGGTAAGGGTACAAATCACCACTTGCCTCAAGATCTTCAAAAATCCGGCCTCACAAATGCTCTGTTTCGAGGATCGGCCGCAAGAACTCCTAGGCAACAATTCTTGAAACTTTATAGGGCAAACATGAGTCAAGGTGAAAAATCTTAACGACAAAAGTCCAAGAAAACAAAATTACCTACCACCAACGCATAGATCTTGGCGACAACTTTCCGGTTCTACTCTCCGACGATGATTTCGTGCACCGGAGCTCCTACAAGTGGTGGCTGAAAGCCTTGCATAACCTGCCACCCTCTATCTTCCGCACGCTCAGTTTGATAGCTTGGGGAGGAAGATAATGAATAGTAATCGGTCAATAGTCTTTATCTATCTAATATAATATTACATCAGAATATAATATAATAGTACTTAAAATATATTATATACATATAATATAACATATTATATATTATCTCTCACATAAATATAATATAATATCTGATATGATATAATATAACATAATATTATATACATATGTTACAATATAATATAACTCGAATCAACTCGGATTTCTACGAAATTCACACCGAAATAAAATATCAATGCTACAAATCCAACGACAAAGTCGAATTTAAGATTCGACAAATTAAACTCGGGTAAAAACTCCCCCAAAGACTAAAACACCAAATATCTCAAAAAAACTCCACCGAGTTCCAAAACAAACTCGGCTTGCAGGAGAAATCTCAAAGCCACACTTAGAAATTAAACAAACTGCCAAAACCTCGAATACCTAAGGAGCAAAAGCCATGCTCCGACAGTGGTACCCACCAACTACGCATCAACATAACGCCCTGACGTCAAAATACGTCACTAAAGGGATTTTAAATAAACATCAAAAATGCAGGGCCTTACACCGGCTGAGCCACCATTGGAGGTGGTGGTGGAGCTCGGGTGGTGAAATTTTTTCGGTAGGGTAGCTCCGTTGGGGGGGGCTCTCCAAGGATGTGAGGAGTTGGGGAGGGGGGACAATGCTTTAAATAGCCAAGGGAGGGGGGTATCCTCCCCTACCTCATCGGTGTGGGATTAATCCCTCTTAGGGAGGGATTAATCACCACCCTCCAGCAGTCCATGGACAGATGGAGGTTGATCCTTTTACTGCATGGGGAAGGGGGATGGAGCAAAGGCCTAAAGAGCCTTGGGCTTGGGCTTGGTTGGTAGTGAGGAAGAGGGTAAGGGGAAGGGGTTGGGCCTTACCTTGGCCCATGACCCATCTCTCTTTCTACCTAGTTGTCATGATGGCCCAAGGGTGAAAGGAGGCAAGGCCCTTCCCAAGCTATAGAGAGGAGGTGCCCACCACTTTGAGAATTTTTTTCAAAAATGGAATTTTAGGGGGGTTTGTCCAAGGTCAACCCTAGGGTGGGTCCCCCATGCTGGTCAAGGTGAAAGTGAGTCCATGACATCGAGAGTCGGGTCAAAGTTGGGGTGTCATGTCATAATTTGTGTGCACGCTTTTCGGTCCACAACTATGCTTGATTTGATCACAAGTTGACCACTTGTATTTGAAATTGACCGGGACGAACTCGGTTGGCTCTATATTGACCATACGAGTCCAATGCCACTGACCGGGGTCGAATCAGAGTATGTTTGTTAAATATCCAACATCTGTGCGTCACAGCGTGCTAAAATGGTCGAAATGCTTATATTCGTCGCTAGACTTCGGATTATGACACAACGAGTTCCAATGAGTTCGTATTGACTATACGAAGCCATAGGAGCTGACAGAACTCAAATCAGAGTTCTCTATGTCATTATCCAAAAATGTCGTTTCCGCGATGTTTTACGAGGAGCGGCCATATCCACCATATGACCTCGGAATTCAACGGAACGAGTTCCAATGCACTCGTATTGACTATACAAGACCACATGTACTGACAGAACACAAATCGTAGTTCTCTAGCTTTATATACCCTGTCAAGGTTTAACTCCCACCCGGGTGTGGGTCGTGGGTAGTGGTTCGTGTCACTTTTATTGGGCCTATTAGGGTTCTGGTGGCCCAATATGTAAGACCCCTCCCCCTTACCAAGGAGGCTCCCAGTCTTATGCCCAGAACCGCCGCCTTACGGTGGTACTAACTCATGGGTTAGTCGACACCGCAACACGTCGATCCTGCCGGCTAGTACGATCATAAAACCTATTCGGCCAATTGAGAGATAGAAGTAAAAACAAGCAGTATATAATGACAGCTAGTCCACATGTCGCAACACTATCAAATAAAAATGAAAGAACACGAGTTCAGAATGAGTACATCAAAAGATAAAAATGCTTATGCCCTGTACATAATATCAAATCTCTCTCTCACAAATGTCAACAAGCGGAAGCTATACTATCATCAGAAACTCGTCCCACCTGACGACGGGCTGTAGTAGTAGTAGTAGGTAGTGGTGGTATCAGCTCCTCTCGTCCTGCCACCTCGTCCTGCCGGTACTCCATCTCGTCGAGCTCCTAAAATGATTGGTCACACAGACCGTTAGTCAGAAAGACTAAGTCGTTTCCTCCACACCTCGCCCCCGCAACTCCTAGGCACCGGGCGGGAGGACGAAGCAGAGGACAATAAGGGGTATAACAAAGGAAACATGTGACAGTGGAACTATACTAACAAGTATATATATGTCAGTTATTTCTACTCTAGCAGTTCTATTTATATAGTATATGAAAGGTGAGAAGAACTGAACAGAAACAAGTAAAGTGTTGTAAGTAAGCAAGTACTGAGAGTAAGCAGAGTAAAGACATCAAGTAAAAAGAGCTACTACTAATCTACCATCACAGAAGTACCTTAACTTATATGAATGCCCATACAAACTTATAAGTTAAGGTTTTCAGAAATATAACTTATCATATAAAAGAGCACATACTAATTTATATGATAAGGATCTATGCTGTGTATGATCTAGTTATGAATGTATGACATGCATGCGTTTTATGGTTCATGCAAGTGCAACTCACACACACGACTCTGTGATCACGGACCTTTAGTTCCCACTTTTCGGAGCTAGCATCACTCTCTGGTACCACCGTTGTGGCTACGGCAGCAGTAGAGTGGGCGTCTCCACTCTTAGGCGGGTATACACACTACCGGGCCTAGACCTCCCATACGCCTTTGTACACGTCCTAGGTGCACTCTAGAGTCTTTGCGTACTATTTGCTGGCTACCCACCAGTCTTTTTGGTCGAGTGTACGTTATTGGGGATCGTCCTCCAGACCGTAGTGTAAAACAACCCACTGGCCCCTCAAACCCTCACACCTCGCCAGAGTCCCCATACTGATATCGGTGTGACAATTGGCCCAATACCGCATGACCCGCCACAGGTTTATGCACATGCAAGATATTCAGACCGGAGCCTCCAGCTCATAGGAACAACCCGTCCTGAATCCCTCCAACCCATCACGGGGGATATTGCACATTAGTGCCTTTATTCTGAATCCCTCCAACCCATCACGGGTGAGATTGCACATTAGTACCTTTATTCTGAATCCCTCCAACCAATCACGGGTGAGAATGAACATCAATGCCTTAGCCTATTAGACTACTCTTGTCTAGTGTTTGTTATACATAGCAGTTTAGGATTGATCCCAGGACTACCCAGGGCATGCCCGGTGAAGGGCTCTCGAGGGCACTAGGAGCTACGATGGGTTGAAACCCAAAGCTCCCTTTAGCAAGGATATTTATTTTTATTAATGTCTACCTATGATCTATACCCAGCTCTCGTTGTTACTCTAGAACGAACCTAATGAATTAAGTTATTATTGGGGAATCGGCGGTCTTCCGCTGGACTCTGTTCTAGCTACTGTCCTTGGGGTCTTGCACTCTATTGCTCGATAATATGGAGTGACCTACTGGATACTAATTAGGGTTTGTCTTCCCAATGTAGTTACCAACTCAACCTTCTATCGTATCCCCTGTGGGTCCCAGTGACATGTACTATATTTTGCTAAGCGCACCCATGACCTAATGTTGACCCGTATGATGTGTCATCAAAACTCTTGGGTCAGATGCCCCTAATTATTTATCATGGTTGTTATGATGTATGATAATGATCGAGCTAGGTTTCATTATTTTTCCAAGGGATTAAGGACCTAAATTAATTCTTTTAATTGTGCGACCGGGTCGCCTTGACATGCAGTACTACATATAATGGTTAAACCTACCTAAGGAATTTACTAAGTATTCCATAAGGTTAGATATTACTGCCTATCAGATTTCATAATATTTCTATGCAAATTTCTATTTATTTCCCATTTAATAATAAAACTCAAATTCAACCACTTTCCAAATAAAGTACCTCAACTATTCAACCAAAAATTTTGAGAACATTTGTGGGTGTTCATGATGATATAATAAGGCTAAGTGCAGAATTTCCAAATCCTAAACAATGATCTGACCTATCTTATATCCATTTAAACAATATTACCAAAATGTCATTATTATGGTTTTTAACATATAGGGACATCCAAAAATTCTCAAATAATTTATCAGAAATAAAAACACAACAATAAACCACTGTAAAATGTTTCATAATTTTAAAACACTAATTTCCCTTATTTTTAATTAATTTCCACAAGGGGCAAAATGGTAAAATCTACTTAAAATCCAAGGAAACATTATTAAACAGTACCATAAATTTTTTTCATAGGTGAACCTTGCCCTACTAGAGCTTGTGTCAAAAATCCATAATTTAATGAACTCATTTGCCCTATTTTCCAAATTTATTTCCTAACTAGGCACATTTTCCAATAATTCCAAATGATGGGATTTTTGATCCCAAAAATCCCAAATTTCCCATGGGAGGTATATCCCATTCCTATGAGCCTTTTTCCAGAGTTTCATGGACTTGCAATGACCCAATTGGGCTAAATTCACATTATTCTAATTTTACTATTGGCAACCCAAATTTGAATATGTCAATCTCATGCATGTGAGATTTCCCAAACATGCAGAGGTCAAAATGACCTGAAATTTTTATCATGGATTTATCCTGACTTAATGAACATCCCACCCAAATTTGGGGGCATTTGGAGTCATATGTCTCCAAAAAATACACTTAATTTAATTTTTAGTATTTCATCAAATACTATATAAAAATTCTGACCAACAATTCTCATTTTTGGTCAGAAACTAGTTTTACCTCTAACACAAACCTGACCAAAATTTCAATTCATTGTGACTTATGGTTTGGCTTGGGCATTTATTTTAAGATTTACCCTAGCCTAGGACCAGCCTTGGTATAATGGTCCTACAAGAAGCCCTACTTCTCCAAATTACATGTTTAGGATGTCAAAACAAATAAGATATAGACCCACAATTGTTATGTTGGTGACTAGTTCTAAAATTGCCTCTAAAGGACCTATATTTAACATGCAAAGTCACTGTAAATGTGTGACAGAATTTACACTGTTCATATTAACCAATTTAATTAATCAATCTGGAATTAAATGGACGATATCCATTCATCGTTCCCAATAGCCAACGGTTGAGATCGAACCATCCTGGGCAAGTTTGCTGGCCTTTTACGGCCACCTAGGCCGGCGCCACCGCCGACGATTATTGTCACCACCTCCGTTGAGGTGGTGGCTAGCATTTCCCGGCGGTGAGGCTGCCGGAGGCGGCTCCTCCTGTGATCCCGAGCTGGAAGAGAAGCTTGGGAAAATTCCCTCTGGCTCTCATGGTATCGGGCTCAATTGAGCCCGATGTCTCGCCTAATTGAGCTAGAAAGCTAGCACGGGGTGAGGTGAGGCGAAACAGACATGTAGCCGGGCTTGACGGCATGTGCGATGGCGATGCTCCATGGCTGAAGCTTGCTTCGGTGAACTAGCCTGATTCTCCATTTCTCCAGCAAAAGCTTTGCTCCAGCAGTCGAACTCCACTCGTTTCCACCTCCTGAAGCTGATTGTGGGCTTAGATTTGGCTGGGAGTGGCTGTGGGTGAAGTTTGAATTAAGGGGGTGGTCGGCCATGACTTTGGAATCTCCTCCTGGCCACCAGGTGTCCACCAACCCCTCCACCTTGCTGGAATAATCCTTGGAAGCCCAGCCAACAGCTTGGGCAGAGGGAAGGAGGGCCACATGGCCTCCATCCCCTCTCTCTCTCTTCTCTCTCCTCCGTTTTCTCCAAAATGTCTAAATTACCCCCATGCATGCATTCTCTCTCCTGATTTTGGGGGTTAGAGGCTGACATTAACCTCTTGGGCTGGTCATGGGCCTTGACTCATAGGCTTAGCCCATGAGGGGTGGGCTTGGTTCCTTCTTTTCTCTTTTATGTCACTTTGTTGACTTGTTGACTTTTAGGTTGACTTGGTCAACACAGTGAGTGGGCTGACCTCACTTGAGTGTCATGGACCCTATGACACCACCCAACTTGGGTTGGGCCAAGGTGATGCCCTACTTGAGCTAATTGGGCCTTAAGTGCGGGTTTGACCAAATTAGGGTTAAGGGTTGACTTGGGTCAACATGGGTCAATAGGTGATCTAAAGATGTGGCTTATGGTTCACTTAGGTTGTTATTAGAGTTAGGGGTGCAGTGGTGGGACCAATGTGTGGCTAAGACCCCAATTTGGGCTAGTTTGACTTGGGTTAACTTGGGCCCTATAGTGGGTCTCATGTGACTACACCCTAACTCCATGGCTCAAATCTAGCCTAAACTCATGCCCCCACCACATGTCCTAACCCAACCTAAGTATGGGGGGTCTGAATGGAAATGAGATGTTACACAATAAAAGTCGGGATGTTACATTATCTTCTATATGCACAGAGGCGATGCGAACCTTCATGTCGTCCGGGGTTCCATCGACTTCAAAAAATTGATTACAACGATAAATTCAATCTAGCACACCATCCCCAAAGAAGCGCGAGAACTCTACCCGCGCAAATCGAGTAGTGATGGGCCGGTAATTAGAGGTGCCATGGACCTCGAGGGAGACTACCGGACCGCCAATGCTGCTGGCACGATTGACTCTCAGAACCGAGAGGATTTCGTGGACTTCTTTGGAGGTACGAATTTTTTGTTCACTTAATACCTTCAGCGAGTGAGCTAAGTTCTCCTGGTCTTGCCGGAGAGCATCCAGTTCCACGGACGGTTCCTTCGAGCGAGTGGAATCGGCGACCGACATGGTCAAGAGAGTGATCGTGCTCCCTCTGATACCTTTGATACAATTTAGAAATATAGAGCACACAAAGCACAGCCTCCACTTCCCGATAATAATAGCTTCAACTTGATTTAACATAAATAATCTTCCATTGCATTCAAGTTCCAACAACACAATAGAAAACAAGGAAGAAATATGATACAATCTTACCTAAGGAAGGGAAAACCTCCTTGAACAACCGATCAACAGCGGGAGAGGTCCTTACCAAACTTTACACATCACACACAATACTTCACTGTTATTTTTTCACACACAAACCCTACAATAACATCTGAAATACTTGGAAAAGAAACATTAGGAAAAGACAGAATAGTCCCTCTGGGCCCATCAGACACTGGGTTTGCTCGGAATTAGTGTCACATCAGCCCATTCCTCGACCTCCACGACAGTGAGCGCTCTTCAATGCCCTCCACGACGGCAAGCTCTCTCCCTTTCGATGACGTCCTTTGCTTGATTTGACGTCGACGGACCTCTCAGTGACGAACCCCGTCAATCAAGAGGTAAATACATTTCTTCTTTCGTTTCTTTGATTTCTACTTGGATTTTTTTTTATTTCTGTTTATGTTGTTGATTTGATTTCTGTTTGTGTTGTCCGAGTTCTAACCTCCTAGATTCATCAACGATTAGGGCACGGATCCTCCAACGACACCTCCAACGACCAGCGATTAGGGCACGACTCCTCCTGCGATCAGCGATTAGGGCACGACTCAAACTTGCATCCCTTGCGTCATATTCCAGTTAAGATATCCCTCCGCTTTGATGTTCCTTAGTTTTTCAGTACCCGGAGTACTCCTCACCGGCCTTGCATATTGCCTTCATAACAACTCCTGAGAATTAACCAAAGAGTTGATAATTAAGTTGATAATTGACTTTTTTGGAATAAATTATTGCGGGGTGGATAATATTATGAATGAATGTGAGAAGCTCGACTAATATTTTTTTTGTATAGTCATTGGAAAGAGAAAATTGATATAGTTTAATTCAGAATAAATCATGAATTAATTGCTCTTCATTAATTAATATCTAATGTGCACCAATTTATTTGTCTTTCAATTTATTGAACTTATTGTTAGTTTTTAAACTTTGATGTTGATCTCATATTGAGCAATCTCTGTTTTGAGCTGTTTTTTCATGGCATCATTACTTGTTATAATGATGTCATCTACTAAAAAATAACATTAGGACTTCATTTATTATTGTTTAAATAATTTCTTGTTATGGGTAAATTAAATTATATTCATTTCAGTTTGCCATAGGACACAGGATTTCGCTTTTATTAAGTGAATTCTTTTTCTTATTTTGCTTTTACTCATTTTGCTCGAGCTGACCATATTTGATGTCATTTAATTTTAATATTTTTTGACTTATAGCGCAATGGACAAGAGTTGTATGGATCTCGATGATCGACGATAACCAACTTACATCAATGGAGTGAATGAATTTCTTGATTTCACTCTTACCCATTCTGTTAGGGCCTAGGGGAAATAATATTCATTGCACTTCTTATAAATGTTGAAATATTTTTTTCACACTCGAGATATTGTGTTTGGACACCTTATTATGAATGGAATTGTCAGGACTTGTAAGTGGTGATCATGTCACGGAGAAGACAATTATATTAACTCGGGTGGTGATAGTGACAATTCCAATTTTGGTGAAGATGAACAAGAGATTACAAAGCATGATGATATACACGCTATGCTGGATGATGTTAATGTTGGTTATAATAACATGAATGAAAATGTAGAAAAATGTAATGATGATGACCCAAATGAAGCAGCTAAAAAATTCTATGACTTACTGAATGATGCTGAAAAAATTCATATTCGGGTTGCCAAGAATTATCAAAGTTTAAATTTCTTGTTACTTTGCTCACACTTAAAATAAATTATGGATGAACTGATCGGTCATTTACAGAATTACTTAGGGTATTAAAAATGACAATTCTTTTTAGTGAAACACTCTTAAGTAGTTTTTATGACACTAAAAACTACATGCAAGATCTTGGAATGATGTGTAAGAAGATAGATGTTTGCTTGAATGACAACATTCTCTATCACGTATGACACTAAAAACTACATGCAAGAGTATGGAATGATGTGTAAGAAGATAGATGTTTGCTTGAATGACTGCATTCTCTATCGTGATAAATTTGCAAATTATGTAAGTTGTACCACTTGTGATACATCCAGATGATAGTCAAGCAAGGACATCGATAATGCTAAAAGTAGTGCTCATTCAAAGAGAAGTAAAACATATCAAACAAGGTATTAAGACATTTTTCTTTGATATCAAGACTTCAAAATTGTATGTGTTCTAGGATAGCCAATGATATGAGGTGGCATAAAGAAAAGCGTCGTGATGATGGTAAGTTGAGGCATTCAGCTGATAGCTTTACTTGGAGGTCATTTGATGAAAAACACCAAGGATTTTCATCAGACACACAAAATGTTAGACTTTAGTGAGTGACAGATTTAATCCTTTTAGTTTTATATGAACAAATTACAGTGTATGTCCAGTTGTTTTAGTCCTATATAATATGTCACCATGGATATGCATGAAAACTCTTAATTTTATAATGCCATTGGTTATTCATGGTTTAAGACAACTTGAAAATGATATGGATGTGTATTTACAGCCGTTGATTGATGAGTTGAAGCTTTTATGAGAAGTTGGGGTTTGTACATATGATGCTTATGGAAAGTGCAACTTTAATATGCGTGCAGCTTTGCTGTGGACAATAAATAATTTTCCAGCTTATGTGTATCTATCAGGATGGAGCACCAAAGGTAAGCTAGCATGCCCTTGTTACAATAAGGATACATGATCATGTCTATTGAGGAATAGGTTCAAGAAGAGTTACATAAGTAGGAAGTGTTTCTTGGATTCAGGTCATAGATGACGTAAAGATAAGAAGTAGTCTTTTGATGGAACAATAAAAACCCAATCTGCACTGAAGGATCTTTTAGGGGATGAGATTTTAGAACAGTTAAAAGAATGTGATAATGCGATATTTGGAAAGCATCAGGAAAAAAATGAAAGCTGGATGAAACATCTCTACCTTATAACTAGAAGAATTTGAGTATTTTCTTTCAGTTGTCATATTAAAGAATTCTTGAGAAATGACTGTCTAAATTACATGCATATTTTAAAAAATGTTACTAAAAATATATTGGGAACTATTTTGAATATTGACGGGAAGACAACTGATGATTTGCATGTTAGATTAGACCTAAAAGAGATGAGCTTGAAAGCAAAATTACATCTAATAGAGAAAAATGATTATTATATCATGTCACAAGCCTGCTAAATACTTTAATGTTAGCTGAGTGAAGGACAGTATGTCATTTCTTAGAGAATATTAAAGTTCCAGATGATTATTCATCTAACATAAGAAGATGCATAAATTCTAAGGCAGGTAAGATTTTAAGAATGAAGGCTCATGATTGTCATGTTTTCATGCAAGATCAACTTGCCCCAGTTCTTCGTGGCATTGTCTGTAAAGAAGTTTTTGAACCTCTAATTGAATTGAGTCTTTTTTTCAAGGAGTTAAACTCTAAGACATTAATTGTCGAAGTATTGGATAAACTTGAGAGTAATGTTTCTATCATACTTTACAAATGGGAGAAGACATTTCCTCCCTCATTTTTCACAATTATGATGCATTTACCAATTTATCTTGCATGAGAAAATAAAATTGCTGGTCTGATTCATTATCGATGGATATGACCCAATTGAAAGGTACACATTATTTTTTATATGATTTTTTTCTTCAACATAATCATTTTTAATCGTTTTAACTTTGTCATATAGATATTTGCGAACACTTAAATTATTTGTAAGAAGTAAAGCACACTCAAAAGGTTCAATGATAAATGGATATCTTGTACACGAGTGTCTGAAATTTTGTTCAAGATATATTGATAAAATTGAGACAAGTTGAATTGTCCAACTAGAAAAGGTGAAGGAAATGACGTACAAGACTCAAGTCTATCCATTTTTCAAAAATTATGGAGGCCACTAGGTAAAGGATTTGAAAAGAATTTTATATATGAAGATTGACATCAGGGGCGGAACTGTTCACGGGCACACCCGGTACGTGCCCGGGTCCAAAATTTCGAGAAAAAAAAATAAATGTGTTAATTTGGATCCAACCAAATACAATTTAGTTTTGATTTAGACACATTCAGACATTAATCAGATTCTATTTCAAGTTTTCAACCCAGCGAATGTTCATCACGTCAATATCGCGAGTCGCAAAGTTTATGTTGCCGCTGAGCTTTGTCATTTGGATTTTGTAGGTGAATGCAGTCAGATCTCATCTCAATAATATCATGTTGGCTACTGGCTAAGATCTTTCCGTCCACTTGTGATATTGGGTGAGTAGAGATATTTGTATTTTTATTTTTTACTATTTGGTGAATGCATTCAGATCTCATCTCAATAATATCATGTTGTCCTAGCTTGGAGTTGGTAAGGATACTAATTTCTTTTACTCTTTGTTTTTTTTTTCAGAATTACTTGTTCTGACTCTGGTGTCTTCATTTTTCATTGGATTGGATTTAAAAAAATTCAGAAATCAGCCAATCAGGTATTGAATGTCACTATTTGATTAAATTCCACTTTTAGCAAATCTTTTGGATAACATATAAATTTAATTAATTGAACATAATTAGTTAGCATATTTATTTTTATATCTTTCAATTATAGTTGTAAGCATTGTCTACTATATTCTCTTTCGATGGATAAATTTCTCTTAAGAACAACTCTGAAGGAAAAATCCGTTGAATTAGATGAGACCAAGAGACCTCGATTAGAGTTTAAATTAGAGGACTTACCCGTTGATTCGGGTTTGAGACAACCAATAACAAGTTATGAAGTGAATACTCAAGATTCAAAAGGAAGATATTACTTATAAAATGGTCCTTGTCAGCCACATTTATTTAATTTTCCGCAAACATTAATGGGTAAAAAATCTCGAAGATTCAACAAAGAGTGGTTTGGTGAATACAAGGGTTGGTTGGAGTAAAGTCAACATAATGATGCTGCTTTTTGCTTGTACTGTTACGTCTTTCCTCAAGCAAGTTGTAATCCAACTTTTGTAAGCCGTGGATTCAGATGTTGGAAAGACAGAACAATACTTGAAAAACATGTTGGTAAACATAATAATGCACATAATGCATCTAAAAGGATGTGTGAAACTTTGATGAATCAAAAGCAAAGCATTCAAAATGCACTTGCTAGACAAGAAGAAACACAAATTATAGAATATCGTGCACGTTTATGTGCATCCATTGATTGCATTCATTTTATTTTGTGTCAAGGATTGTCTTTTCGTGGGCATGATGAATCAAAGGAATCAACCAATAGAGAAAATTTTCTTGCATTGTTAGACTTCCTTGCTACACACAACAATGATGTAAAGACAGTTGTATTTGAAAATGCTCCAAGTAATTGTCAACTTACATCACCAAAAATTCAGAAGGAAATTATTTCGGCAATTGCAAGTGAGACAACATACAAAATTGTTACAGATATTGGCGAAGAATGTTTTGCTATTTTGGTGGATGAATCTCAAGATATTTCAGTAAAAGAGCAAATGACAGTTGTTTTGCGATACATTGATGCGAAGGGTTTCATTATTGAACGCCTCATTGGTTTTGTTCATGTACAAGGCACGGTTGCCTTATCACTCAAAGTTGCTATTGATAATATTTTTATGAAACATGAACTTCACATATCAAAATTGCGTGGGCAGGGCTATGATGGGGCTAGCAACATGAGAGGCGAGTTTAAGAGTCTTAAAACATTAATTATGAAAGAAAATCTTTCTGCTTACTTTATTCATTGTTTTGCTCATCAGTTATAGTTGATATTAGCTGCTGTTGCAGAAGGTCATTCTGAAGCTGCAGGGATGTTCTCTTTTATTAATAGTGTACTGAATATTGTAGGTGGCTCTTGTAAGCGTTGTGATAATGTCAGAGCATTAGAAGTTGATAGAGTTGCCCAAGAACTTGGCTGCGGAGAGTTAGAAACTGGTCGAGGCTTAAATCAACCGTTGGAAGTCAAGAGAGACGGAGACACACGGTGGGGTTCTCATTATGGCGTCGTGTTGAATTTCATACGTATGTTTTCATCAATTGTAGATGTTCTTGAAATCATTACAGAAGATGGAGTTGATGGTAATCAAAGAGGAACTCCTAGCAATATTATCAAGAATATATCAACATTTGAATTCATATTTCTACTACACTTAATGAAAATTATTCTGGCAAAGACAAATGAGTTATCACAGGTACTACAAAGAAAAGATCAAGATATTATCAATGCAATGAATTTCGTGAAATTAACAATGTAGCTGTTATTTAATTTGAGAAGCATTGAACTTGAATGAGAGTTATTTATCACTGAAGTAACTAAATTTTGTGATAAACATATGATTGATGTTCCTAATATGGATAATACATTTGTTCAACCTGGGAGATCAAGGCGTAAAACAAGAGATATCACAAATTTCCATCATTTTCGGGTTGAGCTATTTAATACCATAATTGATTGGGTGTTGAATGAGTTGAATGATCGTTTCAATGAAATACATACTGAGCTGCTTATTTGTGTTTCATGTCTTGACCCGAATGACCATTTTGCCTCTTTTAATAAGCAAAAATTGATTCATCTAGCAGAATTCTATCCTTGTGATTTTAGCCCAAAAGATTTGCAATTACATGAAGGTCAACTAGATGTGTACATTCTGGATATGTGATCAACTAATGCATTTTATCATGTAAAAGGAATTAGCGGACTTGTTAAAAAAATGGTGGAGACTAAAAAACATGATCATTTTCAACTTGTTTATCGGCTTTTGAAGTTAGCATGTCTTTTACCTGTTACAACTGCTTCTGTTGAAAGAATGTTCTCGGCAATGAAGATAATAAAAAGTCATTTGCGGAACAGAATGGGAGATGAATGGATGAACGATTGCTTAATTGCTTATATTGAGAAGAACATTGTGACAACCATAACTAATGAGGCAATCATCGCACGCTACCAAAATATGTGTACCCGAAAAGTAGTTTGTTAGTCAGTATGTAATTTGACTTTTATTTTAATTAACTAGCATTTTTTTTAAAATGTTGCATTAAAAAATTTTGTATAATTAGTTATTTTTGTATGGTGCCCGGGTCCAACAGAAACCCTAGTTCCGCCACTAATTGACATCATGCTCAATTGTACATATTAGGAAATTGTCAAAAAGTGGAACCATTTATATTGCAAGTCTCACAACTTTGCTCTCTAAATCACTACAACATTTTTGGTCTTTAGCAACATTTAACAACTATTGCCTAATACCGTAAAGTGTTGCCAAAATATTGAAAACTGTTGTCATAGGGGTGTATGCCTATGCCCGTGTTACCAAAGACCTACAACAATAGTTTTTACATGTTTAGGCAACATTACTTGAAACTGTTGCATATATCCCTAGTAAAGGCAACAGTTTTTACATGGATCTATTGCAACATTTTCAAAATGTTTAAAGTCACATTTAATAAATGTTGCCAAAACTATTTAATTAATAAAAAAAATAATTTTGCACATGCAGCACGCTGAAAATGGATCGTAACCGCTTGACCGGTGAAAATAAGTCCTCACAAACGAAGCCTATATAATGAGACATTTTTTAAAACACATAAATATATAACAATTTTGCACATGTTTTATCATTAAATATTAAAGAAGTCATTAGTACGTAGCCTCATATTTTACCAAAATACATCAAAATATTTAAATATTACAGTACACAAACAAAATTATCTAAATCAACTTAAACATCAAATGATCTTCATGATATTAAGTCATCGATCATATTGCAACTCCTCATTTGTCTTCCCGGCCATCTTCAAGAACTTTCTGCACAAAGTAAAATAATATATATATAAATACAATGACATCAAAATCAATATATAAATAAAAAATTGTAAACATATAAAAGTATTTTAATATATTGTATGAAAATCTACAACATTATACCTCTCCATAGTTTGGAACGTGTGTTGATGTAGAAGAATGTGCATGTGGTAGCCCGTCTCTCTTCTGTCCACTATTTGAATCCCCTGGAGATGAACCTAATAGATTCTCCAATGATTGTACATCAATTCCAACGGGTTTGCTTTGTTGAAGCATAATCTTAAGTACCCCTTTTAGAGTATTAAGTGTATCTTCCACATTTTGCACTTTTTCATTCAACAAAGCCACTTCTTCATTATGTACTTTCTTCAAAGCCGCAATGTCTTCCTTTCGCTTCAAAGCTGTTTGTGTAATTCCTTTTCCAAAGCAACGCATTGATCCAGGATATTCTTTCCCAAACATAATTTTAAATGCTTCGACATTACTTTTCTTGTTATTCATAGTATCTTGAAGTTGAGACTGATAACAATTAAATTGAACAGTTGATTTTTAAATAAAATAAAATAAGTAAATTATATTTGATCTTAATTAAAAAAATAACTCACAATTGCATTGTTGGTTTCTAAATCCAGCTCCTTTCCACTAATGCTACTTCGAGTTTCAATAAAAACTTCAGCTTGAGTTGGGTCTCTCTTCATTTTTGAACGCTACAGATGCTTAAAAAAATATTGAAAATTAAACACAATCAGTGAACTGAACATAATTAACAAACTGCACATAATCAGCGACATGCAACCATTCTTCAGCGTGCTGCGGGCGCAACACGCTGAATTTCAACGTGCTGCGGGCGCAGCACGCTGAAATTCAGCGTGCTGCAGGTGAGTGTGTGTGTGTGTGTGTGTTATGTGATGTGAGTGTGTGTTTGTTGAGTGTGTGTTTGCACATTTGTGTGTGTGTGTGTGTGTGTGTGTGTGTGTGTGTTCATGTAGGTAGTAATGTGTGTGTATGTAGTGATGTGTGTGTATGTGTGTGTGTGATTGCAGCACGCTGAATTTCAGCATGCTTCAGGTGCAGCACGCTGAAATTCAGCGTGCTGCAGGAGCAGCACGCTGAAATTCAGCGTGCTGCAGGTGAGTGTGTGTGTGTGTGTTATGTGATGTGAGTGTGTGTTTATGGAGTGTGTGTTTGCACATTTGTGTGTGTGTGTGTGTGTGTGTGTTCATATAGGTAGTAATGTGTGTGTATGTAGTGATGTGTGTATGTGTGATTGCAGCACGCTGAATTTCAGCGTGCTGCAGGTGAGTGTGTGTGTGTGTTATGTGATGTGAGTGTGTGTTTGTTGAGTGTGTGTTTGCACATTTGTGTGTGTGTGTGTGTGTGTGTGTTTGTGTGTGTGTGTTCATGTAGGTAGTAATGTGTGTGTATGTAGTGATGTGTGTGTGTGTGATTGCAGCACACTGAATTTCAGCGTGCTGCACCTGCAGCACGCTGAAATTCAGCGTGCTGCAGGTGAGTGTGTGTGTGTGTGTGTTATGTGATGTGAGTGTGTGTTTGTTGAGTGTGTGTTTGCACATTTGTGTGTGTGTGTGTGTGTGTGTGTTCATGTAGGTAGTAATGTGTGTGTATGTAGTGATGTGTGTGTGTGTGATTACCTGCAGCACGCTGAAATTCAGCGTGCTGCAGGCGCAGCACGCTGAAATTCAGCGTGCTGCAGGCGCAGCACGCTGAAATTCAGCGTGCTGCAGGTGAGTGTGTGTGTGTGTGTGTGTGTTATGTGATGTGAGTGTGTGTTTGTTGAGTGTGTGTTTGCACATTTGTGTGTGTGTGTGTGTGTGTGTTCATGTAGGTAGTAATGTGTGTGTATGTAGTGATGTGTGTGTGTGTGTGATTGCAGCACGCTGAATTTCAGCGTGCTGCACCTGCAGCACGCTGAAATTTAGCATGCTGCAGGTGAGTGTGTGTGTGTGTTATGTGATGTGAGTGTGTGTTTGTTGAGTGTGTGTTTGCACATTTGTGTGTGTGTGTGTGTTCATGTAGGTAGTAATGTGTGTGTATGTAGTGATGTGTGTGTGTGTGATTGCAGCACGTTGAATTTCAGCGTGCTTCAGGTGCAGCACGCTGAAATTCAGCGTGCTTCACGTGCAGCACGCTGAATTTCAGCGTGCTTCAGGTGCAGCGTGCTGCAGGTGAGTGTGTGTGTGTGTGTTATGTGATGTGAGTGTGTGTTTGTTGAGTGTGTGTTTGCACATTTGTGTGTGTGTGTGTGTGTGTGTGTGTGTGTGTGTGTGTGTGTGTTCATGTAGGTAGTAATGTGTGTGTATGTAGTGATGTGTGTGTGTGTGATTGCAGCACGCTGAATTTCAGCGTGCTGCGCCTGCAGCACGCTGAATTTCAGCGTGCTGCGCCTGCAGCACGCTGAATTTCAGCGTGCTGCAGGTGAGTGTGTGTGTGTGTGTGTTATGTGATGTGCGTGTGTGTTTGTTGAGTGTGTGTTTGCACATTTGTGTGTGTGTGTGTGTGTGTGTGTGTGTGTTAATGTAGGTAGTAATGTGTGTGTATGTAGTGATGTGTGTGTGTGTGTGTGATTGCAGCACGCTGAATTTCAGCGTGCTGCGCGTGCAGCACACTGAATTTCAGCGTGCTGCGCCTGCAGCACGCTGAATTTCAGCGTGCTGCGCCTGCAGCACGCTGAATTTCAGCGTGCTGCGCCTGCAGCACGCTGAATTTCAGCGTGCTGCAGGTGAGTGTGTGTGTGTGTGTGTTATGTGATGTGAGTGTGTGTTTGTTGAGTGTGTGTTTGCACATTTGTGTGTGTGTGTGTGTGTGTGTTCATGTAGGTAGTGATGTGTGTGTATGTAGTGATGTGTGTGTGTGTGTGATTGCAGCACGCTGAATTTCAGCGTGCTTCAGGTGCAGCACGCTGAAATTCAGCGTGCTTCACGTGCAGCACGCTGAATTTCAGCGTGCTGCAGGCGCAGCACGCTGAAATTCAGCGTGCTGCAGGTGAGTGTGTGTGTGTGTGTGTTATGTGATGTGAGGGTGTGTTTGTTGAGTGTGTGTTTGCACATTTGTGTGTGTGTGTGTGTGTGTGTGTGTGTGTGTGTTCATGTAGGTAGTAAACACACACTCAACAAACACACACTCACATCACATAACACACACACACACACACACTCACCTGCAGCACGCTGAATTTCAGCGTGCTGCAATCACACAAGTGCACATTCACACACAATCAACACACACACACACAACACATACACACACATTACATACATACATGAGCACACACACATAAATACATACATGAACACACAAACACACATTACATACACACACACATTACTACATACACACACATTATACACACACACACACATTACTACATACACACACATTACTACATACATGAACACACACACACACACACACACACACACACACACACACAAATGTGCATACACACACTCAACAAACACACACTCACATCACATAACACACACACACACACACACACTCACATGCAGCACGCTCACATCACATAACACACACACACACACTCACCTACAGCACGCTGAATTTCAGCGTGCTGCACCTGCAGCACGCTGAAATTCAGCGTGCTGCAATCACACAAGTGCACATTCACACACAATCAACACACACAACACACACACACATTACATACATACATTAGCACACACACATAAATACATACATGAACACACAAACACACATTACATACACACACACATTACTACATACACACACATTATACACACACACACACATTATACACACACACATTACTACATACACACACATTACTCCATACATGAACACACACACAAATGTGCATACACACACTCAACAAACACACACTCACATCACATAACACACACACACACACTCACCTGCAGCACGCTGAATTTCAGCGTGCTGCGCCTGCAGCACGCTGAAATTCAGCGTGCTGCAATCACACAAGTGCAAATTCACACACAATCAACACACACACACACAACACATACACACACATTACATACATACATTAGCACACACACATAAATACATACATGAACACACAAACACACATTACACACACACACACATTACTACATACACACACATTATACACATACACACACATTACTACATACACACACATTACTACGTACATGAACATAGACACACACACACACACACACACACACACATGTGCATACACACACTCAACAAACACACACTCACATCACATAACACACACACACACTCACCTGCAGCACGCTGAATTTCAACGTGCTGCACCTACAGCACGCTGAAATTCAGCGTGCTGCAATCACACAAGTGCACATTCACACACAATCAACACACACACATTATACACACATACACACACACATTACTACATACACACACATTACTACATACATGAACACACACACACACACACACAGCGGGTGGAGCACGCTGAATTTCAGCATGCTGCGGGTGCAGCACGCTGAATTTCAGCATGCTGCGGGTGCAGCTCGCTGAAATTCAGCGTGCTGCAGGTGCAGCTCGCTGAATTACAGCGAGCTGCATGTGCATGTCAACATTATCCCCTATCAAATTTAGATTCGAGCGTGATTAAGCGTGATTGCAGCACGATGTGAGTGGAATTTAATGTATTACCATTCTTTCACGAATTATAGCAAAGGTTTTGGGGCCCATTCGATGCCTCCACTTTTGTGTAGCCCTGCTTTGAGTATTCCTTTTGCTGATTGACTGCACATTAACTTAAAAATGAGAAAATATATATACAAATATATTTTCTACTATAGCTTAAAAAATAATTATTACTCTTACTTGTATTGTTTCCGAACTCCAAAAAATGCAAAGCTTTTTAAATTGAGACTCTGACATCTTTATGGGGCGATTTTTGATCCTATCAGTCATGTTGGAATACTTCAAAAAATGATTCTTCTTAATAATGTGTTTGTAACATCTCCAAGCATCTCTAACAGTGAACTTTACCCAATTTTTTGCATCATCTTGTAAAATAAACTTTGACTACAAAAAAATGAAAAAAAGGTTATTCGATCCATATTTGTAAATAATTATACAAATTACGTTAAGAGAACAAAATATATGTATGTTTACCTTGGTATAATTCCATACACGCTCTAAGTTCTCATCTGGCATGGAAGCCCAACTTGTGTAAATTAATGGACAAAATGCTGAATTTCTAGCCAATGTGCCCAAAAAGAGACTTAAGTCTGACACGACACTGTCAGTAGGTCATATTGGTTGACCGTGTTCATTTAAGGTAACTTCTACTCGCTCCTCTAAAGTTCTTGCATGAATGTTTTTGCACATTATTTCTCCACGAGTTCTTTTGATCCTTGCTCCTAATTTCATTGTATAGTGGAGCGCTTAAACAAATTAAAATAAGACAATGTAAACAAAATACACACAATATAAGAAAAAAAACAATCAACATACCAATTTCTTTATTTTGTTCTAGAACTTCAACATTTTCTTGATTGAGAAATCCATCAGCCTGAAGTAATGACTCATTTCTCCCACTAAGCTCTTCTCGAATTTCTTTAGATGGTGATAGATTTTGATTCACCTTTATATGAGGCTGAATTTGATCATGTTGATTTGTTCCTTTAGGAGAAATGTCATAAACCCCAACAAAGTCATCAATCAACACTGAAGGACATTTCTTATTCCTTTCTACCTATTGAGCTTGATGTTGATTGAAATGTTGTATAATGGATGCATGTTCTTCAGGTTGAAGCTTCTTTGGATGCGGATCTTTAGCTATTTAATGAATAATTAAAATTAGGCAATCTAAAGTAAATAGATAATATAAAAAGAGAATAATCTACATACTTATTTCTTTGTTTGGTTCAACAACTTCAACATCTTCTTGATTGAGAGCTCCATCAACCCGAAGTAACTCATTTGTCTCACTATGCTCAAAATCTAGTTTTCTAGATGGTGGTAGTTTTTTGTTCACTTTTACTGAAGGTTGATTTTGATTCACCTTTATAGGAGGCTGAATTTGATCATGTTGATTTCTTCCTTTAGGAGAAATCTCATAAACTCCAACAGAGTCATCAATCAACATTGAAGGACGTTTCCTGTTCCTTGTTACTTGATGGGCTTGATGTTGATTGGAATGTTGTATAATGGATGCAGTTTCTTCAGCTTGGAGCTTCTTTGGATGCAGATCTTTAGCTATTTAATGAATAAATAAAATAAGACAATCTAAAGTAAATAGACACAATATAAAAAAGAGAATATTCTACATACCAATTTTTTTTTGGTTCAACAACTTCAACATCTTCTTGAATATTTTTGCCCTTTCTTTCACGAAGCTTTCTATGCAAAATATCAGCTTTCTCCTGTTTAACCTGACGAAATTTTCTCGCCAGTTCAACACTGGACCTTGCCTGAATAGTTACATCAAAACCACCTTTTGCTTTCTTCATTTCTGTAATGATAAAATCAAATATTAAACTCATTTTAATATTTAATATATGCGTGTACAATAATTCGAACAAACGGTATTTAATAAATAAAAAAAACATTACCTAGATTGTATTATTACTAAAAACAAAGTCAGAATCACTTTCATTTTCACTTTCAAAAATGATTTCATCATCGAGCTCCTTGTGTTGAACATGAATTTCAGATAAAGACATTTCAATAATATCATCTGGTAAATCTTCCCTAGCCAAATCAACTTCAACATCATCTGTTGATAGAACAATATTTATTGGAACCTCAGGTGCTTCTTGAGTATTTAAATTTGTATTATCTCCCATATCAAATGAGTCCCTTGGAAGTATTTTCAAAACATACTGCTTATTTTTATTAAAAGGATCTTCGACATAGAAGCATTGTTGCACTTGAGATGCTAGGACAAATGGATCATTCTTGTAACATTCTTTATTAAAATAAACGCAAGTCATCCCATATTTGTCTTCTTCAGATTCAAACCAAACACATTTGAATAACACTTGATTCAAATGTCCATAATAATCTACCTCAATGATATTACTTATTGCTCCATAATATGTCATACATATCTTTTTATAATAGTGGGGTCACTTGAATAACACTTGTTTCAAGGAGAAGTCAAAGTGTTCTTTCTGCATGACTAGCATGACTTCTATAGATTTTAACAAAGAACTTTCTGAAGGAGGATAAATAGCTTCCTGAGATCTGAAAGCTTCATGATTGTTAACATTAGTTTTGGCCCCCGAGATCTGAAAGCTTCCAAAGTGACCCCACTATTTTGGGTTTTTCGCCTTGCATCACGTTGTCTTGTATGAAATCTATATCCATTAATAAGATATCCAGAATATATTTTTGAAATATTATTTGGCCCCCGAGACAACTCTTTTATGAAATCCGAAACATCATCATTCATGACAATTGTTGCAAATCATTGAATGAAATCATCTCTTTGACTTTTGCCTTTGCTCCACGTACTTTTTTTGCAATTTTGAAGATAAACCTCATGTTCCCTATAAAATAAATAAGTCAAGATTATTTACCAATGTTAAATTATTTTTTTAAAATATTGTAATAAGTAAATGATGATAGTACCTGATGTAATCTTGAACTTCATCAGAATTGAACAAAATATAACCATGGACTTTGTTTAGTAACTTATGATCAAGAGAACTGAGACTTCTCCCCCCAATATGATGTCCATTAATAGAAAATTCATTATTTCGTGCCACTCTATTGATGCGTGTATCAACATCACTGGATAAATACCGAGAACAAAATGTCAAAGACTCCTTCGCCAAATATGCTTCTGCAATAGAGCCTTCTGGGCGACTCTTATTACGAACAAATGATTTTAATTCACCCAAATATCTTTCCATATAATACATCCATCGAAATTGAACGGGCCCACCTAATCTAACCTCATTTGCTAGGTGAATAGGTAAATGGATCATTATGTCAAAAAAACTAGGAGGAAAGATTCTTTCAAACTGGCAAAGTATTTCACTCATCTCCATTTCTAAATGATCTAGACTTCTCAAATCAATGACCTTTTGACATAAGCAACGAAAGAAGGAACAAAGCCTAATTAATGGAATTGCAACTTGATTAGGAGTTATACCTCTTATTGCTATTTGTAGCAAGTAATGCAATATAATATGAGCATCGTGACTCTTATACCCGGATATTTTTCCTTCATCAACATGAACATATCGAGAAATATTAGAGGCCATCCCATCAGGATATTTTACATTCTTTAGAACACCACAAAAGATAGATTTCTCATTTTTTGTTAGGGAGAAACAAGCTTGTTGGGTATTGTATCCACAATGTACCTGATTTGAAGAAGCCCCTGGACAAGCTAAGGTCAATAGACTATGTATTTGATAAACTTTTTCAAGGTGTACTTGCAGTTTCTCCACGCTAAGTGCACACCAATGTCAGGGTGCAGTAGGTAAATATACACGGGTCTGCACGACGTAATCCCTCGTTGAGCAGATCAGTGTGTTGGCCTATGTGTACTCTCTCTATTGGAGTGCACTTACTTTCAAGTACAGGGCCGCTCATATGCAAGAGAAGACAAGGAGCTTGGAGGATCAAGGAGCAGCTCCTAGGTGGAAGACGAAAAATCGTCCAAGGCAAATTCGACGAGAATCACCAGGATTCTCGCCGAATCGGCGAGAATCACTAGGTGATTCTCGTCGAATCGTCGAGAATCATCAGTGATTCTCGCCGACTCCTTCTGGCCATCTCAAAATGGTGCCATGTAAGATTCGGCGAGAATCACTTGTAATTCCCGCCGAACCTGTGGTCTAGCAGCCCATGAATACAAAGTCAAATTCGTTGAGAATCAACAAGTGATTCGACGAGAATCACAAACGATTCTCGACGAATCGTCGAGAATCACTTGGTGATTCTCGCCGATTCGTCGAGAATCGTCGGCGATTCTCGCCGATTTTTACTTGGCGTTTTCTCAGAATGCTGCTGAACCGGATTCTGCTTTGGATTTGTTTGAACCGGATTTTGGGGATTTCATTTGTGGGTCCCACAAACGGTCATATTTGAGAATCCTACAGTATTTATACACAGGTATTTTTTGATCAGAGATTACGGAGAAAACCCGAGCACGAAACCCTAAAAGCGCGATCTCTCTTCTCCGCCGCCGCCGTCGCGCTCGGGCTAATACGTCGCCTCCGCCGATCGTTCTCCTTCCCGATCTCCGGCGACAGAAGCTTAGCAAAGCTTGCGTCTCACGTGTCTATCCAGAGATCTCTTGTCTCTCGATTTGTTGACAGGGAAAACTTCCCCGTCCGAATCGATCGAGACGACCGATCCTAGAGTGACCGTTGGTAGACCTAGTTTGCTTCGCAAAGAAGTTTGGATCTCAAAGCACTGCAGCAGCGCACCTTCGTCGCCGCCAACTCCGAACCAAGCCGCCGCTCGGATTGCCGCCGCCGGTTTCGGGAGATCCTCTCCAAGAGAGACCAAGGTTGTAGACTCCTCATCGACCTCGAGAACACGTCGTCGAACAAAGAGGAACACCGTAGTCTCCGGAAGAAGTTTGTATTTCATATACATTCCATATTTACTTTTGTTGTAAAGGAACTTTTGTTCCGTGTTGTAAGGGTTGGGTGCAACCCAGGTTGTGGGAGTGTTGACTCTCACGTGTGGAAGGGCTCCTTCCGTTAGTGCAGGGATTGGATTTCAATCCCGTGGGTGAAGTGACCGAGTCGTCCCTTGTTGGGGAGATAGGTCGAAGGGGGAAAGTGGATGTACCCAAGTCGGGGAACCACTATAAATTTGTTGTGTATTCTGTGTGCTGTGTCTGTTGTTTTTATTGTGCAGGTACATCTGTAAATTCCGCAAAAGAACCACACGTCACATATCCCCCCCCATAGGTGCACATAGCCGACACTAGGTGGACTTTCAAGTGGTATCAGAGCCAGGTTACTCAACAAAAAGGCTAACACCTTGAGGTGAATCCTGCCACTAGTGTCAACAAGGAGACATACATCTACTATGGACGGGCTCAAGTACTCCGGCAAGATCCCAGTGTGCAACAGACTCAACTTTCCTATCTGGAAGGAAAGAATCAGGTTCTACATGGAAGCAGTGGACCCTCGACTGTTCATGATCGTGCTGGAGGGACCTTATGTCCCCACTAAGGCCTCCACCATTGATCCCACCAAGAAAGTGCCGAAGACACTCTCTGAAATGGATAAGGATGAGATGGTCCTAGTGGGCCTTGACATGAAGGCAAGAAACATCCTGGTCAGTGCAGTTGATGACTCGATGATGCAAAACTTCAGCAACTGCAGGACAGCTCAGGAGATATGGCAGTGTCTGATCGTTCTAATGGAGGGCACAGATGAAGTAAGGGATGATCGGAGATCCCTCCTGAACCAGAAGTATGAGGCCTTCCGGCAAGGGCCTAAGGAAGAGATCGGAGTCACATACGAGAACTTCCTGAAGATTGTCAACGCCCTCAAGGGCTATGGAAGAGTGTTCACCAATGGTGAACTCAATGACAAATTCCTTAGGTCCCTTACTAAGGAATGGGACACAAAGATCTGCGCCATCAGAGAATTTGGCAGACTAGCAGAAACTGATCCACAAATCCTGTTCGGGAAGCTGATGTCCTATGAACTTCAGCTGAACACCAGGAAGGCAGAGGAAGAAGCAGAGAAGGCTACTGCTAAAGAAAAGACTGTGGCCCTAAAAGCCAGTCACTCCAGAAAAGGGAAGGGTGCGGTGTCATACCGTGCCAAAAATAAGGAAGAAGAGGAGGACTCCGATCCATGCTCCTCCAGCTCAGAACTGTCGGAAGAGGATTTCTCCCTCATCACTCGAGAGTTCAAGAAATTCCTCAAGATGAGGAATCAAATAAAGAGAGACGGCTCCTCTTCCAGACATCAGAAGAAAAACTACTCTTCTGACAGGTATGCATCTAAACCTAACAAACATCGTTCTTCTGATATTATTTGCTTTGGATGCAATAAGCCAGGTCACGTCGTGGCCGACTGCCATCAAAGCAAAAGAGATAAAGGGAAAGGAGAGGAGCTCAAATCCTCCAGAGATAAGAAGAAGGAGCGGAGCTACATCGCTAGAAGACCAAAGACACTAAGTGAGTCTGACTCCTCAGACTCCAGTGATGATGAGGAAGCCTACTTCGGGCTGGTGGGTCGCTCGGACTCAGAAGGAGAATGCCCCCCATTTACTGGGAAGGTAAAAGCTCACACCCCTCTCTCCGACTCCGACTCTGATCCTGAGTCTCAGGATGATGAACCTGAGGATGGCCCTTCGGCCCGCGAAGCTGAACTCCTCGAAAAGTATGAGCTTCTGCTCAACACTTTCGACGAGTGCCGCAAGAGACTGAAGGTTGAGAAGAAGGAAGTAAAATTCCTTAAGGGTGAGTGTGTATCCCTAAGGGAAGAGGTCACTAGCTTGATCTCTCTCAGACAGGAGCACCTTGACCTAACTTCAAAGCACTCAGAGTCCTTGAAGCTCCTTGATCTCAAGCAGGAGGAAGTCAACAAATTGGAAGAACTACTTGCGGCAGAAAGGAAGATCGTACAGAGCTTCTCTATGCCAAAAACAATGCTTCCAGTCGTTGACACCTTCTCTGCTCAGGCCAAAGGAGCTGGCTTGGGGCATATTGGGGCATCTGGTTCTTCATCTAGGAGGAACAAGAACCAGAGGAAGAATAAGGCCGCCAAGAAGGCCTCTGCTGATGAAAAGGGGAAGGCTCCTCTTAGTCCTGTTGCGTTCAGAAAGCCTGGCTTTCCTTGCAACCAACATGACTTTGAGTCAACATTTGGGCATCATTTCCGGCCCTCGGTTGCAAAGCCTAAGAGCCGGTATGACGGTTGGAACTTCCCCCGGAACTTTGGTGAGAGTGCCTTCAAGGCACCTTATGAGGAGATCCACATAGGAAGTTATGGTCCGTTCTCTAGCGGCCATAATGGAAAGCAGGCGCCAAAAGTCAAGCCTGTTATTCAGAAGGTGACAAAGTCATGTGACTGCCATCACCATGAGGCCTCCACCTCCAGATCCAAGGCCCCAGCTGTACCCGTTATTCCCAGGGTAAGGCAGGAGCCTCGGAAGAGATACAACAGGTTCGACTGTTGGTGTTGTGGCAGAGTCGGTCACTTTGCCGTGGATTGTTGGTTTAATCCAAGGAACTACGAGACTCCCCATGTTAACAATGTGAGACCGACCACTCGTAGGGTTAACCAACCGAGGGGGAGTGTGCTAACCAGGAATCTAGGACCCAAGTTCGATTGGGTTCCTAAGGCAAATTAATTTTGTTTTGCAGGAATGTCCAAAGGCCACCAAAATGCCAATCTGGTATTTGGACAGTGGATGCTCCCGGCATATGACCGGGACAAGAAGCCTGCTGCGTGATTACACTCCAGTCGAGAATGGACCCAAAGTCATCTTTGGAGGGTCAGATCGAGGAGTCACCAGAGGTTATGGTATGATTTTCAACGGTATAATCTCTATCACCGACGTAGCTTATGTTGAAGGGTTAAATCATAACCTGATCAGTGTAAGTCAGTTATGTGATAAAGGTTATGACGTTAAGTTCTGCAAGGATAAATGTCTGATAATTTCACGTACCTCCTCTGAGACGGTATTATCAGGCATTAGGAGCAGAAATATCTTCTGCTTAGATTTTCTTAGTATAGATTCATCTACCCCCGTATGCCTTGTGGCAACAGGCAGTACTTCTCTTTGTGAACAATGGCACAAGAGATTGGCACATATTAATTATAAGACAATTAGTATGCTATTTTCTAAGAATTTAGTAAGAGATGCTCCCAGTATCAAGTGCATCAAGGATAGCCCCTGTCATGCATGCCAGATGGGCAAACAGACACGGGCTACCTTTAAGAGCATTGCAGACAAAGACTCTTCCCGATGTCTTTACCTGCTACATATGGACTTGTTTGGCCCAATGCAAGTTCATAGCTTGGGAGGCAAGTCATATACGCTAGTGATAGTTGATGATCACTCACGGTTTACATGGGTGTTCTTTTTGAAACGAAAGTCAGATACTTTTGACATCTTCACTAATTTTGTCAAGCAGGTTCAGAACGAATTTAACTGTTCCGTGGTCAAAATCCGAAGTGACCATGGAACAGAATTCGAATCTGGTGCTATGACAGAATTTTGTGAAGAACAAGGTATCTTTCATGAGTTTTCCTCCCCGCGCACTCCTCAGCAAAATGGAGTTGCGGAGAGGAGAAATAGAACTCTCATTGAAGCCTGCACGACTATGTTGAAAGATGCTTCTCTCCCGGAATACTTCTGGGCAGAGGGTGTCAATACGGCATGTCATGTACAAAACCGAGCTTTGATCAACAAACATCATCGTAAGACGCCCTACGAGCTACTGAAAGGCAGGAAACCAACCATGTCCTACTTGAGAATTTTTGGTTGCAGATGCTATGTACTGAATAATGGGAAGTACCCGCGTACTAAATTCGGTGAAAAATGCTTCGAGGGCATATTCATGGGCTATAGTTCCCATAGTCGGGCATATAGGGTCTTCAATAAGAAAACCCTAGTGGTAGAAGAATCAATAAATGTTGTATTTGATGAAGGAAGTTTGCTTAACTGCCATTCTTCCAGTAGTCTTCTTGAAGATGCAGGTGCTAGACTTGACCAGCTGAATCTGGATGAGACCCCTAAAGATGACGCACCCAAGTACATCAAAGTTTCCACCTCCACGTCATCTGAAAATGTTGAAGATCAAGATGGAATAAATCTGTTAGAAGAAAGAGAAGCACAAGAAGTAGCTGAAGCTCCAGACGCCAGACTTCTAGAGCTCCGTCACGTGAGGGATCATCCTAGAGAACAGATCATCGGAGATCCTCGTGTAGGCGTCAGAACTCGAAGAGGTACAACTAACGAAGTATTGCATCTCAGCTTCCTGTCACAGGTAGAGCCAAAGAAGTTCGATGAGGCGAACAAGGATGCGGCATGGATTCTGGCCATGCAAGAGGAACTACATCAATTCGAACGTTGCAAGGTTTGGACGCTGGTTCCCAGACCATACAAGCAGAATGTCATTGGCACGAAGTGGATTTTCAGAAACAAGCTGGATGAACATGGTGTCATCATAAAGAACAAGGCCAGGCTGGTGGCTCAAGGTTACAGACAGGAGGAAGGGATTGACTTCGACCAAACCTTCGCACCAGTCGCAAGGCTCGAGGCAATCCGGTTGTTCCTGGCATATGCTTCACACAAAGGATTCACTGTCTACCAAATGGATGTGAAATCGGCATTCCTGAACGGAGACCTGAAAGAGGAAGTATACGTCGCTCAACCCCCAGGTTTTGTCGACCCTACTTATCCCAATCACGTTTATTTTCTTAATAAGGCCTTATATGGGTTGAAACAAGCTCCACGAGCTTGGTATGAGACTTTATCTAGTTTTCTTCTTGAGAACAAGTTCTCCAGAGGTAAAATAGATAAAACATTGTTTCTCCGGGAAGTCAAAGGCAAGATTTTGCTGGTGCAAATCTATGTCGATGACATAATATTCGGCTCAACGGACAACAATCTTTGCAAAAAGTTTTCTAAACTTATGCAAGGAAAGTTTGAAATGAGCAGTATGGGAGAGCTCAAGTATTTCTTAGGCCTTCAAGTGAAACAGTCTGAGGATGGAATCTTCATCTCTCAGACGAAGTTCACAAATGAACTCCTTAAGAAATTCGGTATGGAGAGTGCAACCTCTATGAGGACTCCAATGGGATCCACCATGTCTCTGGATAAGGATGAGAAAGGTAAACCTTTCGATGAAACCAAATACAGAAGCATCATTGGATCCCTGCTCTACCTTACTGCCAGTAGACCGGATATTATGTTCTCCACATGTGTATGTGCCCGATATCAGGTGAACACTAAGGAATCTCACTATGTCGCTGCAAAGCGAATTCTAAGATACCTTAAAGGTACTCCTAATCTTGGCTTGTGGTACCCGAGGAACAATGATGTCGAGCTAATAGGCTTTTCAGATGCTGATTTTGCAGGGAGCAGGGATGACAGGAAAAGCACCTCCGGGACGTGTCAATTCCTCGGCAGGAGGCTTATCTCATGGAACAGCAAGAAACAAAATTGTGTTGCAACCTCCACAGCCGAGTCAGAGTATATCTCAGCAGGAAGCTGTTGCGCACAACTCCTTTGGATCCGAAATCAGTTGGCCGACTACAACCTTTAGTTCAAGGAAGTTTCAATGTACTGCGACTCCTCCAGTGCAATTGCCATTGCCAACAATCCGGTGTCGCACAGCAGAACGAAGCATATTGAAGTACGCTACCACTTCATTCGGGAGCACGTGGAGAACAAGGATATCTCTCTCTGTTATGTCCCCACGGACAAGCAGATTGCTGATATATTCACAAAGCCCCTAGACGAGGCAAAGTTCAATCTTTTCAAGACAGAATTGGGGATGCTCAATTATGAAGAATGAAGACTACAGAGGCATAAGCTGAGGGGGAGCCGGGAACTCCAGCGTGAGTACAGCTGCAAGAACTGAGGGGGAGCTAAGGGCCAAAGGTTACTGACCCCGATTTGCTGAAGCCGAAAAGGGGGAGATAACCCTCTCGGGGTCAAGGCTAAGGTGGCTCCAGCTTGCTCCTAAGCACTCGGTATTGGTAAGGGATGTCTCCACTTAATGATGTTAAGTTTATGGATTTCAGTTGCTTTCCTTTTCATTTGCTCTATTCACCTTAGCTTGTAGGGTTTAGGCTTCTTCAAATAGGGGGAGATTGTTGGGTATTGTATCCACAATGTACCTGATTTGAAGAAGCCCCTGGACAAGCTAAGGTCAATAGACTATGTATTTGATAAACTTTTTCAAGGTGTACTTGCAGTTTCTCCACGCTAAGTGCACACCAATGTCAGGGTGCAGTAGGTCAATATACACGGGTCTGCACGACGTAATCCCTCGTTGAGCAGATCAGTGTGTTGGCCTATGTGTACTCTCTCTATTGGAGTGCACTTACTTTCAAGTACAGGGCCGCTCATATGCAAGAGAAGACAAGGAGCTTGGAGGATCAAGGAGCAGCTCCTAGGTGGAAGACGAAAAATCGTCCAAGGCAAATTCGACGAGAATCACCAGGATTCTCGCCGAATCGGCGAGAATCACTAGGTGATTCTCGTCGAATCGTCGAGAATCATCAGTGATTCTCGCCGACTCCTTCTGGCCATCTCAAAATGGTGCCATGTAAGATTCGGCGAGAATCACTTGTAATTCCCGCCGAACCTGTGGTCTAGCAGCCCATGAATACAAAGTCAAATTCGTTGAGAATCAACAAGTGATTCGACGAGAATCACAAACGATTCTCGACGAATCGTCGAGAATCACTTGGTGATTCTCGCCGATTCGTCGAGAATCGTCTGCGATTCTCGCCGATTTTTACTTGGCGTTTTCTCAGAATGCTGCTGAACCGGATTCTGCTTCTGGATTTGTTTGAACCGGATTTTGGGGATTTCATTTGTGGGTCCCACAAACGGTCATATTTGAGAATCCTACAGTATTTATACACAGGTATTTTTTGATCAGAGATTACGGAGAAAACCCGAGCACGAAACCCTAAAAGCGCGATCTCTCTTCTCCGCCGCCGCCGTCGCGCTCGGGCTAATACGTCGCCTCCGCCGATCGTTCTCCTTCCCGATCTCCGGCGACAGAAGCTTAGCAAAGCTTGCGTCTCACGTGTCTATCCAGAGATCTCTTGTCTCTCGATTTGTTGACCGGGAAAACTTCTCCGTCCGAATCGATCGAGACGACCGATCCTAGAGTGACCGTTGGTAGACCTAGTTTGCTTCGCAAAGAAGTTTGGATCTCAAAGCACTGCAGCAGCGCACCTTCGTCGCCGCCAACTCCGAACCAAGCCGCCGCTCGGATTGCCGCCGCCGGTTTCGGGAGATCCTCTCCAAGAGAGACCAAGGTTGTAGACTCCTCATCGACCTCGAGAACACGTCGTCGAACGAAGAGGAACACCGTAGTCTCCGGAAGAAGTTTGTATTTCATATACATTCCATATTTACTTTTGTTGTAAAGGAACTTTTGTTCCGTGTTGTAAGGGTTGGGTGCAACCCAGGTTGTGGGAGTGTTGACTCTCACGTGTGGAAGGGATCCTTCCGTTAGTGCAGGGATTGGATTTCAATCCCGTGGGTGAAGTGACCGAGTCGTCCCTTGTTGGGGAGATAGGTCGAAGGGGGAAAGTGGATGTACCCAAGTCGGGGAACCACTATAAATTTGCTGTGTATTCTGTGTGTTGTGTCTGTTGTTTTTATTGTGCAGGTACATCTGTAAATTCCGCAAAAGAACCACACGTCACCTATCCCCCCCCCATAGGTGCACATAGCCGACACTAGGTGGACTTTCAAAGCTTTTGGGAGTTGAGTTTTCTTGCCATCACTTGTTGCCTTCAAATGAAGCTTCTTTCTTATCCCCATATCTTGTAGGTCCAAACGAGCCTTTGCATGATCTTTTCTCTTTCCTTCAATCTCTAAAAGTGTACCAATTATATTATCAAATATGTTTTTCTCAATGTGCATGACATCAAAATTATGGCGTAAAGTAATACTGTTCCAATATGGCAACTGCCAAAAGATAGATTTTTTCTTCCACGGACCAAATTTTTTCTTCTTATCATTCTCCTTGAATATGTCAGAAAAGTCTTGTAAATCTTCTAAAATTTTTTTTGAATCTAACAAGGAAGGTGCAGACCTATATTCTGTCATCCCATTAAAAGAAACTTTATCAGAACGCCACTTATGATTCACATCCAAAAATACTCGATGACCCATGTAGCACATCTTTCGACTATGTTTCAAATAACGAGAAGATGTTTCATAATGACAAGCAGGGCATGCGAACCTTCCTTTAGTGCTCCAACCAGATAACATAGCATATGCAGGAAAGTCACTAACTGTCCACAAAAGTACAGCACGCATCTGAAATGTTTGATTTTTGGAAACATCATATGTTTCTACTCCGGCATCCCACAATATCTTTAGCTCCTCAATTAATGGTTGTAGGAACACATCAATAGCATTTCCAGGTGATCGGGGTCTAGGAATAAGCAAAGACATCATAAGATTCTCTGGCTTTAAGCATAAATTTGGAGGATAGTTATACACTGTTAATACCACATGCCATGTGCTATGTGATAGACTCATATTGCCAAATGGATTAAACCCATCACTAGCCAATCCAAGTCTTACATTACTAGTTTCATTTGCAAAAGCTGGGTGATTCACATCAAAGTCTTTCCATGACTGTCCATCAGCAGGATGCCTTAACTTGCCATCTTTTGAACGTTCTTCTGCATGCCACCTCATTGAATCAGCAGTTTTTGAACACATGTAAAGTCGTTTTAGTCTTGGAATTAAAGGAAAATGTCTCAACACTTTTGCAGAAATTTTGTGAGCTTTCTTGGATTTCTCAGACTCACAATTCACTTCAGGATGTAGAATCCAACGAGATTCGCCACAAGTATGACATTTGTCATCTTTCTCATATTCTTTCCAAAATAACATGCAATTATTAGGACATGCATCAATCTTTTTATAATCTAATCCCAGGTCTCTAATCATAGACTTTGTTTTATTAAAAGAGATAGGGATGTTCAAATCAGGTATAGCCTCTTTCAATAACTCTAAAAGAGATGTGAATGATGCATTGCTCCATCCATGCAGGCATTTCAGTAAATACATACGAATACTAAAAGATAATGTAGAGAATTTTTTACAACCAGGATATAGTTCTTTATTTGCTTCCTCAACAAGCTTATAAAACTTCTTTGCATCTCCATTTGGTCCTTCGTATAATCCATTTTCTTCAAACACATCTTTAAATGTGTCAAATAATAATCCATTGCTATCATTAGATGAGACATCATCATTAGTTTCTTGATCAAGATCCATACGTTTAATATCCTCTCCATGATAAATCCAATCATTGTATCCTTTTACAAATCCCTTACTTACCAAATGGTCAAACACCATATCTCTTTTCTCCAAATACCATTGCAACAAACAACACATGGACATAAAATCTCTTCTCCTTCGAACAACCCTTTACTGAACGCAATATCCAAGAAATGTTTAACACCATTAATATAATATTCACCATAACGCGGCAAAAAAATCCAATCCTTTTTCATCATATTTTATCTTTTGAATAATGAAAAATGGTGGTACCTAAAAAAAAAAAAAATTATATTGAGTTATATTATCAAAGCAAAATTTACAAAAGAAGAATTGCATGTTCTTTCTTAAAACATTACATGCATGTTGAGAGAGAATAATTTGCATCTTCGCTGAAATTCAGCGAACTGCACGTGTTCTTTGCTACAATTAAGCAAATTGCACGTCCAGTTCGCTGAAATTCAACGAACTGTGCATGTGCTCTTCGTCGATATGTTGAAAAGAAAACCATTAGTATAAAACATTGCAAGATAATTTATGTCTGAAAAATTATTTGAGAGAGAGAAGCTATATCACACACACATACACCATACACCACAACAAACACACACACACATACAACAACACACACACACCTACAACATAACAACAACAACACACACACACACACACACACATACAACACACATTCCAAACACACATACAACACACACAAACACACACATACAACACACACAAACACACACAAACATACAACATAATAGCAACAAACACAAAAACACACTTACAATGCTACAACACACATACAACACAAACACACAAACACACACACACAACACACACAACACACACAACACACACAACACACAACACTAACACACACATACACCACACACACACAAACACACACACACACATACACAACACACACACACACACACACACACACATACAACACACACACAACGACAACACAGATACACACCTACAATACACACATACAAAAAACACATACAACACACACAAACACACACACACATACAACACAACAACAACAAACACACATATATATACAACACACACAAACACACACAAACAAATACAACAAAACAAACAAACACACACACACATACACACACATACAACAACACAACACCTATAGCACACACATACAATACAACAACAACAACACACACACACACATACAACACACACATTCCAAACACAAATACAACACACACATACTATACAACACACACACACACACACATACAACACAATAACAACAAACACAAAAACACACCTACAACACTAACACACCCACACAACACACACACAATACTAACACACACATACAACATACACACACACACACACACACACACACACACACATACAACACACATACAACACAACAACAATACACATAAACACCTACAACACACACGTACAACATACAGGAAGAATGAAATCTCATCCCTCAATATTTCAGAATTTACGCACATGAAAAATGGAATCAAATGGGCTAGGTACCGGACACAAGATATGTAGGAGAAGGGGTATACCTCAGCGATAGGGAGAACGGTAGCACAATATATGCAGAGAATGTGCAAGAACCCTGCGCTAGGTATCCCACGGAGAAATTCCGACGAATTTCGTCGTCGGTTCGGTGCAATTGGACTGTCGGCGTCAACGGGGAAGAAGCTAGGTCGGTGCAATCGGACTGCGTCGTCGACGAAGAAAATGATTTTGCACTCCGGCGTCGACGGGGAAGAAGATCCACGCGGTGCAGCAGCCGCGCCCGGGGAAGAAGCCTGTCGTCGCCGAGGAAGAGAAGCCTGGAGTTAGGTATCAGGGGGAAAATGTTTCTGATAAATGGAGTGTGGGTTTTTAAGCGGCTGCGGTGATGAGCCGTGAAATGGAGTGCGGGTAAGTTTAGGTTAATTAGGTTAATTAATTAATGTGGAGTTATTATTTTTGATTCGAACGAAAAACGGGCAGATATTCTCACACCCGGAAAAGAGAAGCTTGAAGTGCGAGCCGTGCGGCTGAGGTGATGAGCCGTGAAAAATATTGTGGGTAGGTTAATTAGGTTAATTAATTAATGTGGAGTCACACTTCGATTCCTCTAAACTTACGTGGGCAAAACCGGTGTGAGAAACAAGAGAACTGGAAGTGTTCCACAAATTGAAAAAATTTAAATCCCGATATAAGTTAATTAAAATCTCGAGTAGGTACATAGAAAACTAACAACGATGACCCTTTTTAAAATGTCTCAATAAATGTGGAGTCATGATTTTTAACAAAATTTAAAAATCTAACAAGGTCGCTATATAGAAAAGGTCGCTATATAGAAAACTAGCGACAACGATTTTTAACAAAACCTCAAAAATGTGTCCTATGTTCATATTTTGGTAAATCATAAAGTATTCTTTAGGCAACATTTTAAAAATATTGCAAATTAATTTTTAAGTAAATAGATATCATAATTGTTGTCTAAAGTGAATCCTCAAGGGCAACATGTCTAAAATGTTACATATAAGTGAATAGAGAACAGTTTTTTGAATGTTGCACAAAAAATGTTGCCTAAACATGTAAATCTATTGCAACACTTCTAAACTGTTTTCTAACAAAGTTTAGACAACATTTTTATAACTATTGCCAAGTCAGGTGTTGCTAAAGACCAAAAATGTTGTAGTGAATATATATTAACAAATTATAATACAAATATATTGCTTATTATTTTTATTTATAGGGAGCATCTGAGGGATCTTGAGCAAATATATTCTAAAGATGCTGGAAAAAGACACGAGTCAACCTTTGTTAAATAGTTCAAATTACAGATAACAAAGTAGTGTAATATAATTTATCCTCTACCTTTGAGAGTTTTTGCTATTACGATTTAATTTACTTGTCTGATAATATATTCATTTTTCAAAAGATATCTAAGTTACACTGAAGGGGATCCAAGAGTTAACACAGAACTTTTACAGTTAACACATGGTCCAAGGAAAGAGGCAATACATTTTATTGGTTATATTGTTAATGACTTCAGGTTTCATACTTATGATCGTGAAATTAGGCATTAGACCCAGAACAATAGTATCATTGTAAAAGGTGAAGCAAAGAATATTATGATGTTTTAAAAGACATTCTTCAATTAGATTATGACATTGGATACAAAATTGTCATTTTTAAATGTGAATGATGAGATACATATCATGAAGGCAAAGGTTACAAGAAGGAAAAATGGAATTATTTCTGTCAATGTAAAACGTAATTTGAGAAACAATGAGCCTTTTGTCTTAGCTTGCCAAGTTGGACAAGTATATTATGTTGCCGATAACAAAAATAAAGATCGGGGATTGATAATATTATAATGGCAAAAAATAGTATGGTGTTTTAAAATACAATTTTCATTTATATTATGACATTTGAGTATATTATCTTTTTCGAGATATTGTGCATGGATTGATTCAATCATTTTTGTCAATTTCATCTATACACATAAGGTTGGATCCAAACCTCGTGTGGGCATCATGACTGCAACACAACATAGTGAGATCAATTCTGAGGCTATTTACTCAAAATTGCATCATGAGATGTTGCGTGGTTCATTATGACTAATTTTAGTCAACTTCTAAAATACTCATCAGAATATTGTACAGTTGGCCCCGTTGAATTCTTATTGGTCAAAGTATTGCAGTGCACTGAGCAAAACCAGTTCCAAATTCATTTGATCACAACAGATCATTTATCCCACTTGATGTTGTATGTCAGTCATTGAGCCTTCGTGGGGTATCCATGGCTCAATTGACAATATAAAGAATGACAAAATGCCATTGTGACAGTCCCCCACTCCCTTGGTTTGAGTAATTGATCAATAGAACCCAACAAATAGAATACTTATTTTCCCACTCTCATGCACGTTTTACCACTCACATTTCTTTCTTTTGTGAATATTAAGAACAAATAATTCAAATCCAATAAATAAAGGAATTTTAACTAGGATTTATTCATTTAGAAGGGATCTCCATCTCGGAATTGGACTTGAACCACTAATTCAAATTTTATAGTTTAGTTGTGATTTGTAAGGTGGAATTGACCTACAAATTATTTCTTTTATTTCTATATAAGAATTAAAAAATTTTCTAGCACAATTCATACTCATGAATATTGAATTAACAAGTGTGATATTTTTCTCAATTTTAATTTTATAGTTGTTTCTTGAAGAAGCGCAATTAAGTTTTCATGGTTTGTTAAGTTCAATTCAGTATGTAAAAAAAGTTGGTAACCGACGGTAGATGGTGCATTGAAAAATAAAAGTTACTGGATCTTCCTCAATGTTTTAGGAAAGTTTCTTGATTTCAAGAATGTTGTTAGGGAAGACGTCAAATCGCTATTGCTGTAATAATCAGCATCGAATTTTGAGGAAGCTTCTTCTCGTCATTTCAGGATTGTCGTTGATGACGTTTTGTCGATTCAATCGCAGCTTCTCCGACAATCTCCATTGACCATCATTGCTTCAAAAAATTGAAGATATCATATCACCATCAATTTTTTTGGGAAAGCTGCTTCTTGTTGCATGAGTTCGTTGGTGGCGACGATTTATTGATCCAATCTTTGAATATATATAATTTCTATCAAATTACAGTTATTGAAAAAAGGTGAAGTTACTCAAATTTTCAAGAAAGTCTCTTCTCATCTTCTCGAGATTGTTCTTAGTGAATGTTTGTAGATCCAATCACAAGATATTTAGTAAATACTGTTAGAAGAACAGTTCAAGATTTTGAAATGGACTAAATTCATTTCTATAAAAGTGCAATACATAATTTATATAACATATTTTAATTCTACACGCAATATAGTAATTTCTATAACCTAATAACAAAATTGTCATTGGTGAGTAGCCTTGACTAGGGCTCCGTTTGACATGGTGGTGGCGGTCATGAACATGAGGGTTAAATTGTCATTCGTTAACGCCCACATAAGGAACTTCATCCACTTTTATGTTCAAACGGCTGATGTTTGTTAGGCGATCCTTAACAAACGATGGTTTAACCCATGCATTTACGACCGCAACCACCGTGCCAAATGGAGCCTAGGTGCAACCTACAGTTGATATCTTGATTGGTTACAAGTAGGGGTGCAGTACCAAGCTGCTTGATTTTCTCCTAGGTAGGTTCAAGCCTAGTGGGCATCACCAAACTCCCAATTTAGGCTCAGTTTGGCATGGTGGTACCATTCATAAACTCATGAGTTAAACGTCATTCGTTAAGGATCACCTAACAAATGGAGCATAAAGTGGATGAAGTTTCTTAGGTGAGCGCAATTTAACCCTCATGGTCATGACCGCCACCATCGTGCCAAATGGAGCCTTAATGTGCAAGTTGGCTTGATGCCCACCCCAAATTTGCATAGGCTTGAATCAGAAGTGGTGTTGGGCTCAAAGCCCAATTGTAATGTTGGGTATTGCCCATCGTCATTATTGTTGGGCCTCCATGTAACGACCCGGGTTTAGGCCCACTGGGCCGCCCTGCGGGGTCGCCGGCCTACCAGTAGCCCGGGTTTAGAGCTCAGAGGCCCACCGCACCCTTGCACTGGGCGGCGGCTTGTCTCGCCCCACGAGACCACTGGTAGTAAGCCTAAACATCAAGGCATGCATGCCCATTGCACCCCAACCAAATCTCTGCGTCTGTTTATCAGCAGTAGTAGGTTGTTGGCACGGGATCTCGAACCCGCAACCTTGATAAGAGAGTCTTATTATCACTCCTCATCAGCACAGTTGGTGATGAAGAGTGGTAATAAGACTCTCTTATAAAGGTTGTGGGTTCGAGACCCCGTGACAACAACCTACCGCTGCTGATAAACAGGAGCGAAGATTTGGTTGGGGTGCAATGGGCCTGCAGGCCTTGATGTTTAGGCTTACTACCAGTGATGTCGTGGGGCGAGACAAGCCGCTGGCCCAGACAAGGGTGTGGTGGGCCTCTGAGCTCTAAACTCGGGCTGCTGGTAGGCCGGCGACGCCGTGGGGCGGCCCAGTGGCATAAACCAGGTCGTTACAAAAAAGTGCAGCTCAGTTGGTGATGAGGAGTGGTAATAAGACTCTCTTATCAAGGTTGCGGGTTCGAGACCCCGTGACAACAACCTACCGCTGTTGATAAACAGGCGCGGAGATTTGGTTGGGGTGCAATGGGTCTGCAGGCCTTGATGTTTAGGCTTACTACCAGTGATGCCGTGGGGAGAGACAAGCCGCCGACACAGGCAAGGGTGCAGTGGGCCTCTGAGCTCTAAACCCGGGCTGCTGGTAGGCCAGCGACGCCATGGGGCGGCCCAATGGTCCTAAACAGGGTCGTTATAAAAAAGTGCAACCACCCGGGTTTATGCCCACTGGGCCGCCCCACGGCGTCGCCGACCTACCAGCAGCCCGGGTTTAGAGCTCAGAGGCCCACCGCACCCTTGCCTGGGCCGACGACTTGTCTCACCCACGTCACCACTGGTAGTAAGCCTAAACATCAAGGCCTGCAGGCCCATTGCACCACAACAAATCTCCGCGCTTGTTTATCAGCAGCGGTAGGTTGTTGCCACCGGGTCTCGAACCCGCAACCTTGATAAGAGAGTCTTATTACAACTCCTCATCACCAACTGAGCTGAGTTGGTGATGAGGAGTGGTAATAAGACTCTCTTATCAAGGTTGCGGGTTCGAGACCCCGTGACAACAACCTACCGCTGCTGATAAACAGGCGCGGAGATTTGGTTGGGGTGCAATGGGCCTGCAGGCCTTGATGTTTAGGCTTACTACCAGTGGTGCCGTGGGGCGAGACAAGCCGTCGGCCCAGCCAAGTGTGCGGTGGGCCTCTGAGCTTTAAACCCGGGCTGCTGGTAGGCCGACGATGCCGTGGGGCGGCCCAGTGGGCATAAACCCGGGTCGTTACACTCCACCCACTATTGAATGCTTGACAGCAGCCCAAAAATTGGACTTCTAGGAGGCCCTACTTAGGTATGCTTTGGATGAAGCCTATACTAGACTGTCAGGCGTTTTGCACACAAGAAGGACCGGGGGAGGTAAAGTGCAAAAGTGCACTTTACCATGAAGTGGGGGCATCCAACGGCTTGCGTTGGATGCTCGCGCATATCTCAAAGCGAGATGATATGCACTCGCTTTGAGATGTGTGCGGGCATCCACACGAGCCGTTGGATGCCCGCACTTTACCGTAAAGTGCACCATGCACTTTACATCCCCCGGACCCCATTACAACAGAGATCTACTATTATTAGAAATATTTTAAATAAGACATGATAACAATAGAGTGGTGTTATGGGCACACAAACAATAGCTATGTGCAGATAATAGTCGAATGTAGTCTACCAATTATGTAAAATCTAATATTGTTGTTAAAGATAACCTGAGGCTCTCCATAGTCAACGACTAAGTTTTAGGTTTCGTTTGAGAGACTTATTTTCACTGATCAGGCGGTTACGATTGCATGAATCAGATGTGAATTTTATGCAATTGTGCAAATGTTATGTCACTGAACTACTGAAGGTACTATTTATTGCTCAAGGAGTTTGTCCTTCACTCTCATCATCAAGTGTTATGTTACATCAATTCGCAACAAAAATTAAACCATCAACTGGCAAAATTGGTATCTTATCTTCGAGAAAATGTCCGGTTCATGCTGTCGTAGCCGCTTGACCGGTAATAGTAATTCCCCCAAACAGAGCCTTACTCTTGTTTAAAGATGTTTACACAGTCACTGTTAATGTGCCAGTAGCAACAGTGCACCACTATAATAATAATATGAAAGCAATGATATTTTACTATTTTTCAATTTAATGATTAGAGAATCTAACCTCTATCCGCATCAAATGTTTTTAGCCCAGCGCCATCGTCGATCCTGCCGGAGCTCTGAGGGAGATGCTGATGGCAATGGACTCCGCCCTGAGGATTGGATTCCACGCGACCCGTTCGTCTCCCTTCTGTTGAATCTTGCCCACTGTATTCTCAACCCATGCCATCCATGATTCCATTGCTTCCTTCTCTGCTTCACAGGCTGCCAACCATCGACGAACTTCGGCTCCAATGGTGCGCCCTCTTCCATCTGGCGCGTCGGAGGGATGTTTCCCTGTGATCTCCGGTACTTATTTTTAGGTTTTCTGTTCCCGCTTGATGGATTGTAGGTATTGAGGCTTAGATTCGGCCTCTGTCCTGTAGGGATGTGCGCGGGGACTCCGGTTGCTGTTCTACGGTGCCGACGAGAAAATCCCGCCGGAGAAGAATTATTGCTTGTGCTTCACCGGAACATTCTGAATCACTACCAAATTCTCCAAAAAACAGCTGGATGCAAAATTACCACCCATCGGAGGACATTAGAGAGCCATTGCCCGTGGATAACGGCGAGCTCGCACGCCTCACTGATGCAGAAACAGCACGAACATTGATCGAGGTATTTACGACTCCTTAACACTTTTGTCGTAAATTTCAAGTACTATTTTACCGTAATTCAGCTTTGAATATTGCAGATATTTTAGATGAGCATCCATCTGTAAAGATTTGTGCTGAATTTCATTGTGAAACCCTAGATTGATAAGTTTACAACTAGGGTTCAGTCTCATTATGTGGAGTCTCTGATGGCAATTTTCCTATACGTTTCATTAATTGTGCTTGTCAAAGATTTTAAACTCTGCCTACTTCTGCTTAGGTGAATAGCGCAGCTACACTTATGCTGACAGAAGACATTGGTGAAGTCCAGCAGAACATAATCTGTTCCGATGTTCCCTACTTAACTGATGAAAGTGGAGGTATACTATGGCTCCGTTTGGGGGGACTTATTTTCCCCGATCAAGCGGTTGAATCCGACCGTAATTAAGGTATGGTTCATACGGTCGTAACTGCTTGACCGGTGAAAATAAGTCCCCCAAACGGAGCCTAAATGGATGGGGTTATCTATATTATCATATTCTGCATGTTTTGTCTTCTTGTGAAGTTAATTTATAGATATCTGGTCAGATATCTACTTTGAAGCCACCAATAATGATGGAAATTTAAGAAACTTCACTTCAGAGGATGCAGATGACACATTGATGGTATTGTGCTCAAGCTTCTACATCTTTTGAAGTTTTTTCCCATTTAGAATAATATGTTATGTTGATTGCAGCAAGTTATAATAGGTCTGGACAATTTGGAACTACTTACAGAAATAGGAGCATCAGGATCTTCTGCATTTAGTTTTGGTGTTGATGAAGTAATCAGTGAGGATGACGATCTTGATTATGATTCTGAGGAGGTGAAATCCATATTTGCACTTTGTTGCAACAATGAAAGTTATTTGTTATGATTATTATTTTTAATTCTCCTTACTTTATAATAGGATGATTTAGTCATTTTTGAAGAAGAAGAAGAAGATGACGATGATGTAATATCTGAGATTTCAAATGATTGGTCACACGCAGAGACAATGCAAGCTACTCACCCAGTTTATTTTGCTCAAAAAATTTCTGAGGTCTTGCGCTCATTAAAATCGGTGTTTATCATCTGTTCATATTAGTATTGATTAATAATCTGATAATTTATGTCCCATGATGCTTCATCTCATACATTTACATTTTTATTTTTAAAGATTGTTAAAAGTCAAATTTATCTGCATATTTCCTTGAGATGACTATTGTTTTTCCAGGCTGTCTCACATGCGAATTTAGATTGATGATCAACCTTCTGCTAGTATCATAATTCAAGGTCTGTTGAAACCTCTTTTGCGAAGAACATAAAATAAGTAAAAAACTTCCACTCACGATGATGCTGGAAGTAGCAAAGGACAACATCCTGGTAAACATATCAAAGACAATGTGAAAGGTTTGTGATAGTTTACTTATGCATATTTATTTGGTAGAAAATTTATCTCATTATGCTCTTAAATTTTGTAGGGGAGATCGATAATGACCAAAACTTGCATAGCAGTACTACATTCTTAAAGCTTGAAATAATAAACATTCAGCTTGTTTCCGCATGTGGTAATCAGGTATGCATATGCTGAATGAATATTCGTTTTTTGCCTCTGGATGTCCATCTCAAAGTCAATTAACAGCGTGTTTGTAAACTTATTACTTTACCTGTTTAAACATCTTAAACTATAAAATGCTAAATCCCCAATCTAACTGTTGACATTTTATCAAAATGGGACCATTAGAAATATCCAATCCCCCAATTCTAAATTGTCCCCGCTGTTTCAAAGAAGGATATTTTATTGAATTGGAGTGAAGTGTTTGTGGATGTGATTGAGGGTGTTAGAAGTATTAGAAGAAGTCATGTAAATAGGCTCATTACTTTGGCCCATATTATAGCTCATTGCTTTCTTAGATTAATCCCACATCTTAGATTGAGATCCTCTCCTCTCTCTCTTCCTATATATATGTATTCCCTCAAGTTGTAAAGGTTATTTTAGGAATTAATAAAATTTTCACAGTTTTTAACATGGTATCAGAGTGAAACGGTCTCTCTGGGCGGTTAGTTTTTTTTTATAACGCAACCCTCCCCGCCAACTCCTGGGTTGGGCGGTTAGAACTCTTTCTAACCCCTTCCTCCCCATAATATGGCAGATCGCTCTTTCTCTATCCACAGGGTTCTTGCCGGGCTGGTGCCTCCTTCGATCTCGGTTCTCTCATTGTCTTTTATCGACTTCTCTTCTGGGTCCCACTGTTCTGCCTCTGTGCGGCTAGCTCTTGCCCGCTGTGGTCTTCTATTTGTCCGCTGCGACCTGCTATTTCGTGTTCGTGCCTTGCTTCTTCTTTGCCCGCTGCGGTGTGCTTTCTCTCTGTTGATCGTGATCGCCGCTCGCTGCGGTTTGTTATTGCCACGCGATTTGTTCTTTTTTACTGCGGTCTGTTCTTGCCGCTGCGGTCTGTTCTTGCTCGCTGCGGGCTGTTCTTGCTCGTTGCTCGCTGCGGTCTGTTCTTGCTCGTTGCTCGCTGCGGTCTTCTCTATGTCCTTTGTTTGTTCTTGTCACGCGGTTTGATCTCAAGCTGTTGCCGATCGTGTCCTTCTCGGTGGTCATTGCCAGCCGCCGCGTGTGTTCTTGCCGTGGTTGCTATTTTCAGGGTCACTCGTCTTCTTGTACGATATGTTGGTCCTAGTCTCCTTTGATCTTGCCGCTGGACTTTTTCAGCTGTTCACCTACTTTGGTCATCTAGCTGCGGTTTTTCCTTGTCGCAGACACGTGTTGCTTGATTGTGTATCTGCTGCGCCTTGTTCACTGCAGTCTCTCTTGCTGCTTGTCGCGACCTGCCTCTATACTGTGTGTCCGCTGTTGCTTGTCTGTAGCCTCTGGGTGTTGTCCGCTGTTCCTCTCCTGCTTGCCTCTCCGTGCAAATTAATTTTGTCTTGTTAGCCGTACTAGCAGTTCGCTTACTCGCCTGGTCCTCAATCCGACGCCTGGTGCTGTTAGCCGCACTAGCAGCTCATTGTCTATCCGACCCCTAGTGCTGTTGCTAGCATGGATTCGACTGCTGCTTCCTCACTTCCTGGTCGTACTGTTGCTGCTCCCCTTTGGTTTTGTGATGAACTTCAGATCACTACCTGTAAGACCCTTTTTTTTTGCTTTGCCTCCGGGTCTTATGTCCAGTATCGCCGTTTTGTGGTGACACCAACAGTCGAGAAGGTCGCCACTAAAAAACGCCGATTCTGCTGGCAGAAACGATCACCAAAGAAGTAGAAGTACATAGTTTAGAACAATTAAGTCTAAGTCCACAATCACATGTAGTGTAAAGAAAGCTGAATCACAGCACAGTCCACATATAAATGCAACAGAAACGGAAGCAGTAAAACGACAAAGATAAAACGGGCTCTTGCCCGGTACATTATGTCCTCACTACAACACTCTCGCGGAAGCAAACTATACTAATCACTAACGGATCCTAAGGCTGATGCTCCTGTACTAGACTAGCCCACCTCCATGTGCACCGTACTCCGCTGGTGCTGCATCTCCTGCTGCTGCTGCTCCCTGTCTCCCATCCGGAGCCCCTGAAATGTTTGGTCCACCAACCGTTAGTCAAAAAGATTAAGCCTGATTTTCCCCCACCCCTCCCTCAGTGGCTCCTAGCCACCGTGCATGAGGAATAATAGGAAAGCTATGATGGTGGAAAGTGGGCAAGCAGGTGACGGTGGATCTAATCTAGCAGTTATACTGTAATATTCACAGTGATATAAAAAGAAATGCAAGCTAGCAATACTAAAGTAATAGAGCAGTAATGAGTAGAAAGTAAAGTGCACCATAAAAAAATGTAACAGTTAATCACAGAGAAAGTAACCTTAGCTTATAAGCATGCCCACACAAGCTTATAAAATACAGGGTCGTTTTACAAGGCCTAACGTATAAAAAGTCACATACCAATTTATACATTAGAGGTAAGGTTTGAAATGTGATGATGACATGATATAGTATATGTGGGTTTAATGATAATGCTTCATACAGGTGCAAACACACACACGACTCTATGCGCACAGACCTTTAGTTCCCCAATTTGGAGTTAGCTCAACTCTCAGGTACTTGCCGTCGTGGCAAACGGAGGCAGTGGGTTGGGCCACCCCACTTCTAGGCCGACATTCACACCACCTAACCTAGACCTTCGTATGCCTCAACGCGAATGAAGAAACACACCGTGGAGCTCTCTGTGTACTCTGCTGGGCAAATCCACCAGTCTTTTCCGGCTAAGTGTAAACCACACCCGCCGAGTCATCGTATCGGCGTCGGTGTGAACGACCGTCAAATACCGAAGACCCACCACTTATGCACATGCAACAATGAATTCCCAAGCCACCGGATCCCCAGAATAACCTGTCCGTACAAATACCTTCCGAGTATTCGGCTCGCCGGGTTAACTTGCCCCATATCCACAACCACTGAGCCTACCGCTCGAGTGACCAAACAAGCTAACCT